>JAODJX010000047.1:17502188-17537450 GCA_026776945.1 Isichthys henryi | reverse complement strand
GCCTCGTGCCCATTGCTTCCGGGATAGGCTCCGGACCCCCGCGACCCAGTAGGATAAGCGGTTTGGAAAATGGATGGCTGGATGGACATGCATAGGTAATGTTTTCTCATATTTGTTATATAATTAAGCAATAACAAAGCAAAAGAAACGACAAGCCGCTTCAGCTGAAAACAGTGCATTTTACTTTTCATTTCAAATAAAACACAAGGTTGGAAAGTATGGTCTGTAAGGTTTGTAAACTACCCCAGTGCTTTTGATGCAGCTAAGTTTAGATTTATAATGGAATAATATAGATTTGCCATAAGATTTCTTGCATGAGCATGAGAGTCTGAAAGCGTCATGCATGAAATTAAGATGGCAACCTTGAAAATGTATGTTTTTTAATTGTTTCACCTGAGTTGATTTGTATAAAAAATTACTGTATTTAGTTGTTAAATAACTAAAACGGCGATGAAGTTGCCAATAAACTACGTCTATTTATCCAACATTTTATAAAATACTGTGTTTGAAAACTTTTCAGCTGTAGGATTTCAGGAGAGAGCAGCCACTCCGTTATGAACATTACGGCTTTTTGGTTCAGGGTGTTAGATTCGCTGCCGTTATTAACACTAATGGAACATTATCGCAAACAAAAGATCTACATACGCCGAAATACGTCTTGCTTGGAGGTTAAATGAGTTTGATGTTCACTGGTTTGGGAAACAGGCGGTTCTACTGTTAACTGGGTAATTGTGCCTTTTACCACGCACCTTGAAAGGCAGCGGCGCATATATGTGCTAATTTAACGAATATGTTTTACTTTTTAATTGTAAAGGAACATTTCTGTAACCAGGTTAATTTGTTTAATGTGTATAATTACAGAAAATCTGTTAATTTTGAAGTTGTTAATTTGTGATCGCGACATCCCGTCAGAGTGTGTAATAAAAAAAATCACACAACGAAGATAAACTGGTGATATAGAATGTAAAGATAAGTACTCAGATTTCAACTCTAGCTTTGAAGAAAATAAAATGCTTCATTTTTATAAACAGACTGTTGTATAGTTAGGCTTCTCCCGGTGTTACCGGTATAGTGAAAATCTCACAATCGCACCAGTAATGACTATGACACCGTTGTACCTTCCTCCCCTAGTGTCCAACTTTGAGATGTGATGAACTGTGATCAGTGCCCAGCTTTTGGGATATGATGGGCTGTGATCAGTGTCCAGATTTGAGGTTTGATGGGCTGTGATCAGTGTCCAGCTTTTGGGATATGATGGGCTGTGATCAGTGTCCAGCTTTTGGGTGTGATGGGCTGTGATCAGTGTCCAGCTTTGGGGTTTGATGGGCTGTGATCAGTGTCCAGCTTTGGGGTGTGATGGGCTGTGATCAGTGTCCAGCTTTGGGGTTTGATGGGTTGTAATCAGTGTCCAGCTTTAGGGTACAATGGGTTATAATCCTGCTGTGATATTTTGAGCCATAAGCTGCAGAAGAGATATGAATCTGATATGAATCGCTTCAATCTGCAGTGGCCTCGCGCTTGTTATTCACCCATTGGCTTCAGCTTTATCATTCATGCATTACAGATATTTAACTTTTCATGGCCTCAGTAGAGGTAAATTAGAAGCACATGTCCTTATGCAATCACTTATCATCTCAGAAATCCACATATATCAAGCATCTCTCCCCTGTTTTTTTTCTTCATTCTTTCCCGACTCTGGCTACCACAAACACATCACGTACATTCCTCCTGTTAACTTGACCCCACAAAGGCCCAGTACAGACAAACACAGAAAATCAGGTCAAAGGTCACGTCACATGACACGACCCCAGCCAATTAAAATATTCCCAATAATAAGGCTACTTAAATTTATGTCAGGTTTAAATTCTGCTTGAGTTCGTGTTCGTTATAAGCAGGAACTTACAGACCCAAAATGACAACCCACACAGGCTCTAATTCCTTACATTAAATACAAAATGTGCAGCCAAGCACAAACAAACAGGCAGAACTGCATGTGGGGGAGGCATGTGGGTCTGTGGGTTAGAAATCTGTGACCATGTGGTTGCTGGTTCTAATCCCACAATGCCCTTAACCCCAAAACTGCTCCAAAGCTCATGGGAGGGTAACAGAGGATATTTTAATTCCCATGTGCTTATATAAATGTCAAAATAAATGACCAGTATTATCTCATTCACAGACACAGCAACATTGCTTCATAGCTGTGTAAGCATAGTGTATGCATGTGTAAGGCCCCCTTCCTGCATCGCAGTGTTTTTCAGCTTGTTCTTGTGCGTTCCTGTATATGCATGCATGCTGCATGCTCAGGGGACAGACCAGGTTGGCAGTGCAGACCAGTTCAGACCATATAAGACAGCATGGCTGCAGTCGGCAGCCATGGACAAGGATGGGCAATTTTCCTGACACATGCATGTAAAATCACGAATTTTAAGTATAGCATTGTATTTTGTAATTTGTATTTGAGTTATGTCATAAGAATGATTATGTAATTTGTCAAAAATAGTTTGATGTTCAGTATATTTGTATTTTCGAAATACAAGAAATACATTTTGAACACGTTTCTGAGTGAAGCGCTTAAAATTTGTCATTTTTCAGTTTTAGGGGTTCAAGCAGCATTAGCTTTGTTATTTTGAGTTATTTGCATTCGTGGTGCAAAAAGGTACTGTCAATTACAAAAAAAAATTGTAAAAAAAAACATCTTTATGAGTCTGTTATTAATACTTTTTCAGTCAAAAGACTTAGCTTTATCTGAGTGTTCACATGAGTAGTTGGAAAATATTTATGACATTTCAGAATATTTGATCTTTCGTTTGATTTCACATTTGTATTGTGTCTCATTATGCATTGAAAAAAATGCTTCTTCTTGTGAAGGAATTGGCTGATATAGAAGTATGTCAAATATATTTTTGTATTTTCAAAATACAAAATACTATAGTTTATTTTGATACTTTGATTGGTGTCTGTATTTTGTAGTGGATATACTTACAAATAGGATATTTTGTATCAAAATACATTTTGATGTATTTTTCCCCATCTCTAGCCAGGGGACCTCGCCAGCCAGCCCAAAGCCACCCCAGGACCCTCCGAGGTCCTGGAGCCAGGTTCATTCAGAGGAATGGGGGAGTCTGCCAGTCTTCTAAGGGCCTGACTGCATTCCAGAATAATATTATCATGCTGTGTGAAATGCCTCAGTCCAAAGCAGTTAGCATAATAGCGCCGTGGCCAGGATGCTGACACATGGTAAACTGCTATTTCCTCTGCTTGCTTCACTACCCATTAGTCCTGTTCCAGTCCTCTCATTCAGTAATCCCAGCTTCCTCAGCTATCTACAACCCTCACACACCCAGCTTCAGTGTTCCTATATGTATCCACCAGAGCACAGCTTCCTTGCAGCCTTAAAACTCCATTACCCATCAACCCCAATTCTGTCCTCCCACTCTATGATCCCAGCTTTCTCAGTGACTTGCAGCCTTCACACCCCCAGCTTCAGTGTTTCTATATGTATCCACCAGAGCTCAGCTTCCTTGCAGCCTTAAAACTCCATTACCCATCAGCCCCAATTCTGTCCTCACACTCTATGATCCCAGCTTCTTTAGAGACTTGTAGCCCTCACCTCCCCCCAGCTTCAGTCTTTATACAGGTCTCCATCAGGTCTCAGCTTCCTTACAGCCTAACAGTCCCTTACAGTTTTAACTCCATTACCCATCAGCCTCTGCCCACCCTGTAGCTCCGTTACCCCGCAGCCTCAATACAGCTGTAGGTTTCCTTTAACCCACAGCTTTACAGTTGCCTGGTGGCTCTATTGGGCCGCTAACTCATCAGCGTTCCCCTGCTCAGTTATTCCGAGACATCATCACCGCTTCCATAACTGCGCTTTCATTACTGCTCTGTGGCTCCATTATCCGGCGGCTCCAAGCAAGTCGGCCTTTAAGTCAAAGCAGGTCTATTAAGTTCCTATAAATGAGTGTGAAAAACTAATGGCAATAATAACTGAGCTAGGATGTCAGTGTCTGTGTGGGCATGTGTCGGAGAGAGAGAAAAGGCAGGAGAGAGAATGAGTGGGAGAGAAAGGGAGAGACAGAGGGAGAGAGAGTGGAGGAGAGATAGTGAGAGCAGACATCGGTGTCATTTCGGCCTCCTTCCTACTCACCCCCGAGGTAGGATAGGCTGTCCATCCCAGCTCTGCTGTGGCTGTCCTGGTGTCCATCAGTGTCTCTGCAAGGGAGGGGGGCAGAGGGACAGGCAGGCGTGAAACTTTCTTCAGAGATCATGGGTCTGAGTCAGACGCCCCAAAAGCATCCCTCGTGCTGCCGTGAACACGATCCAGATGGCCGACTCACTGCCAACGTCCTGCACGTTCTTCACAAGTGCAAAAAGGCAAAAGACCAACAACCCAGGCAGACTTAGAAGCTGCTACATGAGTCTGACAGTGCAGTTAGGTCTCAGTAGACAAATGGCTCCCAAAAAACAGCCCCCTGATTACAAATGGGCGGGTAAACAAATCATCTCCATTACCAGGCAGGGTATTTTTATAGTGTTTTAGCGTTAAGCACCTGATAAGTACATGATAAGTTTTTCAGTGAATAAAAAACTAATGATTCAGTTTCAAGGTGCAGCGTCACCTAAGTTCTCCGGGGAGTGATGCAGCTAATTATCCCGCCATTATCATTCTCATTATCCTAAGTGCAGTTAATTATATATAAACACCATGTGCCATATATGTATTTGTACACATATGCTAGCGGCGAGCTCTGTGGGCCCAGGAAGCCCAGGGGCGCTGGGGAGGCATAGGGAAAAGGCCCCAGTCGTGGTGGCGCCACATACTGCCAGTATGGCCCCCATCTGAGGCAGTGGCCAAAGCGAAAGCGGACAGGCGTACGCGCCTGCATCCACGGAAATGACACAAGCATCTTGGTGGGGAGCGCCCCTGCCCCTGGCACCGTCCTACTCTTAAGCCTCTGTTGTTCCATCTTGCCCCCAGGCCCAGGTAACTACATGCAGGAGAGGGTTTCCGTTCCCCGAAGTAGTTGCAGCTGACAGGCTTTTAGGCCGACTATGGGATGCGACAGAAAGGGCCACCAAGACCATATGGATCTCATTATACAACACATAGCAAGGTAATAACAGGCCTGCCTTTTAGCTTCCATGGCTCAGTCCAATCCTGATTTTTAAGTTTGTTTATCTAATAGATGCTTTTGTCCGACGGTGACATACAAGTGAGGATCAGAGAGCAGGGAGCAGCTGGGGTGAAGGACCGTGCTCAAGGGCCCAACAATGGTTTGACTGCTCTGTCATCTATTGAATTTAAACACACAACCTTCTGGTAATGAGCACAGATACCTGACCTACTGAGCTACACAGTCCCTGTGGTTTTTTTTTTTCCCCCCACATAGTCCATGTGTTATATAAGAGGCACTTTCCAAAGGTAACAAAAATAGAATTAAATTATCGCAAGAATAAATTGCTGTAATGCTATGCTAGGACCGTGGTATAGCGCTGACAAAATCACCTTTTGTTGGCATAATTTTGTTGGAGGAAAAAGCTGCCTGAATGAATTAGCAGGAGGGACTGCAGGCAGATTCAGGGGTGCGTCATTCTGGAGGCTGTGGATGAAGCTCAGGATAAAGCTGAAGCTGAGGATGACAATGAGGATGAAGATGAGGCTGAATTATGCCCCATGGCAAGGTGACGGAGACCATGGAACTGACACTGAGGCTCCGACACTGAGGCTCCGACACTGAGGCTCCGACACTGAGGCTCCGACACTGAGGTTCCGACACTCTGCCTCCGACACTCTGCCTCCGACACTCTGCCTCCAGCCACCTCCCAGATTACAGGGCAGCACATCAGACCTCACCTCACCCAATATCCCAGTACAAAGCCACCACCTCACAGGCACCGTGACGCAAGCAGGCGCCCCCAGCCAGGAATGGAAAACCCCCCAATCATAAGCGATTCCATGTGCTGGAACGTTATCGGTTCAAGCTGCATGAGGACTTTGGGAAGATGCACAGTGGTTCCAAATTAAAGGGGACCTCTAGTGTGATGACAGACCAGACCTGACGCGAAGTACACAAACCCCAGCATCCACAATCCCAAATCTAATCTGTCACCACAGCCCTGTAGGCACGGCAATAGGGAATGCATCCCCACCCCCCTGGCTCAGAGTCGCCCTCCCTGGGTCGGCAGGGTTAGGGCTGGGACTCCGCCAGTGTTGGCAGACAGTTTCACAAATGGGAAACCACTTTACATATCAACAGACCCCATACAATAATCGTCAGGCCACATCGGAACATGAGCTCTAACCCCTGGGGGGCCCTGCCATGAGGAAATAAGAACGAGCCTGATCCCCCCTCACTTACAACCAAGCGGACACCAAACTCCCTCCTAGACACGGAGTCCGGAAATGTGATGGACAGGTAGAGAGTCACTGGAGGCCTGGGAGAGCGTGGAGAAGCAGCAGTGACGTCACAGAGTAACATTAATGGAGGTGTTTGTGATGCCACTGCGATGGAACCACCATTAATGAGCAAAATACCACCACCTTCTATAGGCACACCACTGATAAAATGGATAAAAAGGTGTTTCATTCATACCGATTGCCACAGGTCAAGTACCGAGCCATGCAGTCAGGTTTCCAAACATTTGTAAAAGAATTCAAGCATGGTACTGTCATTGGATGCAATAAATTATTTTCTGAAATTTATTTCAACAATAAGTGCTATTATTCCAAAGTGGGAGCATTTAAGAAGAAGACTATGTAAGTAACAGAGACTATGTAAGTAACAGAGACTATGTAAGTAACAGGGTGGGGTCACTGAGTGCTGTGGCATAGAATGTGTAAAAGTCGCCAACGCTCTGTTGACTCAATAACTGCAGAGTTCCCAACTTCCTCTGGCATTAACCCCAGCACAAAAACTGCGCGTGCCACCAATGGACTCTGGAGCAGTGGAAATGTGTTCTGTGGAGTGACAAATCACGCTTTTCTGTCTGGAAGTCTGATGGACAAGTTTGGGTTTGGCAGATACCAGGAGAACGTTACCTGCATGACTGCATTGTGCCAACTGTAAAAATTTGTGAAGGAGGGATAATGGTATGAGGTTGTTTTTTATGGGTTGGGTTTGGCCGTCTTAGTTCTAGTGAAGAGACCTCTTAAGACATTTTGGACAATTTTATGCTTCTTACTTTATGGGATCTGTTTGGGGAAGGAAGGACCTTTTCTGTTCCAGCGTGACTGTGCCCCAGTGCACAAAGTAAGCTCAATAAAGACATGGTTGCGTGAGTTTGATAACTTGACTGACTCACACGGAACCCTGACCTCAACCCCAACAAACACCTTTTGGATGAACTAGAATGGAGATTGCAAGGCAGGCATTCACATCCAACATCAGAACATCACAAATTCTCTTCTGGATGAATGGGCAAAAATTGTCACAGACATACTCCAAAATCCTGTGGAAAGCCTTTCCAGAAGAATGGCAGCTGTTATAACTGCAAAGTTATCAACTCCATACTGATGCCTATGGATTTAGGATGGGATGTCCTGTGGGTGTAATAGCCAGGTGTCCCAAAACTTCTGTCCATATAGTATAAATAATTGATGCCAATTCCAACAGACCTTAATTTCAAAGACAAGCTAACTCCTTATTCAGCTGCTGGAGGCGATGAGGCCTGCCTGGGACGGCATCTGCCTGGGAATATTTACCACTGAAGGTGCAGTTAACAATTACCACAAGCTGCTGTTTCTACTGAAATTAGACCAAGTATTCAAGCATCTTGCCTGAAGCAACAATTGTCTGTGGGGACTTACAAACACAGGGCGTCGCTACCTACTGGCATTGTTCTTAGTGATTAACAATTCAGTTAAAACAGTGGAGAGTCTTAGCACACAGTGAGTCCTAGCACTTAGTGAGTCTCAGTGTTCAATGAGTCTCAGCACACGAGAAGTTCTAGCACTTAGCGAGTTTCAGTGTTCAGTGAGTCTCTGCACACAGTGAGTCCTGGCGCTTAGCAAGTCTCGGTCTTCAATCAAGGCTGGTCCATACTTTTCCACAAAAGGGCAACACTCGTGTATCCACACTGCATATGCAGACACGGAAACATTCATAGTTCTCTGGGCAAGCCACGTACTTTGCACATGCGCACCATGATGAATAATAATAAGAATAATATAAAATATTATTCTGATATTCCCTGCACACGTACCACAGCAGTGAGCTTTGTGTGTATTTCTCTATGCTTTACAGAGAGCCACCTCACAGGGTTGCCAACTTTGGTCAGCTGGCTGGCGTGAGATTTTCAAGTCGAGACAAGTCTGCACTCACATTTACATATATGTGACAGTTTTATTGCCTTGTAAATAGTCTGTGTGGTTTGCAAACTACCCCAATGCTCATCAAAAGCATTACAGTGAACGCTAGCGAACTGATAATGCAGTGTCTCCAGAGCTGCACGTACGTGTCCGCAGAGACGCACAGTGTAACAGTGGTTACGTCAGAAAGAATGTAGATGGCGGAGTACAGACCAGCTGTCAGTGAGTCTCAGTGCTCGATATGTCTCAGAGTCAAAGCACTCCTCTCAGCTAGCTGCCATGGCCAAACCGGCAGACTGGGGCAGCTGGGAAGACGGCGACAGTCACTGTGGGAAATACATCACACCCATGGCAGCCTGCCGTTTACCATTGCTCAGCGGGATCAACCGAACGGCAACATTTAGCCCCAGGGAGGGGCACACCTCAGCATACGGCGAGCCGCATGGGAGGGAGGGGGTGAGAGAACGCATGCCGCCAATTAGAGGAGTGGCATAGCAGTGGCATGGAGCATGGGTGCTATTCCCAGCTGAAAGCAGGTCAACGTAAGGGGGAGTGACATCCCGTGGGCTGAGAGAGGCGCTCGATCCTCAGAGGCTGGTGCCCCAGAGCAGGCCACCACTCCTCAGATCTCGAGTAAAACCTCAAACCTGTCTCTCAGTTAAACCCCATCCTCTCCCCTAGTGGCTGTAGGTCATGTACATTCCCCATCCAAGCCTGTGTATTACTCTATCCAATCGCACAGCCATCTGAGCATCAGCTGGTAAATCCACTCAGGGAAGCCCCTGTTCAAATATGCAGGGTCTTGCCTGCTCTGTCTGCAAACTGGACTGCCACCTCCAGGGTAACAAGGCCGTAACAGCCGCGTTCCTCTTAATTTCGGTTGTTCTCCCATTTCTCAAAGGACAGTTTCCTTGTAAATGTCAACAGTTTCAGTCACATTTCATTCTGCACAGGCTGGGCTGTTGGGGGAGGGAGGGAGTTGAGAGGTGTGTTCTGGAAATATCTCCTAGAGTTGCAGGTGCATGATCTGGCCTGTAGAGGACAGGGCAGGCCAGACTAGTGGGGCACGGAGAGGGGTGGTTAAAAAACATCTTTTTGCAACCCCGTAAGGTTTCTGGTTCAGATCCCAGGAATGCCTGGCACTTCAATCACTTCGGTAAAAATCAACTTTAATCGCTTCGGTAAAAACCCAAATGAACAGAAGAACAGAAACTGTCCAGTTCCTTTCAACGGCTGAAAAACAAAGTGTGTGGTATTGCAGTAGTCAAAAATATGAATTGTGACCAAAACAAGGAAGACTAACCTTAATCGCTCGGGTAAGAATATTTATCTGAAACTGAAAGCTGTATGGCAGAGTTAAGCCAGGGAAGCTTGCTGGGTAAAGTATCTCTTAAGCTATTATTTGAAATAGTGACCTACTAGCATCTATGTGGATTTATTTTATTTATTTGGAAGATGCTTTTGTCCAAAGTGATGTAAAGCAAGTTTGTTTGTGGGACACCATCTTCTCTGGAGCGGCTATGGTTAAGGCCCTTCTCAAGGGCCATTATGCTGTGAGTCATGGGTATCAAACCCACAACCTGCAGGATATATTCTCCACTGAGTTACATGCCACAGGCACTGCACAGCAAAGACCCCAGGGAGCCTGTCATCGAATCCAACCTGCAAAGAACCTGCAAAGTATTTCCCTTGTTATCTGCATCAACCCTGAATGCAGCACGCCCTGCGGCCCCCCCCCCCCCCCCCCCCCCCCTCTCCCCTCTTCTCCATCTCCAGCCTACCACACCCCCCACACCCCCCCCACACCACCCCCCCCCCCCCCCCCACCCCCCCCCCCCCCCCCCCCCCCCCCCCCCCCACACACCCACACACACTGGTGAACACAAGCCAAGGCTGGTTATCCCCAAATCAGCGAACCGCACCCTTCCTGGGGGAGGCACCAGCGATTAAGGAGCTACAACCATTGCTGCAAGCACGGAAGGAGTCCTGCAGGTACCAGGGGTCCGGGGGAGGGGGGCAGAACAGGAAATTGGTGAGAAAGACAGAGTGGGTGCAAACAGCTGCCTGCTTGCTGTAATTAACACCGCCGTCCTGCACCTTTCCAGAAGCTTAAGCACTGAACTACGCGTGACTACAGCCTGTGAGGCCAAAACTTACTCACAGGCGGAATCAAACAGCAAAAAAAAACACACGGTGCAGTATGAATTGAAAAGATGCAGATATATTTTTCACAGACTGAAAAGGGTTTGTTACCATCATAATCTATCTAAAGGCAAAGCTGCCTTTTAGAGACAAAATCATGACCTCTGATGGACTCCATTCGCTGGAAGATACCGATTATATTTTAAAGACAGAAAGGTATACTATAAGTAAACAGTTCAAAATAATAATAAAATAAACTTTTGCAGAATATTATACCATCCAGGTAAGGAGCCACACCTTCAGCTGCAGGACAACACCATCCTCAGAGTCTGTCCATCAGTTCTGCAGCTAGACCGAACCAGTATTAGAACCAGCAGAACCAGTTCTAGGAGCCAAACAGCTAAAAACCCTCTAGGTCCCTGCACAGGGTAACAGAAGCCTCCAAAGACGTGTTCTGGAAAGAATCCAAATCAGCACAAAATGGATAGCATTATTATTAGAATGCAGAGAGCTAAGCTGTGCCAGCAGGTGGCTGGGGATGGGTCCGGCCCTGTCCCTCACCGAACTGTCGTCCTTTTCTGGACCAGACGCCATGCTGAGGTGTCCTCCACACCCCGCCGTGCCACTGTGGTCAGTACCAGAGGGTCTGCGAGGTTAGTGACAGACAGCGCTGCCGGCACACCAAGCTGGTCCATCTGGGCCGAGGCGAGGCATGGCGAGGCGGAGTAGGCTGGGGGGGGCGTTTGTGGAGGGAGTTGGACTGTGAGCACATCTCCCTGTCTCCTCTCTCCCGCCTCCAGTCTACTGCTCTACCACCGGGAATGGAGAGGAAGCCCCCCACCTTGTGTAACAGACCTCACCCAAGGTCCAGAGGATGATCTTTCATCATATTAACGCTGCCACATGGGTAATTTTTAAATATCTCCGAAATCGATTATTTTCAGGATTGCTTTTCCAGATCCCTGCTCATATGCAACACATGTGTATAAATACAGGTCTCACCTCCAGGTACAGACACTGAGATAGGGCATAAGCATGGGGGGATGGCCCCGGCATGCCAGGAAGACAGCAGGAAGATGGCTGGAAGATGGCAGGAAGACGGCAAAAAGACAGCAGGAAGATGGCAGGAAGACGGCAGGAAGATGGCAGGAAGACGGCAGGAAGATGCCAGGAAGACGCCAGGAAGATGGCTGGAAGATGGCAGGGTGATGCCAGGAAGACGGCTGGAAGATGGCTGGAAGATGGCTGGAAGACGGCAGGAAGGCCTCCTTTCAGTGGCAGGTTAGTGTTCAGTGAAAAACTCACTGCTTAGCCAAGAAAGCGAAGCTCTCACTGCCACCTGGTTACCTGCCGCCGATAATCTTTACCCCCCACCCTCTGGAGCACCCCCCACATCTTTCCCTGACATCACCATCCATAGAGCAATGTGCTACCATTAGCGAATTACCGTCAGGCCAAGAGCAAAAATACTCCTCACGCTCTCACTCAGCCTTGAAGACTAAATAGTACGGGAAGCTACAATCTTTCTCAATCTAGCTTTCAAAACTGGGCCGGAAGTCCCCCAGAGGGTCTTACAGCATGGTCCATCCGTCGAACGCTAAACAGCCTCCCAACGGCTGACAAATGAAGGCATCCCAGCATCTGTCTGCCTGACTGAGACATCACCTGTACTCAGGAACCAGCCTGTGTACGAGGAAAACAAACAACGTAAGTGAACAGTGGCACAAAAGGTAGGTGGCAGGTTCGCTATGACCTATAGTCACTGGATCAAATCCCATGGTCCCTTTGAGTGGGAAAACCAGTAGCTTGCACTTTAATGCCATCCCGTTCCAGAGTCCTACTCCTGTGGATATTCACTGATATCTAAGGTTTCGTTGTGGTCTCTCATCCAGTATTAACACTAGGACTGCACCCTTTGTGGGCTCACAGTTATTAAGCTTAAAACCTTTATGTGCCGATTAGACCAAGTATGAGTACAGGAACACTGGAATGCTTCTCTTCACCTGCCCCATCCTGCTCTCCATTAGACACAAAATTGGGGGTAACATCACAGAGTCAACCATCATGCGGTGTCCCAGGAATACGGGGTTAAAGGCCCACAGACATGTGACTATTGGGCTGAGGCCAGGCTCAAACCAGCCATCGTCTGATCCCAAGCACAGGGACTTAGCTCACCGAGCCACTTAGCACCCCACTATGAGAGCCACTGTATGTCCACCTCAAAACTCAAAACGTAGAAGACCTTCCAAAATAGGTGACCCCTCCCTTCCAGAGAATCTCAGGGCAATAAGGCTCGCTTATTCATCAGCTATTGTGATGAATAATAACAGCCATCATAACACTGAACAGAGACATCTGCATGCAATTTCAGTTCTCGGCGACGTGGAGCGGCGTACTGACTGGGGGGTGGGGGGCAGGGTCTCCCGAAACAGGCCAGGCGACGCTAGGCAGGCGACTGATCTGAACGCAGATGGACAAGAATTTGGTATATGCATGCATTTATTTTCAGCAGTTTCTTCACTGTTTCAGTCTGTAGGGATGAACAGATCCACGATGCATGTTACTGCTGGTATAAAAATATAACTGATGGTGACTGATATTCAACGTGCGAGTCTACCAGGTTTGGAACACCAGACAGACACAATAAGTCTAGATTCCAAAAAATAAAACTACTGTTTTAGGTAAACAACTTCCATCACACAATAAACAAAGCGCATTATCGTTTGCAAACAGCTTGGATCATTGCGTCTGGAGAGCAAGGGAGACTCTGAGACCTCACGTTTAATCCATCATTAGCAAGAAAGTGGAAGCTTCTTTATTCATGGAGCTAGATGTAATCTAAGGGCTTTCAGCAAATCTAAATAGCTGGCAATCTGATCTAATCATAGATAAAACACTGTGGTTGTTCAAACAAAAAAGGAATTCTGCCAGACAGCAAGTAATGTTATTTTTTAAAAAATAAATGGTTTGTTTATTTTCTGTCCCATATTGTGATAGCTATTTCTCCTCAAGGGTAAAGAGGGCTCTGAATGCTATTATTTTCAGCAAACAGCCGGCCAGACAGCCAAGGTATCATAACTGCAGTCTCTGGAAGTACCCATACTCCCCAAGTATCAGAATTACAAGCATCCCTCATCCATCCCAGGCAAATAATCCCAAAAACGAAAAGTACATACCAAAATGAAGGGCAATTTGATACAAAAAACAGACTGTTCTTGTAGGTAATCAAATGTGCAGCTTTAATGTGACATAATGGAATGGTCTTCCTGACAACGTAGTGCAAGCTGAGTCCTTGGGTTCCTTTAAATCAGAGTTAGATAAGATTTTAACAACTCTGAGCTATTAGTGAAGTTCTCCCCAAGCGAGCTTGATGGGCCGAATGGCCTCCTCTCGTTTGTATTGTTCTTATGTTCTTATGTTCTATGTTCTTATAATTTCAGTGTTTGTGTGCAGTTCTATGGCTGGAATTCTAAAGCAGTCAATGAACATCCGAGAAATCCTCATAATTAAAAGCACAGCATTATTTCCTCCCTAAATTTAACACTAACCCACAAACTACGGGTGGGTCAGTGCAGGATTATTTGCAGCTGTATCAGTTCAACCAAGACAATTCTCTGTACCTGTATGTGGAATAGGCACGGCTTAGTACTGTATGTGGCGATTGTTTAAGCATGAAGTTCGCATTTTTTGGGGTTTCCCATATAAAAAATCTATACATATGACAATACATATGACACTCTTTTATAAGCTTAGTATATATATTGTATGCACCAAGAATATATATAAGGTCTACATAAGGACTGTGTATGTAAACATGACCGCCAGTATCATCATGTACAATTATTATATCATACATGTATGAATCATATATGAAAGGGGCTACATGCCAAGTACTACCTATATAAGAAGTATAATATTTTTTTGTTTGGGTGAAGAGGGTGTTTTAAAAAGTATGCAAAGTAAATGTGCAAGTAGGCTTGGGTGGTATTACACTAACACAGTACAGTGTAGTATGTTTTTATAATCTTACATTGTTTTATGGTGGCAGGACCCCAAAGCACCACTTGGTGAATTTTATTATGAATATTTCAAAATACCAGAATAGCAGTGCTTTTGAATACATCATTAAAATACCACATACCGTGGTACAGTATAATGTCTGCATGATATGACGATAAGAAAAGTTAGATACTGCCCAAGTCTACATGCATCTAAGTCTATGTGATTGGGCAAAGTAAGCAAAAACAACAAACCAGGAGATTTTAAAACATATATAATAAACCACACAATAGACAGGTAATGCAGCCTTTTTTTCATTTAATGCAGGTCAAAAGATCACTCAGGGATGTCTGCAAGGCATAAGTGACTGGTGTTTTGCAAGAATATCGTGTAGTTTATGGTTAAATGGGATGGAAAACGGGTGTAATCAGCCAATGAGCATCGCTGCCTCCCAGAAAACCAATGAGGAAATGGAAATAAACACTGACACAGATATTTATAAAAAAATAATCGGCAGTCAGCTTCAGAAAAAATCACATTACAGTCACCCTTCACGTCTGCGAGGGTCAGGGTCGGAAGATCCCCACAAATGTAAGAAATCACAAGTAATTTGAGTCCGTTATTGAAAATGAAAAATTAACGGCACTGAAAAGTTAAAAAGTTCCTGCGAGAAACGCAATATTCCACAGGCATATATATATATATATAGGGGCGGAACTCTGCCATGGCCGATACAGAGAGCAGAGAAGAATTGTAAACGCATGACCATATACAGACAAAAATGACAAGCTGCTGTGTAAATAAGATAAATAACATAAGACTATTTACTTTGTTTAATAAAAGGAGAATGTATAGACCTGTTCTATAGGAAAGGTAACCTTAAATGACTTCTGTTGTGATCTGGCGCGACAGTGGTACCTCCTTACCCCCCCAAGACGCGACACTGGTACCTCCTTACCCCCCCTAAGACGCGACGCTGGTACCTAATTAACTGTGTCTCCTTACCCATACCTCTGTGAAAGATGTGCAGGTGCCTGTATGCCTGAAGGTGTCATATGTTACAAAATATGAGCAGGACAATCCAACATCACTTCCAGAAGGACCAGCGATCAAGTAATTGGCAGGGGCATGTGGATGGGGGGGGGGTAGGTCTGTGGGCTGCCAGACAATATCCACATAGGCGTTAGGCAGAGCAGAAATCACACTGGTTTTTATGTTTGTATAAATGGGCTCTTAAGAGCTCTCTTGTGATTTTTAACAGCATAACACACCTAAAAATACTTCTCTCATCTTCGTTAGAAATCCCCTCAGAATAGGTGAAAATGAGGCCCTCTGAAAATAGAGCCGGTTACGAAACAGCAACATTAACCCCTTCTGCTACTGTCCCTGTAGCCACATGGGGGACGGGGGTCACACCTACACATACACACTGTGTTTTTCTCCCCAAAGCAAGGCCCATAAGAACAGCCTGCAAGCCGAAGATGCAGAACAAGACACATTCCACCCATTTAGCACAGCAGCCTATTGTCAGGGAACACACAGTGCAGCACAGGCCCTGCACACAAACACACACCATGGGCAATTCAGAGGAACTAATTCACACACTGGGTTATGCCTGGAGCAAAGCCCTTAACCTTGAAAAATGCTGCAGGGCTGCTGGATAGATGGGTGACCCCAAGCTTTGCTCTCACCTGTCAGTATGTCCATGAGTCTCATGGAGAGCTAGACAGGATTTCCTATGTAACTGTACTCGTACTTGTACAAATAGCAAGTAACAATGTTTTTACTGTGGAAGACACCCACCAAACACAAGGACAATATGCCACCATCAAATACAAAGAGCAGGGGCGGTTATCAATCCGCCCCCCACATCCACACACAGGGCAGGGGTGGGGCTCTAACCGCCCCCACATCCACACACAGGGCAGGGGTGGGGCTCTAACCGCCCCCCATCCACACACAGGGCAGGGGTGGGGCTCTAACTACCCCCACATCCACACACAGAGCAGGGATGGGGCTCTAATTGCCCACACATCCACACACAGGGCAGGGGTGGGGTTCTAACCGTCCCCACATCCACACACAGGGCAGGGGCGGGGCTCATACTACTCACTTCTCCTCACATGACAAAATGTGTGATTTATTTTCTTAGCCCATTAACAATGTATCTAGCAAAGGGGCAAGGTGGGATAAAAGAGCCCCGGTGGAGGTACAGCGCAGCCATTTTAGCAATTAGCCATCAGTCAGAGAATGAGGCTGGGAGGGTCTCCGCAGGTATCTGGCGGTCAGCCCAAACTGTGGGCGGAGACTGTGAGATTTCCTGGAAGCAGCATGCCGTGCTAATTGCCTTGAGGTGCACCTGCCACAGCTCTCTGGGCTCCACTGTAGATCCGCTTCTTACAGTTTCCACCTTATATTTCATCCACCGATATCTTTTCTCTTGAACAAATTCCTGATGTCAGCAAGTGCTTCAGAGAAAGGAGAAAGGCTGCAATATACTGAGTGCCTTCAGAAAGCATTCAGAGCTATCCAGCCTTTTCCAAACTTCATTTTAAGACTTTCAAAATGGACCGAACTGATTCTTTTTTGCCATCAAACACACAATACTGCAAAATGACAAAGTGGAAACAAGTTTTTATTTATTCAGCAGACGCTTGAAGCCAAAGAGCAGGGTCAGGCCGTCCCTGGAGATGTTGCGGTTAAGGGCCTTGCTCAAGGGCCCAATGGTAAAATCACTTTGCTGAGCAGGGGATTTGAACTGCCGACCTTCCGATCATTCAGCACAGAGCCACACACCATCATTTTTGCACAGTAATTAAAAACATCCATCCATATTCAAACTGGCTACCCTGCTCAGGGTCACAGGCTAATTAAAAAGAAAAAAAAATCTTAATTTGCATACATTTCCAGACCCTTCACTGGGGCAGTGAACATTGAGTTCAGATGCTGAGATGTAGTGATGTTGCAAGAACTTGATTCTACTACACTGGTTTCACAATCACAGAAGGCCAAGGGGAAAGAGTTAAAATCAAACTATGAGAGCCCAAAACATACTGCAATACAGAAAGACTGGTGGCTGTAAGGTAGTCCCACAGTGTAGGGAAATGAAGGGTCTGAAAACTTAAGTGATAGGAGATTATAAATGTATTAAAGAATTACATCGGTAAAGCTTCCTAAAGTATATATTCACATGATAATGGGTATTGTGTCAATTTATGGCAGAGTATTAATTCAATCCATTCGGAAAGCGGAAAACGTGAAATAGTCTGAAGCACTTTATGAGTGTAAATCTTAATGATTCACCCCACTGGCAGTTTCTCTAGTGTTCTTTTACTAGGTGTACAGCTGAAGATCCATGGTACCGTTTGCATTAGCTGTCCGAACCGCCAGGCTCTCCGGAGGACATTGTGTTCACATCGATAATGGAGGTGAGGGCAGAGCAGTACAAGCCCAGCCTGCGAAACAGCTGGCCGCACCTTTCTGCCGTCTCAGAAAGAGGCCCCCCTTTCTAACTCTGCCTGCCCTCACAAAGCCCCCCTTCCTTCCCCAGTGAACCAAAAACAATTAGTAATATTATACTTCATGCTCCTCCTAACTCTGTGGGCCAAAGTAATATCCATACATAGGAAGGAGGAGCAGAAACACACAGGAGAGATCCAGAGACCGGCAGCAGATGGCACTGACAGACACACATAATTACACACTCATACTCCTGTGTGTTAGCACGTATTTATTTTTAATATTCTTTTCTATTTTTGGTTGAACTTAATGTATTTAATAGGAATGAATGACTCGGAAGCCACACGCTACTCGAGCACGCGAACGCTAATAGATGCATGCAGACAGAGCCGAGGGGAACAGACCTGCAACCGCTACCAGTCAAGGCAGGAGCTACGTTTCAGAGGAGCACAGTGTTAGCGACAGCCCAACAGCGCTCTTCAGTTAGATTGAATGCAGTGCACGGCGAGCCGCAGCCGCTCTCTACACACTAACGACCGCAGCTAGACAGACGTCTCTCCCATGCGACAAAACAGCCCCGTTTCCCACAGTGTCACATGCTTGTGGCATGTCTGCAGATGCTAATCCAAAGAGAGCACACTAACAGAAGCGCAGAGGATAGACGCAGGATAGGTATTCTTAGACAAACATGCACCCAAGACTATCTTGAGACCCAACTGTTACTACTAGGAGTCTTTATGCAAGATCACATGTCAGGCAGTTAGAAATAGAACCGTAGTTCTGGATTCATACTGAAGCAGGGAGCCAACCGGGTGGCAGACATGTTAACACCGGAGCGTGAATAAAGGAGCCAGGCTGGGTGAGACGGCGCTCAGCAAGCGGATTTCCCTCGGTGACAGCTTGGTGGCACCTTGCCGGCAATCTCAGCCGTGACGTGCCACCTGTCAGGGAGAGGTTATTAAGAGGCACAAGGAGGCTGGGAAAGCAGGTCGGATTAGAGCCGCAGACCCCGAATGTCAGGGTCGCCTTAGTGGAACAACGCCGGCTTGCTGGCTCAGTGGATCTGGAGTGGGGGGGGGGGGGGGGTGGGGGGGTGCAGAGATATTCCGACGACACATGATGCCCAGCTAACTGAGAGCACACCAAGCCGGCTCCTGAGAAAAAGCAGGCCGGGGCTTCATTTTAGACGCCCCTACCCCTCTACACCGGAAACATGCTGGTGGCCAGGATGTGAGTAGTTGACAAGCAGGCTTCCCTCTGAGCACAGGTCACTCAGTAGATCCAACAATCAAAAGTCGCACTTTGGAGGCTCTGTTGCTACCCTCAGACAGGCCTCCCAAACCAACATACCATCTCCCCCCAAACCAGCACCGTCAGAAACCACCCCACATGGGGACAAGCCCACGTTGTACCATTCTGAAGGATTTCAGTAACTTCTAAGCACATTAAAGCGTAACGCGACCTGCGAATGATCATAAAAATAACTCTGAAGCAGATTCAGTGCACACATTTCATCATGCATTACTTTTTAATGAGGTAAGAGCCCTACATTGTTCGACTCCCTGTAGCTGATGTACTTTTTATTATGTGCGAAAACAGACTCGCCCATTAGCACCCGGTAGACTGCATGAGGTCATAAACGACCCAAGACAGGAAGATGGCTGCTGTTCTCTGCTTATCTTTCCATTAAAGCCAACAAAGCCTCCCGTCATCGGGACATAATTGCCTCGCTGACTGTCATCACCCCCTCATTGTCCCACTTTTGCATAAGTGAAGGCTTTTCTCCATAGGGTGTCAATACTGGTCTCCCAATCAAAATGACCTTAATCCAACGGCGCGCAAGGAATCAGAGAGTAGTTTCATAACTCTGCTTCTTATCAGGTATATGGTCATTTTTAAAAGGATTTCTGGTGTAAAACAGATGAACTATTAACCAAATACACCATATAAATTATCAATAAACATGAGAGCTCAGCCTTGTGTGAGACGTGCCCAGACCTTGTCCTCCGTGTCTAACATGTGAAATGCCTTACAGATGTCATTAAGTACAGCCAGCCTGACAGGTCTCATTTCAAGATTCTTGGCTTTCAACGCCGACCCAGAAGAGAGGCTCGCTGCATCAAAGCCCGTGTCCTGGCTCTGCTCGCGCCCTGCACTCTTCCGAGTAGGGATGTGCAGATATCTCCAAATGGATCTATTTTCAGATCAACTATAGCTTAAGTCCAGAGCCAGGAGTATAAGAGGAACACTACCTGTTCACCATGAATAGAAATTGCACCATGATTTATTCCACGCTACATGAAGCAGATGTTATGCAAAACTATGCAGGGCTATGTGTTTTAATAAAGGCATTTCAGTGTCTATTCCTATCCCATAACTAAACACATAAGCTTTTTTTGAGTAATGAACTGTACCAGCAAACTGCCAGCCCCAGACTGCACGCCAGTCACAGAGGGATCCTGGTTTTATACCAGACCGGTTCTTGTGCAGGGTGAGCTCCACCTGAACCAGATGGGTCGGAGGCACGTGCTGCCAGGTTAAGTCTTGGTGGCTGTGAGCCGCGTCGGTGCACGCCTGTGTGGGCTGTTAGCCCTGTGCGAGTAAGCGAGGGTGACAGATTTTAGCAGGCCGCATTAGCATGCTTCAGCAAACACGCTTGACTTCCTGATGGCCAAACCTTCTACTCCATGCCCCCAGACTTCACTGGTGTCTGCTTCTCCTTGCCAGGGAAATGAGGATGGGAGAGTCACTCAACCCGTAAGCTGCTCAACGTGTGTCTCCTACAAAGAGTCTGACTGTCCCACACTGGGGAATCACATGGTTTTCATCCTGTAGAACCCGGGTTCTCCAGTAGGGGCATCACGCCGGGGCTGCAGTCAGTCTACCCTCACCTGCACTCAGCAGCTGCTTCTGCTCGATGCTCTAATGTAAACAGCACAGGTGATCAGCAGGGACCAGAAATTCGGGCTGAATTCCTGCCCTCTCCATGCAGGAAATGAGCCTCTGTTTTCACAAATCACTTCACATAATGGATCAGTTTATTAGCGTGAAGTGTCTTGAGTTGAGCCTAATTAGTGACAAGATTTCGTCAGGAGGGACAAGAGCAGCTGCTTGGCTTTATTAAAGATCTGGGTACAAAATACAGAAAACAGCAGGTCAGAAGCAGACCGAGAACCTGCAAGGAGAAGTGAAGATGTATTTTCCATTCAATCAACTTGACTTGATTAGTTGGAAAAATATTTGAGGAACCTTGATGAATCCAGCCCAGTCCTGCTTATCATACATTTCTGGCATCAACCATAGTTTCAATGGCAAACACACGCACCTTTCGCCCAGCCATTAGGCACGAGCGTGATGAATCGCACTAGACCCCAAGCAGCGAGGGCATGCAAAGAGAAGAGAAAAGGGACACTGAGTCATCTCCAGACAGCCCTCCTTGTCCACACACACACACACCCCTCCCCGCCCCCCACGGGTGAGGGGGAGGGAAATGATTTTAATAGCTTTCCAATGCTGCTGTGCCTCCCCGTCTGCCCCCCATTTCCAAAAGCGGCCTTTCGCCTGAACTTGACGGAAATTGCTTCTCGGGGAAGCAGAGCGCGGGCTTTCGGCTGCCTCTTCCGCTCGCTTAGCACGGAATGAGGGGCGGCTGGGCGAGGCCACCCTGTTCCTGGCCCGGAGAGGCGATCGCTTAGGGACGTGGGTGTAATTGCCCCATTCTGCAGTAATCCTTCGGGGGATGTAGGTGAAGGAACCAATCTCTTACTGATGGAAAAGGGGATGGGGCCAAAAATAAACGTAAGCAGCCCAGCCGCACGGCCCTGTTAGCTAAACTGGCGCTAGAGGCCTCTCATCGGGCCGATCCACCAGTGGCTGCACCCTCCCGCACCCTTTTGTCTCTCATTTGTGCGGCTTCCAGGCTCACCTGGCCAGCCACTAGGGGTGGGGGGGAAGGGGGGTAGTGCTGGAAACCCTACACATTAACTTCAGGATAATGCAGACCTGTACCAAACAACAAACTGTATAAGCTGTGACAGTTCCAGCAAAATCGGGGCAGAAGTTTGGTGTCAAGGCCGTCGTCACCCACAGAACACCAGACACAACAATGGGTAACATATGCCTGGAAGCTATCGGACAACTGCATCAGAAATGTGCTAATTTAGCGATTAAAGGCAGCATTGTACATACATCCATAATCCTCCTGGCACTTTAAATGTGTGACATCGTTAGCCCAGTTTTATTCCACCGGCACTTAGGAAAAACATCCACGTTACTCCACTAGGCCCCCCTGCAAGCAGGCCAGAGCTGTTCTGCTCAGATTCAAAAATGAAAACGGATGAAAAAAGATGCATTTCAAAGAGAGAAGAAAGGCAAAGGCCAGATATTCCGCAAACAGCATGTTATTACTGATCCTGCCTCTGATAAGCTCGGCCTCACAGCAGACCTGCTCACCGGGGAAGGGCCGGGGCTGGAACGTCTCGCATAACTTGGGACACTGAATGCCATTTCAAATTTAAAAATCAATAAACACCGCGGCTACCATCATTCAAGATTCTTTGATGGCACCTCGGACATACAGGCAGTCGATCACACAGAAGCCGACGCGTCTGTCAAGTTAATTGATTCCCCACTTAACACTCGAGCTTGTTTTCATCCACCCATCTGTTTTCAATAAGTACTTTTCCAATCAGGATCACTTGATGGCATGATGCAGCCTACAGCTACGATGGGGCAAACAAGCAGAAACACCTTTGTTTGTATGGTTGGGCAGTCAAAAGGTTGCGTATTTATAAGAAGCACATCTCTTTGGACCAAGGGAGAGTACTGAAGAACCCAGAGAAGAGAAGAAGGAAGTGCAAACTGGGCACTAAAAGATCAAGCTTGCGCTTAGGCCTGCGGGTGTGAGGTGAAACCGCGGCCAGCCAAGCCACCTTACTCAAATAAGTGTGATGGCAGCAAAGCGCTAAAGGACCGAGAAATACATTTTTTGGGAAATCTCACAGTTTTCTCAGTCACCCTCGTCTAGCCAGAGAACTCAAGGGAAGCAAATACATAAAATTTCTGCTATTTAAAACTTGTGAAAGGTCAGTAAAGGACATGAATCCACCCCCACCCCCCTTTGCTAATTTAGTTCCTTCTTCCCTCAAGTGCAGCCTTCAGAGTTCTATCCATCCACACGGACATGGAAAGTGCAAACATCTGGAAAGAGACCACGTTTGATTGACAACCATAAGGTCCCACCCTGCACATATGGGGTGATTACTGTAATTCACTTATGTAGGTGGGGGGAAAGAAATCTAAACTTTGATGTGAGCCAAGTGCAGAGATGAGGACAGAGGGAATTCATTAGCCTAGACTATGCAGCCTCAATGGCGAGAAGGTTCTTTCATCCTTCCTAACTCCTCCACTTTGATGAGCTTCGAACATGAATGGAAACGTTGGTAGCACATAAACTCAGTATGGCTAAAGATCTATTTGAGGTCTTTGAGAGCATGTTGAAAGGAAAGGGGGGGTAAAGATTTGTGGAAATACTTATCGGTTTTCTCTGACTTTCGCGGGACTGTTTCACAAGCAGTGAGTTACCTTTACACTCAAAGAAACTGCTACAGACTTTTGCTTTCTTTGCATTCTTGAAAATAGGGGTGTAATGATGCATAAATGCATTGTAATGAATCGATTATTCAATTCAACTTCAATGTCTGAATCGGTTGTAATCAATATGGGGGGGGGGCAAAGCTGGTATTAAACTGCAGGATTCACAGGCTGCAGGGAGATACGCACGCAGCTCCAGCACACAAATTTCCGAAATGTAGGATAGGAGAGCAGGGATCAGCAGTATCTGTAATGGACGCCCTACCTGGCCGACCAGTAATGAGATTTCTAAGGAGTAGCCAACACAACTGCGCTTTTAATAAACTTAATTTATGCAAGGAAGATTAATGCATCTCTGTGTTTCTATGAAATGTGCAGAAATGTGTGTTCCACCAATTACTTCAGCAAGGACTTGGGAAATAACTGAGCATTGGGATGCTTCCTTTGGTATCAAAAAGGTACCAAACAGCAGACTGAAAGCCCGATGACACCCTGTGTTTTTCCCCATAGTCTGCCATGATTATTTACTTTCACCGGCCCCACATTCCTTTGCACTACAGGCCCTCAATTAGCTAGTGAATCTGAAGAAACAGTAGTCACCCAACACTTCCAACTCCAGCAGAAATGCCCAGAGACATCAGCTGTGAATTTATCTGCATCTCAGGGCAGAGAGCTTTGGGAGCTTGCATATGCAACCATGCGTGTGCACGCACACAGACAGACAGACAGACACACACACACTCTGTCATGTAATCATATCTTTTTGGGGACTCACTCATTTCTATGGGAAACATGCTAATGCTAACTATGACAACCTTACCTTCTACCCAGCCATAACCTCAACCATAAGTAACTGAACAAAGTGGAAGAGTTTTGGCATTTGTAATTTTTTGATGGTAGTCACAGATCACATCAACATAACAGGTTTTTATTACAAATGTACACATTTGGTCCCCACAATGTAATATAAACCTCATCCCCCCCCCCCCCACACACACACACACACACACACACATATATCCAGCATCATGCTGTCCAGCAGGATGCTTGTTTTTGCCAACAATGTGACTCGTTATGCAAATCGATCGTGGCACAGTGCTGGTTCTTCGTAGCTAAAGAGAACCAGGCCCCCAGATTTAAATTTGTATTCAAATAAAAGAACATTTCAACCCTGATTTGGTATCATCTACTATGCTGATCTCATTAATTACCAGGTCTGAGGTTCATAACCACCTCAAACCTTGACAAATACTTAGTAAAATGCAAACCTTAAGCAATGAGAGTCACTCCAGGACAGAAACAAACAAACACTGAAAAGGCGCACACAAGGCTCCCGCAGCACACCCAACATAGCTGCAGCCCCCACCTGAGCCCCAGTAGGCTGGATACGCAACTTCACAGTCTGACAGATGCCTTGAGATGGGAGGAGGGTCTGGGGAGTCCCTCAGAGGCAAGCACATCAGCAGCTCAGACCACTGGAAAGTTAATTACCGCTGACTGGAGCCAGTGCGCTCCTTCCCAAGGGCTTGCCGAGGATGGAGGTGCCGCCTCACTTCCATTTTGTAACACTCAGAATACCACTCTGCTCCAGTGCACTGGGATTGCATCAGGCAGATTCCTGACTGTTGTACATAATGGTGTTGTGATGTCAGAACCCTGTACCCCCCCCCCCCCAAAAAAAAAAGCCCACTGCACATCCCGAGCAGACCAATAGGGCAAGCTACAGGATTAAGATCACCTTCCCCTAACTTCAAGACACACTCCAAAGGGAAGCTATCAGCTAATTGGGCAGAATTAGGAGATCAGGATAATCAAAGCTTCTATTTTGAAAGGGAAGGAATAGGTCATTTGCAAGGACAAATTGCTCCCAAATCCCACATTATCCTGCGGGTAGGAGGCTGGGCTGCAGGGGCTACGTTGTTTTTTGCTCAAACCATTTCCAAGGTAGGTGACAGAGCCTTTGGGCTTAGCTGTTCATTAGTCCTAGTATGTGGAAGGGCTGAGGAGATTTATTATTCTATGCTCTATATTAAAGCTAAATATATCAGGCGGGTTGCCCGGTAGCATAGTGGTTAGCTTGCTAGGCTGCACCTCCTAAGCTGCTGGTTCGAGTCCCACCTCTGGTTCCTCATGCGTGGAGTGTGCATGTCCTCAGTTATGTTCCTTGCAGGAACTCAAAACACCTCCCTCATTTGGGGGGGCCAAGGTTCTCCAATTCCAGTCCTGGAGAGCCAGAATCCAACAGTTTGCAGATTTCCCTGCCAAATCATATCTTAATCAGCTAATTGCTAATGGTTATTAGTGGTGTGTCTAAGTAGGGAAATCTGCAAACTGGCCCTGCTAGACTGGAACTGAGGAACCCAGCTCTAAGTAAGTGCTTCCCAACCTGGTTCTCTGGAACTACCACACAATCCACAAATTTGCTCCCTCCCAGCAGCCGGTAACAAATACATGGACTATCTGAGGGTCCCCAATGACTGGGTTGGGAAAGACTAACTGTAATTCTAAACTGGAAAAACAGAAGAGAAGGTGGATGGAGAGGAGTCATCTGTAGGTATTTCTGGCGCCCTTTTAAAATCCTAAAGAAATTTCCAATGAAATGTAAAATATAATGTAATACTTTGTGAAAAACACAAAATTATACAGAAGCATGACTAAGATGCCAAGGAATTGTTGAACTGAAATTCCTCCTCTTGGGGTCTCAGGAAAGAGTATTTTTTGGGAGCATAATGAATTCGATGAGGTCATGTGTAGTAACCACAGGGAGTAAGGTCTGTAAGCGGGGCCCGAAAGGAAAGCCAGAACATGAATATGGAGTTAAAGTCTAATTCCTGGACTACAACACCGGCAGGGTACAGGAAAGACATTTCAAAGACCACTCACTTATGGTAGTAGCTTAAAAGTCAGTCAGAAGGCCAACGCAGCCAACAGACAGCCTGGCCGACAAGCCACTGCAGGTCAGCAAGGTCAAGCAGACTCTCCGCCACACTGTGTCTGTGACGAGAAATAGGTAGGACCCCTCACACTCGCCAGCACGAGGAGCTGTGCGTCCTGCTGGAAGCCGAGCCTAACCCTTAAATAAGGAGCGCAGCCTGTGTATGAACAGAAACGTCTGACAGCAAGAAATGTGTTCGCTGAACAAATACCTGACAGCATATCTCATATTTCATTTTGCACTGCCTAGTTTGATAAAAAAAAATTTTTTTTAAAAGATTCATAGCCATCTGGACGTGAATCACATGGCTCCTGTCTTCATAATGGATTAGATTTTTTTTTCCGGAGTATTGGTCAATTTTAAAGCCGAAGCATTTTTCATATGAACACCAGTAAGCCAGAACCAAAATCCAGTAAGAAAAGCTCATTTACAGAGAGGTTACTCTAATTCTCCAGTGTTGCTTATGTTACCTACATTCAAAACCAGCTTCAAATTAAATCCCTCAGACCCAATAAACCACGAAAATTACCCTGAGATATGGAGTACATCATTACATCCTCCAGTAGGTTCTGTGTTTTTGTATGAAAATAATGAAAAAGACTTTGAAGGGGCTTTTTTTTTTTTAATTTCCAGTCATGTTCGAAATGATTTGAAGAAAAAGTACAGCGGTCTAAATAGCTACGACCACATGCATGGAGATTTCTGTTGAAAACTCTCCCATAAACATCTATAGTATTTATGGGAAATAGATACTAAAACAATGGTATTGTTTTTATTCAGACAGAAATTTACAACATTTCCATCAAACACCCTGACTGTCTCCAGCCAACCTGCACTTTTACTTGGGGTCCACCACCAATGTCTAAACTCTTAAGCTGATCATACACAGGGCAAAGTTTTGAGCGATGTTGCTAGGCAATTGCCAACCAGGTGATACAAAAGGCAACTCATCTGGGTCTGGATGATTGCAAAAAGTTGCCCACTCCAGATCAAAGATTTTCAAATATAAATTTGATGCCCAGTATCTATGGGAAATTGCCCGAGCAAGACTGATCAGCAAGACTGATCAGCAACACTGATCAGCAACACCGATCAGAAAGTTTGCCTGCATATCGTCACTCTTACAGAGGCTACTGGGTATGACTCATGGGCTTATATTGCTTCCCCGCTTTTTTAGCGTTCTGATGACGCTGCTCTATTGAAAGAACACAAAATGCTCCTCTGACATAGCTGTCATGGTGACATGATGCAGTCCTACCACTGCAAGGTTCATCCCAGCGATGACGCACTGTAGCGCGCACCTTCAACCCAGTGCCGAAAATATCCTCCGCAAAAGGCTTCCACCAGTGCATGATCATGATCCTGCAGGGAGAGCACTGCATTGTGGGAAAGCACCCCAGGAAGACTAGCTACCTGCTGAGTGTGGCTCCAAACAGAACACCCATGGAGTATGTCAAAAGCCTGACTCATCCCACACAGAGCCACCTAGCAGGGCTCACGGCCTGATTCTCTGTATACTGTTTAAGGACAACATACTCAAGGCTACTGTCTCCTGGTCAACAGGAATCCCAGAAAAAAGCAGGATTTGACAGCCTGACCGTTTCCCCTTTATCACCCTAACTTTACCCACAGCATATTATTAACTGAGAATGGCAGATTTACCTTCCACGGCATATCAGAATTATTCATGATTTTAGACGGATATCTTAGTCTAGTTACCTCGGCTCCACTGACCCCAAAGGGTCCATCAATGGGTCTTAGGGGGTGAACTTGTTCTATTTTTGCCACCATGTATCCAAAAAGTTTTGTATATGTATTTTTGGTTGCTGAGGAAAACCAGTAAGGCTGCAGGGTGGCAGGGGATGCTGCAGACGGTTAGGTAACATACTGTACTGCAGTCTGCGCATTTGCCATCTTCTGCCACCCCATAATAAGTGCTTATTTCTTATTTTCCATCATTTATGCCAGTTCAGGTTGTTTATTTATTTATGTTTCGTGCATGTCATGCACTGTATGAGTGCATGAGATAAAGTTCAACAAAAATATATTCACTGCATGCAAAATTGAGTTTATGTGCTTACGTGCATATTTTCGGAAAGGGCTCTGTAGCTTTCAGCTGATTCGAAAAGGGGTCCATGACTCCAAAAAGGTTAAGAACCACAGGTCTAGTATGTCACTGTTCCACTTATAAAACAAATGTAACACCCAGGAGTACCCTTGGTACTTCTGGGATTCAGGTAAATAGCCAGACTCTCACTGCTACACCTGTGATCAGACGGGAACTGTGGATGGTTCCCTGTTCATGAGCACCAGCGACAATTAGACATGTGGTGCCTCATGGCGCCTCACTGGGTAGCTCTGTTTCATCACATCCTCAGGACTGGGGGGTTTGATTCCCAGCCCCACCCTGTGTAACATGCAGTTTGCATGCTCTCCCAATGTTGCATGGCTCTCCTGTTGCTGTCCAAAGACATGCGGACAAGCTAATGCATGTGCTCTTCCATGGACCGGCATCCCGTCCCAGCTTTGTGCTGCTGGAGAACGTCTCCAGCCCACTGCCCATGACCTGCACCTAGTGTGTGGATGCTGGATGGAGTGCTGATTGCAGTATGTATTCATCAAGCTCTTAGTACTCTCAATAAAATCCACTGTTACTATAAACCTATTTAAAAACAGGTCCGTGTAGTGAATTTAAACATGCCCATTATTAATATGTACTAATTGACAGGCATTTGGATTTTTTGTGTACTGTTGTCTAATATTAAAGTATGTAAATCGATAAATTATTTTTGTGTGTGTGTGTGTTACGGTATGAAAAGGCTCCAGACCGCCAATGAGGAATCTTCACAACTCTGATGTTAATTAAGGGAATTAATTCGCCACACCTGTTCATGAAATCTGTACCTTTGACAGTCAGATTTGGCCAGTAAAAACATCACTATGCATTTATAATTTTGTTTCTCAGCCTACCCCCAATTATTAAAGATAAACAGTAATTTAGAAAATGTGCACACTCCAAAAGACCAGTGAGGTTTAAACTTGTATTTGCCATCGCATTAAACACTAAATGACACCATGTAGACCTCACATGGGCTCCTGAGGTCACGGTGAGTTTGGGGCCCTTTTCATAGCAGACAGGAGCCTTCCCAGGGAGGATTGAGATGTCCTGATGGTCTCCCTGAGCTCATCACTCCAAGTGAAGAGGGCCAGGGCCGTTTGCATGAGATTTTCCGCTTAACCGACCCATGTTGGGACATTTAATGAGGGATGTAGAGTGGCGAAAGAGCATCATTAAAATGACTGTCAGGATAACAGCGAGTGACACTGTTAAGGGCCCATTTTGTCATTAAGGAACTGCAATGGCACTCATGGGTGAAGCTTGTTCATGCTGGTCAGACATCAGCACCATCTCACAAATTGTGGCAAAACTCCCAAAACATGGATGATCCAGTAACATGTCACTTTGGGATCAATAAAGTGTCTCTTACGATACACTGCTGATTTCATGGTCTTCATGGAGGAGCCTATTTATTACTGTAAGAGGTCTTCATGCCAAGTGACTAGATGGTCATTGTAGACTGACACAATACATAAGCATAAAACTAAAACTAGATTAACCACAGATCTTTAAATATTCTATAGCACACTTACACCACAAGAGTACTACAGTTGAGATCTATATTTTGTAGAACTTCTGTATATATTCCTACTGTATGTAAGAATCATATCGCTGTGATAAAGGTAAACCACTATCCAATTTTAAAATGGTAACCTGAGCCCTATCAAGGCTGTCAGTAATAGGAGGCGACAAGGAAAGAAACGGCTGTGCATGGGGTGTGAGCTCCAAATCCCTCATTACATCACACTCAACAAGAAATCCTGCAGGCCAACAAGGCCTTTCCAGTGTGCTGCCTTAATCCAACTCGTTGTCACATCCGGATCACAACACACACACACACCCTCCATGTACTCATATGTTTATGCTAACTCTCCATTCATTTCTTTGGGCATAACTCGAATCCCAACGATGACGACCTTAACCCCTATCCAACCCTAACCTTAACCACAAGTAGCCAAACAAAATACAAGATTTCTGACACTTGTAGTTTTCTGATTGCATTCAAAGATTTTTTTTATAAATGTAGGTTGTCCTTGTGGGTACTGGAAAAAATGTCCCCACAAGATAAAAAGTACCAGGTTTTCTTGTCAGATTATGGGGACACCGGGTCCCCACAATGTAATAATTACAAAACCACACACACATTGTAAAAGACTATCACGATGGTATTTTACTTCATCAACACATTGCTTTCTATTGGGTAGACACATGCATTAAGCAGTGGATTGTGAGTGACGGTGGATCAGTGGCTATGATTGGTGAGCACAATTTAAGAGATATTTCAGCAAGTCCAATCCGGCTCCTGCTGTAGTAGAGCCGACCTTCGCGAAAGAGGTGTTTTTACGAGGCCTGGTAGGAAGCGAAAGAATAAATGGAAGGAGATACGGACACGAACTGCAGCCCCATTTGAATTCAGATGAGTCGGTGTGAAGCGGCCCGTGTGTCAGTGCCAGCAGGCTGTAAAACACAGATCAAAAGGCCGCTTTTATTAGCTGCACAAGTTTCAGTCTCAGGGGCTCTACTAATAAGCGGGCAGTGGTCGGTCACCATGTCGCAGTTGGCTTCCACAGGAACCCAGCGGGTCACTGTTCCGTAGTGAGAAAGCGAGGGGTGTCCCATTTCTCTGCACCAGCCCTGGCCCTTTCAGCTTCTGTATCAGGTGGATTCAGCTGTTAGCATTAGCCAGTGCCACATAAGATGCTTTGGGGTTCCTATAGTAAGCATGAGCCTGAAGTTGCCACACAAGTGACGGAGGAGTTACTGATTAGTGTTAGCGTTACGGAGGTGCTAGCGATTAGCGTTACGGAGGTGCTAGCGATTAGCGTTACGGAGGTCCTAGTGATTAGCGTTACGGAGGTCCTAGTGATTAGCGTTACGGAGGTGCTAGTGATTAGCGTTACGGAGGTCCTAGTGATTAGCGTTACGGAGGTCCTAGTGATTAGCGTTACGGAGGTCCTAGTGATTAGCGTTACGGAGATGCTAGTGATTAGCGTTACGGAGGTCCTAGTGATTAGCGTTACGGAGGTGCTAGTGATTAGCGTTACGGAGGTGCTAGTGATTAGCGTTACGGAGGTCCTAGCGATTAGCGTTATGGAGGTGCTAGCGATTAGTGTTACGGGTGCCCCTAAAGCCTAACACAGACGTGGGAGCGCTAGCAGCTAACAACGTACGTGCTATTCTTTAGCTGGGAGACTCATTGACTGACATGGATCTAGACAAAGGGCAGCAGCAGTTCCAGCCAAGAACAAGCTGACCGAGCCCCCATCAAGCCTCCCTTCAAAGAAAACCACCACACAAACAGGAGCACTAATTATCGAACGTAAGCAAAGAGCTTTTTAAATCAGTGGGAAAAAAGATGAACAGAACTATGAAAATGAAATAAAGATTACTTGTACCCAAAAATGGCAGGGATTAAGAATCCTCGGATGATGTAAAAATTCACTAATTAAGGCTTTAATCCTTGCCAGAAGGGTAAACGCATTCATTTTGACAAGTTAGTCTCAAGGCTGCTTCCAGACGGGGTCGCTGGGATTGTAAGTGACTTCATTTGCCCAATCACATGCCACACACCCCACAAAGTGTTTAAGGTCCCTGTATGCATAATGTTCCATAAATATGCTCTGCTAGCATATTTCAGCTGGGAAGGACAGTAATGAGATCATGATGCTAGAGCCAATAAGAGAGTGAGAAGCAGGACCCTCCACCCATCGACTGTCTCAAATCCGCCTGCTGTCCTGCTCCCATCCTCTAGGCTCGCCACCGCGCCCTGAGCAAACAGCAAGACAGATCCATATTTCAGCTGTGCAGATAAAAGGCTCGGGACTGTATGTTGTTTAAATAAATGAAAGAGAGAGACAGGATATGAGAAAGAGATAAGGCAGGGAAGATGGGGGGGGGGGGGGTGTCTTAGCGCTATACATCGAGACCAAAAGATGCCTGCTGCTGCAAACCTTGATTAAAACGGATTCCCTTCACAAACACAGGAAGGTCAGACAGGATGCCATTCGGGCCAAGCAGCTGTCTGAGAGCTAATGGGGTCTTGGTGCCAGGCCTGGAAAGTGGGGTACCTCTATTAGCCCAGGTCGCCTTGGCAACGTCACCCGCGACCAGGCTGATGGAGCGGGATCCAGGAACTGAGCAGAACACCAGCAGATGTGAGCGACAGCTTCTTACAAAGGCTGCCCGTCAGCCTCCCGGTACGGTGAGAAGTGCAGCGGAGTTTGCCACAGCACGTCAGGCTGAGCAGCAGCCTTTGGAAGGCTGTTCCGAATAGGGCTGGGTGATTAATCGAATTTTAATTCCAACTGCGATTTTAGCTCCCAACGATTATCAAAACAAAATGATCAAGATAAAGTGATTACTGCGCCACATTTTCGTTTTTGCCGTGACCCTCCTGTTTTGTCTTGTCATAAATCCAGCGCCCCTTTCCAGCCCTTTGAATTTGTTTCTCAGTCAAATTATATTCATGAAATTATATTTCATGAGTTCATGAAAATCCACCATTAAAAAGACATTCAACGTTCAATAAATGAATGATATTTCTAATTATTGTGATCCCACTACTGACCAAAATAATCATGATTATGATTTTTGCCATAATCGAGCAGCACTGCGGATCAGCATCTAGCATAAAAAACACCAATCCACATGAAGGCAGGATAAAACAGCTTCCCCCCGTAAAAAAAAGAACTGTCCCTTCAGCGTCCATAAGACAAAAGAAAATAAGACTAAATCCTGCATAAAAAAGGAATTAAATTTAAAAAGCCCTAGGGGGATTCTAGGAAGGTCTCTGTTTCACCGAGGGCAGAGAACTTCTCCACAGCCTGCCCTGACCTTGTCAGTACACAATGCAGATACAGCCTGAAACAGTCACAGCCTGTTCTGCTCGCCACTCACATCCAAGGCTATTTCTGACTCTAGTCTCATTTCTTCTACCCATTAAATATGGTTTAGGGCTGCTATAGCAGGCAGCTGAAGTGCAGAGACCTGCCTGTGGGCCCCTCACGAGCCGCGGCTCAATACCGGTATGTGGTGTCACAGCACGCGGAAATACAGCCGCCACAGGACCCCGCAAGGCCTGGCAAGCGGCAACCCCCCCGCGTGGACGCATGTAGGGTTACACTCAGCATTCAGACACCCCCTCCCCAAATGCATGGCGGGGTTCACTTTCTACCTAACAGCAGGTCAAACACCAGACAATCATGTTCCCCCATTAGTCATAACGCACTGTCCTGTCCCCGTCCTCATTTCAGCTTTGAATCTAATCACCCATCATAGATCTCCATTGCCATCTTCTCCCATCATCACACACCCCCCCACCGCCCGCCCAGTCCCCCACGACATGCCCCGGCCTGCCACGTGAACAGGCTTCTGGATCGGCTCCTCCAGAACCAGCTGGGTTCTCCCACTGCCAAGCTGTGCTTCAGCGAATGCCGGGCTGTCTCTGCACACGGACCAGCAGCCAGAACCGGTTTGAGTGCCAGGCATTTCTCGCTCGGGACGCTGCCCCTCACTTGATTGACAGCTCCTCTGCCCAATCACAGAGAGGGACCCAAACTGAGAAGACACCACAGGTGATCCAATGCTGTTCTTCGGAGGGCAGAACCCCAGAATTCTCTCTGCTGGTAATCCACAAATGCAAAAACAATCAAAAAAAGCATCCCCCATACATTTTATTCGCTCATTTACCTAATACTCACAAGCTGTCCTCAAGATGTTCTCAATTTAAAAAATTTATAATAAGATTTAAAATACTGGAAATATACATGTCGCATACACATCACACACACGCTCACACACACACAAAAATAAGCACAAATGATTCTGCATATGCTACATTCCCCAGGCTGCTAACTACATTTAAGCCTCTGATACGCCGGGTAAGGAGTCTGCCAGAGCAGAGTAGGAGGCCCCCCAGGCTCAAACGGTCGTGACATAATCGCTGCTGGCAGTGCGGGCCGCCTGACACGGCCATTAGGGGCCAGCATCTGCCACAGAAGCTTCCGGCAGACCAGCTCCGCTGTCCAAGTGAATCTGCTATGCTGACACATAGCAAAGCCACAAGGCTCATTCTTACTACCTACCTACTCAGCCCCCATAACAGACTACAGGTCTCAGGTTGACACATTAAACCTGGAAAAACGGCCCCCTCCCACAGGGTCAGAAAAACACCATTTTGAAAATGCCCATCGCTCTTGCGGACAACAGAGCTCATCTAACACAAACACATGAAAATGCTCACCTTACCTTAAGCTTTGTGCACAGCTGGCTTCTGTGCGTGGTATAATATAACCACAGCCTACAGCTGCATGATGATGGAAAGTTTTCAAATATCGCAATGTGAAGTTTTTTTGCGACAAATATTGCAATATTCATAACGCAAAAAAGAAGCTGAAAAATTACCCAAAATAAACTGTAGCCAAAGCGAACTAGTCATTATCTACCAATAGACTATCAAAGAAGTTGGTGGCGTTGATTCTGATTCATTAGTTGCAGCATCAAACACAGAAACAGTGCAGACAAATCACTTGCTTTTGCTCAGTATCGTCTCTATGGAATCAAAAATATTTCTATAAGGTGGAAGGTGAATGTCTTTTCATGACCAGTTCTTGTCTGCTTTTCCCCTCTTCACATATCCATCCATCCATTTTCCAAACCGCTGTTCCTACTGGGTCGCGGGGGGTCCGGAGCCTATCCCGGAAGCAATGG
>JAODJX010000047.1:17490052-17501065 GCA_026776945.1 Isichthys henryi | reverse complement strand
CCCCCCCCCCCCCCCCCCCCCCCCCCCCCCCCCCCCCCCCCCCCCCCCCCCCCCAGTCCTTGGTGCCACAGGAGAGAGTCCTGTGAAGGAGGATGGAGCCTACAGCTGCTCCCGCCCCAGCCAGCAAGTCCCAGAAACACCATTAACTAGACCATGCAAGCAGCCTCTGAGACACATGCAAAAAAACCCAAAAGTAAATAAATCAAAGGCTGCAGGCTCCGACGGGGGTGGGGGGAATTTGCATGCCATTAAGAAGCCGTGACATTCCCCATGCCATCGGATCATTATTCACCGTGGAAATTGCGACTTCCAGTTCCGCCACTTGTTTCGTTTTGCCCCAAAAGCAATTAACGGTAGACGGGGGCCAATCGCCTCGGCACTGGAAACGAGAGACGGTTTCATGGGCAGAGGCGTTGGCATGGTGGCCCCGTAAAGCCGGAGACCCCGCATCCTCCATCGTCACTATTAACAACGCTCGGTGCTGATTGTTATAGTGCGCGAAACACTTATCAGTGAAGAATAGAGGGAGATGGTTGGAGGGGGGGAAGAGAGAGTGAGGCAGAGGGGAGAGGGAGGAAGAGATGGGGCAGTCTATTGTGACCTGTTGAGTGATGATATTGAAGGTGGGATTATAGAGGATAAATGGAGATATTGAATAGAAAATGGTTCCTGAGAACCTAAGTGCTACAGAGGAGAGCATATCAAGGACAGCCGAATCAGACTGCCTCATCAATGGTGTTTCTCAGACGACAGATTCTCTGTCTTTACATTTTAAAGACCCTTGATTCAGTTTGAGAATGACGACCTTCAAGCGGTTCCAGTTTAAGGGAAAGAAACCAAAGAAAGCGGACGGAGTGAGCATGCACGGCTTTTCTTCACTGTGAGCGGTAACCATTATGAAGTCACAGCTCAGATCTAGGCTTGAGGAGGACAGGGAACCCAACCACTCCTTCCTAAACCCACCGAGCAGGTCAGTGGTAGCTGTTTCCCAGTAGGTGGCGTGAGACACCTTTCACTGCAGCCTCCACTCTTCTGCTACTGGCCCGATCTGAAGATTACAGGCGTTTAATCTGCTTCCAAGAGGCACAGAGACCCGTGGATCATCCACAGCCCTGAAGCCTCGAACGAGAACAGTGCGTACCTTACATGTCAGGCAGCGAGGGAGCAGGAATGTCGAAATTCTTGGCAAACTGAAACCATCGACGAGATCAAGAGAGAAGTCATTTTGCACCCGCCAAGTGATTAGGCAACACTGGGCTGAGTTACTGAAACTGTACTTTCTAGAAAATCAAACCGAATGCAGATACCATTTTAGGAGTACTTTATAAACAAAGGTCCATCCGTTCATCCATTTTCCATCCAGTATGCACACAGACACCAGTTTGAGAGACACCAATTCACCCAAATGCATGTTTTAAACGGTCACCAATATAAATGAATTGACCTAGGTTTTACTATGACCGTCCATAACTCAAGTCAACCCAGTAACACTAATGGTTAGTGTGTTAAATACTATGACATGTTAAAACGAGAGATGTAGTTCATTCTAATTCATTCTGCAGCTGAATCCCGTATAAGAAGCTGCCAGCGTGTTCCACGATGCCAGGAAAGAGTGGCCATTATGCTAAGAGCATGCAGGTGTGCGATAACCCAAATTCAGCTCCATGTCTCACAGGACAGCAGCGTATCGAGCAGCCTCGCCTGAGACATGGGAGATATAGCCTGTACCAACAACCAGTTATACTGGATATAAAGGCAGATCGATGAACAAAACATCCTAATACAACGTACGTGTGCACAAACTACTTTAAATCGTATCATTATTATTAACTGAATAATTTAGATAACATACTCCAGCAGGTACCGAACTTCGATTACACATGTCCAGCTTAACGCGAGTTCATTTCAAACGGAGGACAAACGTTCGGTTACGGCAAATTATAAAGATTTTCACTTAAGTTCAGCGTCAGTATAGGAATATTAGCGTCACTAGATTATGAAATAAGAAAACTGATCATTAAATTCTTTTGCGATTAATTTTAATATTTATTAATATTATTTAATATTCAATAGATTACGGTTGATGTTATGATCATTTACATTTATTATAATAATAACAACAATATTATTAGTATTGTTCTTTTGTTGTATAAAGCTATTATTAACTAGTGACTAAAACATCAATAACGGTCCAGATGAGCTTCCACGTCTCAGCTTACCTTAAATAAAACCATAATAAGCGCATATTTATATTTTACTGCTTTTGCACAACGCCTATATATGGGTTACGGTTAAGCGTATAACACGACTGGCAATTACAAGCTTTAACGAGAAGTGTAGAGAAGTGTTTAACGGCATTAAATGTTCCCTAAACAGATACAAATAGACACCTATGTAATTAAAAACGTTAATCGACAAATGCCATTAAAATACTCTGTTTCTGACTTCTGAGTTCCTGGAAAGGGATAAAGAAACTTAGGCATAAGTTTAATTGTGAAGCTGATCACAGATCACACAGCTTTTTTTCTGGTGTCTGGAGCTCATTGCATTACGCCGGAGACGGAGATCAGAAGCGGCAGGGCCCGGTGGGGAGGGGCGGCGAGGCTCCGCAGAAGCGGGGCTTTCAGACGCCTCTGCGGGGGTGATTAGACAGCAGAAAGCTTCGATCCAGAAGGCACGTCTGCATAATTTAACCACACCATCACATTAACAGTCACGTTTCCGTAGATCTACAAAATAACTTGACCGATCTGTCGATTTTCCACGTTCTTGGCGTTTCGAGTACTTCTGTAATTTGTCAAAAATTATATTTCAGACTCGGAGTTTTAAAGCAACACTTCACGCCCTTGTCTCTAAACTCCGAGGACTTGGTGGGTTTTAAAAGTTGAATTTGAAAAGCTGCATCAGTACCAGGAAAACGCAAGGAGAGAGACCACTGATCTAGATTGTCAAATTAGATTCTGTACAGCAATAATATGGATTCTCCTCCTTAAGCATACCTGCATTGAAACCTACATGCAAGCAACACCGGCAAGAAATAACTGCAAACATTAACATATTATATAAACATGTACCCTCTTGCCTGCACGCTCATTGTCACATTTTTCGAAATAACTGGAATCGGTTGACCAAAATGACGTGTGCATTATGTTTTATATTAAAATTAGACATTAATATCATATTGGATCGGAATTATTCAAAGACAGCAAATAAACATAGCCATTAACTGTTGCTAAATTCACTTAACTCGTTCACTCTTTTACGTTTAAACTTCCGATAATGCAGAATTCAAGTGCAATAGGTGAGCAAATTTAACGGGACATGTACACACACTCCCGAATATATCACACTTGAGAATTTCAGCAACAGCCTGTAGTGTCGTTACTGAACTTCCATTCATGTGAACTTCATCAAATTAAATAAACAAGTGTAAAGATGATACCGGAGACACCCACGTGTTCTGTTTTAAATCCCCGGTACCACAAACTACTCCAAGTTCTATGCTGCGAGACCTGTTCAGCTTTCCCTAGAATACGATGCAGCCGAAGTGCATCCCCAAAACTGCACATGAAAGATCAAAATCAATGTTAAATCTAAGCATTTACCTTCAACTGCAGAAACCGTAGAGATGATGCATAAAATCGTGATCAAATCCACGGTCATGGCAATGGTATTCTCCACCACTTTCCCCCTTGATGTTTCACCAAAAGGCTCGCACGCAATCCCCCAGCTGTCACAGAAAAACGTTATTCCTGTAGCGTGTATTTTGACTCACATTTCAAGCCTGTAGTAAACAGCACGTTAAGGGGCCGCTTCTAGCAGCGAACTGGTGCCCGTGTGGTGGGTGGGTCCGACGGACTCCCCTCCTTCCTCCCACTCCTTTAACACATTTTATCCAATCACAGTAAAGAGAATACAAATCCTGGACCAATTGCAACCGAGCTCCCCCCCCTCTCATAGGTATTGTTAGTCTAACAAAACTTTTCGACTTGCCCGGTTGAGCCACTTTTTCTTTGCCGACAGAAGAGAAATAGCACCGCCAAGCGGCCGTTTTCCGACGTCCTCCCCGCTATTCTTTTTCACATGCTTAAAATGCATCGATGTCTGACGTAGTTCAGGGGTTGATTGCGTGCAGATGTACGCTGGCCTTCTGAAGAAGCAATCGGTGGCTTGTGTAATGGTGTGATTAATACGATTAATTCACGGCTCAGTAGCAAATCCTTCGGTTTTATTGTTTATATAACATAATGTAAGAATATATTGCACTGGAGAGAATAGTTATAAAGAGATTAAGCTTGGGTTTTCCTTACTAGTACATATATACATATACATACATATATACAGAGAGAGAGAGAGACAGAGAGGTGATTCTAGGAACTCTGGGAACCCTATGCAAAAAACCCCTTAGGACCCTTCAACCCCCCCCTCCGCAGTATGGTAACATTTATTACCTTTATTTTATTGTGAAGTGTAAATTAATAATATCAACAACGAGAATTTAATAAATTCTTGTTCAGGATCAGAAAATTAAGCGAACAACTGTAAATGAAAATAACTGCCAAATAAACTGTCAAATAAAACAAGTTTCCTTTATATTATGGAAAGAGTGTGTAACAGTGCATGTCTGACATCCTATTAACTGGCTGTGTGGTGATGGCAGAGTCAGATTCTAAGCTGTGTTTTAAATACAATAGTTAACTGTTTCATCTCATTTCTCATTATTACTGTTAGAGTAGATTTTCTTGCTAATAAATATACTGTAAATTTGTACATACTGTAAATTTATTTGTTAGCAAAGAATAAAGAACACTGAGTACATTTTTAGTAAATGTAAAGAGAACAGCATGCAAAAGTAGAAAATCTCAGCGTATGAAAAAACTTTTGACTGATACTATATATATATATATATATATATAAAATATGGTATATAGTAATACATACATACATATGTATATGCAGACATTATTCAGTAGACTCTTACACACACATCCCCCTGTCTGTTAACTGAAGAACTTACCAAGTAAAATTGATACATATTGTGCATTTGTCAGTTGCTAATCATTAGTTACTTGTCAAATACGTACCGTCCCTTTTTGTCTTATGAATAGTCTCCTTCCCCATGTAAAGCTGCCGGAAACTCTGTGACATGATGTTCTTGCCCTTTAAACTTGGCTTTCTGCTATTTGCTGGCTGGCAGTTCCCTGTCTCCCGCTGCTGGGCATGGCTTCGTTTTGCAGACCCAGCACTGAGTGGAGCTCATCAGCCGGGGAATATCCCCAGCAGAGAACAAATTGCACCCCACTCACGCAGAATGCGGATGCCCTCATCCTCATCATAGACCCACAAGCCTTGCATTTGCATCTGAAAAGAGCCCTAATTGTGTTGTGAATCTGGGCGCATTACATGGACATCCCATCCCCAGGGCCTGCTCCCACAGATGGCTGGCACTGAGCCAATGCCTACCCCCCCCCCCCCCCCACATTCACATCTCTCCAGTAAACCTCCATGAGAGACGTGCACAGACCTAAACTCTTCCATTTGCTTATCATCACCAGCTTTTACACCTGTTCCTCTCCTCCACATCCCCGTCGTCTGGAGCAGAGATAAACTCAGCAGCACTCCTGGTTACTGCCATCACTTCTCGGCTCCATCCATCCCACATTTACCACATTTTTTCCTCTCCTCCCTCTGCACCATTATTCTATCCTTACTTCCCTCACTCCATATCCTCCTTTGTCTGCCATATGTCACCTGCTTATTCTCATATTCCTTCTCTGTTCTTCTGGCACCTACCGCTTGCCTTTCCTGAGCTTCAGGAGTTGAGCCAGAGAGAAACTGTTGGCAAAGGTGACCTTTGACCTTTGCATTATGTCATTTTTGATGGAAGAGCAGATGACGGAAAAGCATGAGGAAATCATACCTAGATGGAAGCACATAGGAAGGCATTTGTGTGATCTGTGTGCTGTGCCCTGCTCCTTTATTCTTGCTTGATTGCTGTAGTATTTGCTTGGGCTAAATTTGACAGGGAAGGGGTGAGACATGCTCCTTCAATGTGGTGGGAGGGGGCAACCAAGGGGTGTCCTCCAGAACTCTTTAGCACCTGATGTCAGTTATTCATCAAGATCCTGTGCTTCTCCTAGTCACTGTGGAGATCAGAGAGTCAGCCAATAGGGCTGTGACCCAGGGACTTGGTGTGTAATGACCAGCCAATAGGGCTGTGACCCAGGGACTTGATGTGTAATGACCAGCCAATCACCGTTTGCCGTGATTTACCTGCAAAATGGAAATCAGAGGCTCCAGCTCAGTTACACTGCTCACACTTTCCGTTCATTCAGTGTTTTGTATTTATTGCAATTTCATTAAGCGGCAATGAATTGAACAAAAGCCAAGACAAAACACAGCCATCCATCTATTTTGTGAATTTCACAGATACACACATTTCACTCCAACTCCCCCCCTTTCCCATGTTGAATAATCAGATTGAAGGCTCTGCTTCTGACCTACCAATCACCAGAGTCTGAGAAACCCAAATGACATAACTTACAGAGTCTAATTACCAGCTATTCCCTACCACACTCTTCAGCAGGTCTTGTTCGAGATGCACACATGGCTTTTATTGCCTTTTGAACCCCCGTCATCATCAATCCATCACTCCTGCACACACATGCAGCCTCTCATACCATCACAGTAATACCAAAACTTTCCATAAAAAAAATTTAATTAAATCATATTAATATAAAAAGTATTGTGTCATCCTATATCATGTTTTGAAAAAATACTGATATACAGTCCAGCTATGGTCCAGTGTGTGTTCGGTCTTGGTTCTTCTTCAATTCCCCCTGATTGAGAACGATTGCCCTACGCCATCAAAATAAGGTGCACCTAACTGGAATCAGCATTGCAGTTCATGCAGCAAAGGCAGAATAACCAAGGAAGCCCATGTAGGACACCTACTTGAGGAAGTTATGACTGTGGTAAATAATTTAAACAGGCAGTAAAAATACTGTATGTCTGTAGCTGTTTGCTTTCCTTCTATGGCATCTAACACTAGATTTGTCTGGGTATATTAATGGAAGTAACAAGCAGGATCTTTTTTCTAAATTGGTATAACCAGGAATGCAGGTCTGTCGGCACCTACCTGATGCAGCCCGCTGGCAGGCGATGGTGTTCCAGTGGAGCTGGAGTGAAGCACAGGAATACATGTGTGGGAGGACTGGAGGACGCTTAGGCCGGCAGGGAGCCGGAGGAATGCTGAGCGAAAATTAGCTGGAGTTCTCCTCCTCCTTCACCGAAGAGGCGATGCTCTGAGGTCCTGAATCAGCAGTGAGGTGGCTGCCCTCTGGGCAAGGGGAGAGGCAAACTGTCCTCTCTGGCAAAACTGAAATGTACACAAAACTCTGAGTCAGTCGGATGTTGTGTCGGACCCGTAAACAGCTCATACATTCTGTTCATTTTATATATCGTATCTGACGCAATTTCATCGAGTGTTAATGAATCGAACAAAAACCAAGACAAAACACAGCTATCCATCTAGCTCCTGAACCTTCACAGATGCATATATTTCATCCCAACACACTTCCTCAATTTGAATATCAGATTGAAAGCTCTGCTTCCACCCAACCATGCACCAGATATTGTGAAACCCCAATGACATAACTTACAGAGCTGTATTACTGATTACTTCCACACCACACTCTTCAGCAGGTCTCATTAAATGGAGACCCACTATTTATATACAGTATCTATATTAAGGTTGTCCAGTTCTGGTCCAGGAGGCCCAGTTAGCAACACACTCTGCAGATTTCCCTGCTTACTAAACCTGATAATTGGCCGATGGAGATATATTTGAGCAGGGAAATCTGTAAACTACAATGCAAACTGGTCCTCCGGGACCAGAATTGGGCAACTCGAATCTATATTATGCAAGGATTCACCTCAGGTGCTAAAATGAGCCTAAAATGTAGAATTTAACCATGTTTAACATTAAATACTACTACAAACAAAATTCCTGAATATAATATTAATGGAAATTAATGCATATCCATGCATATTGCCAGTAATATTTAACCTTAAGCGTGAACAGTGTGTCACCCTGGATAAGCATAAATACAGCCATTGCCAGTGATTGTGGGGCCCACACAGCATATGGGTTTGCAGGGATAGGGCAGAAAATAAGCATCTGGACATGGGACTGAGGGTTATTGGTTCAAGACCTGTTCTATTACCTTAGAGCAAAGCAGGTCATGTGACTCACGCTCTTGTGAAATATCCAGTCATATACGAGTAAAAATCCACAAGTTGTTTGGGATAATGGCACTGGGAATACTGGTTCATCTCAGCCATATTGCGCGAAGAGGATCGCTTGCAGTCTGGCCCCACAGTGGTACAAGCATTCAAATTTCAGCGGAATTAAAGGTTGGTAAGTCCAAGATTGATGAAAGGAGCAGTGTAGAGAGAGGCGTCTGTGTGAAATAGCTGAAACTGAGAGACCTATTTTCCATTCAAAGTCAAGGACTCCCTGATGGAAGAAAAATTTGGTGCCATGGTTGATTTTTGTCCAAAAGAGAGAAACATTTTTGTTCCTAGAACTATGGTGCCACCATCTGGAGGATCTGTTTAATAACCAGAGGTGAGGGCATGATTTTAATCCTACCTGTCAAATGTCATAGCGATGACTTACCATTTTTGCGCTAGAGAAAGTCTAATATAGCAATCCAGCCATGTCTGAATTCATTCATGTGTAACCCTACATAAATTGGCCAGGAAACATAGAGAAGCTTTTCTGTCACCATACATAAACCGCAACTTCATTAAGTGTAACAGAGATATTGATTGTCCAATCCCTCAAAAGAGAGCTGAAGTGACATCACCTAATCAGTCTACACTGAGTGAGCTATGCTCATCCTGATGTTAAACATTAAAGGCAATTATGCAGTCACAGGCAACTGGCAGGGTCAAAAGCCTAACCTCTGGCCCAAAGATTCAAGGCATTTGTCACGAATGGGAAATGACCAAATGAATCATTCATATATTCTCGTTAAGTGGATATATTTGACAGGCAAAGTAAGCTAATTCACAGACACAGGTACAGGGTATCTGGGTATGTTTGGCAGAGAGACATCCGCCCATAGCTGGTATCTGGCAGGTCAGACTAGGCCAAGCTGAATAGCAGCATGTGGTGTCTGCTGTGGTTGAGTGTGTAGGTCAGAGTTTCTCAAACTGGTCCTCAGGGACCCTCAGAAGGTCCGTGTTTTTCCAGTTCCAGTTCCGTGGGAGCTGGGAGGAAGCAAAAATGGACCCACTTGGGTCCCCAAAGACTGGTTTGAGTGACACTGGTGTAGGTCATCTACAACTGTGGGCACATGTTTGAAGAATGATAACAAATGCTAGAATGTGACAAGTCTAAGTTTTGTGTTAAGCTGGATATAATGTCCGATTTCTTTCATACTACATCAGAGTGTCATCCTGTGTGTGAACAGCAGGTGGCGCCAACAAAGCAGCGTCTCTGGTGAATCCTCTGGAAATCCCAAGCAATGCAGTCACTCCAGGGCTGGATTAATTGAAAGACAAGAACCACCTGAGCCTATCAGTAATTCTTGTCTCTGCTTAATCATGAGTCTCTTACCTACGGAAAGGATGGTTGATGGTTGTTTTGGAGTTTGCTTTATATTCATTATTATTAGATTTCTGCTTAAAACCTTAGCCTCAGTCCCTTGTAATGATAGCTTAGCACACAGAGCTATACAATCAGACATACCTGTAGTACAAGATAACTCACAAACAAATGGACACTCAAGCTTACAGTGTTTGGGCACCGTGTGAAAGGAGACAAAACCATAGTGGGCAAATATCCAACTGAAGAACCTGAACACCTTCAGCATTCATCTTGGTAGATTCTCACTGCGCTGTGACCCATGTGACTCATAACGGGAATGTGTGCCGAGAATGACGATTGGCTGCCTGTTATCACACTGACCTTTGGAGGTTCACCGTGACATTTCTATGATTGCATGACCACCGGCAATCGCATAATCGTCCTGTAATAGGGCTGCCTGACGATATGCAAAGGTCTGCTGAATAGAAATAAAGCGATAAATGTCAAAACCTTTGGGATGTAACACCCATACAAAAATAAGACAGGTGTGATATGCAGGGGGTACATGTCAGAGCGTGTGCAGGAGGGGGGCAGGTTCACTTTCCAATATTACGCTATCCTGATCGGATGATACAGATAAGAAATAGAAGATACAGCATCGTACTATGTACTGTAACATAATGCTTTATGTTAACTGTACCTTACTGTACACCAGTATACAATTGTAATGTTTGTTACTAATGTAAATATTATATTATTAATGATAAAGCTGTTAAGCTATGTTAGGTATGTTGGGATGCTTTGGTATACTTACACACTGCTTATGAATGTACTATTAAGGCATTATGAAGGCGTATGAATGTTCTACGAATGTTCTTCTTCATTATAAAGATATTATGAAGGTGCAGTAAAGCATTACCGTTTATCCCTATCTCACAGTTTAGGGCACTGCATAGTGTAATCAATCAACAGTGGACTTACAAAAAGTCAGTTATGCCCTCAGTATACAATTAATGAGTAACTCTCAATATAGCGCGGAAGAGCAGTTTCACTGTTCACAATGTGTCTTCCCTTCACTCCCAGTCATGAGTACCTTTGAAGTCCCCGTCATGTTCCTAATAAACATAAAACTTTAAATAGAATAAATATGCTTGCTAGGGCTTTAACCGAAACTCTCAGAACAGCTCAATGTACATGCAGGTACGTTCGGCATGGTGACAATACAGGCATGTTCCAAGCTAAAACAATGAGTTTCTCCTTCTCTAAATGGTCCCTCAGCAGGCCTTGTCAGTCTCTGACTTTGCGGGTCCCCACTATCTACTTTGGAGAGCATCCTCTCCACCATCCCTTGGGGAATTCTTGCCATGGCTTGTTACGGCCCGAAGCAGCAGGCATATGAAGGGAACAGCGGGGGTGGG
>JAODJX010000047.1:17461306-17474781 GCA_026776945.1 Isichthys henryi | reverse complement strand
GGCCCCCCATCCTGGGTTGTTCCCTGCCTCGTGCCCATTGCTTCCGGGATAGGCTCCGGACCCCCCGCGACCAAGTAGGATAAGCGGTTTGAAAAATGGATGGATGGATGGACATACTCAAAATACTGTTGAAGAAATGTGGTTTCATTCTCCATTTGAAATATACTGTCAATTTATTGTTTGAAGATGTTCTGTTAATTAATTGCACTGGCAAAAATGAAAATAAATAAACACCATACTACAAAATGCAGCAACAAAATACAGGTTGGAACTTAAATTCTCTCAGACTACTCACTTAATGAAGTTCATTGGTTATATGTTTCATAGTGCCTGCTGAGTCTGTGCAGTGATACTGATTCTGGTAGCAGCACTTTCCCCAGCTATCTAGGCAAACAGAAAACTACGCAAACAGATGTAAAGAATTGCTCACAGTGTGTCCTTTGTGTGTGAGTGCTCTGCAGTGGACTGCCATCCCATCCATGGTGTCCCCCTTCCATGTGCCCTGTGCTGTCTGGGAAAGGGTCCAGGCTCACCAGAAGCCGGTACTGAATACACTGGACGGCTGTAGAGCGATCGCAAAAAATGGGCAGGTTCTTACTGAAGTCAGACTGTTAAGACAATCTCTGACTCTAGGTGGTAGTGCAGTACTGATTTGACTTGTTGGGTGAGCCTTTCAATGTGCATGAAGATAAAGAATTATTAAAATTTATAGATGAACAAACAGATGTTATAACAAAGAAAGCTGGAGAATTTACACATTTTTATAATTACAGTAAATGTCATTTGGCTTACCAACTCTGCCAAAAGATCTCTATAGACTTAACATTAATTAATAACAATAGTTTTGAGCCCAAAAATGTATATTTCATACTGTGACAACAGTATTTTCACATTTGTAGTTAAACATAATTGCTATTCTGGTCAAGGACTGCCATGTTTTCTTGTCTGGCTCTGCAGTCCACAGTGATAGAGACTAATTACTCACGTCTGTCAACGAATCACCTACGTTGGTGTACTTGAATAAAGCTTGTTTGTAGACAAGCACTGTCCCATTCAGTATGCCCCTAACACTATGCATAAATGAATTTAGGAAACGGTTAACGTGCTATTAATGTTCTGTTTGGCCTCTTTTCATCAGTCATAAGTGACACAAGAACCAATGTGACACTGAATAGGAAAAAATATGATGAAAGAAGAAGACCAGAATATCAATATACAGTGCTAAACTGTCATCCTCCATTTAATGATGCACAATTTAGCTACTAATAATAAGCTGTATGGGAAATTTCTGAAGCTGTATGCAGGTGACAGGAATATATCCTCCAGCTTCATCTCACTGGCTTCAGTCAGTGTGGCCTGACCTCTGACTCACTTAGAAATGTCAGCATGCCTGATACCACCCATTACATCATGACTCATAAAGAATTTAAATCTGCGTTATGCTGCCTAATGTTATGTCATCAGAAGTGCTTGGATTGTCGACAGTGAGTCTGGGACTGAGAACTGCAGATCAATAAATATACACCAATCAGATGGACAGTTAAAATCACTGTGGGATGAGGTGAATAACATTGATTATCTCGGTACAATGGTACCTGTCAAGGGTGCCGTCATATATTTGCCAAGTGAACAGTCAGATCTTGAAGTTGATGTCGTGGAAGCAGGAAAAATGGGCAAGTGTAAGGATATAAACCAAATTATGATGGCTAGACAACTGGGTTAGCATCTCCAAAACGTCAGGTTGTATGGTATGTTCCCAGTATGCAGTGGTCAGTACCTACCAAAAGTGGTCCAAGGAAGATCAAGAGGTGAACCAGCAGTGGGGTCATGGGTGCCCACGGTTTAATGCTGCTCATTGGAGGTGAAGGCTAGCCTGTCTGGTCCGATCCCACAGGAGAGCTACTGTAGTACAGATTGCTGAAAAAGATGCTGGCTATAATAGAATGGTGTCAGAACATAGAGTGTATCTCACCTTGCTGCATATGAGTCTGTGGAACCACAGACTGACCAAAGTGCCCATACAGACCCCTGTCCACTGCTGAAAGCGCCTACATGTGAGTGTCAGAACTGCACCATGAAGCAATGGAAGAAGGTAGCCTGGTCTGATGAGTCACGTTTTCTGTTATATGATGTGGATGACTGGGCGCATGTGCGTCATTTACTTGGGGATAAGATGGTACCAGGATGCACTATGGGGAAAAGACAAGCTAGCACAGGCAGTGTGATGCTCTGGGCAATGTTCTGCTGGGAAACCTTGGGTCCTGGCATTCATATGAATGGTTGTACCACCTACCTAAACACTGTCGCAGACCAAGTACGCTCCTTATTGCAACGGTATGGTTTGAAGAAAACGACAAAGAGTTCAAGGTGTTGACTTGGCCTCCAAATCTCCCTGATCTCAATCCAATCGAGCATTAGTGGGGTGTGCTGGAGTCTGATCCATGGAGGACTCAACTTGCAGGTACAGAACCTAAATGATCTGCTGCTGATGTCTTGATGCCAGATACCTCAGGACACTTACAGAGGTCTTGTGGAGTCCATGTGTCTAGACAGGCCAGTAACTCAGCTCTGTATCAGACAGAACTTTATCCAACTCCATCTTGCATAATAGTGATTAATATGGTTTGTAAAAATGTAGAATGAATAAAGGTAGCTTGCTTACTGTAGTTATGCAACAGTAATAAGGGTTCATAACAGTACTGTAAAACTTTTGAAACACCACATACTCTTCCAATGACCTCTTCTTTAAGCTATTTTAAGGTTATTCGGTGCGGTGGTGGGTGTGTGTGTGGGGGGGGTGGGAGATGAAACACCAAAACATGTAACCACTCACACGTACAGTAACACTCAAGTTTAAATACACATAACTACAGTGATGACTTTATCACAATGCTAGTGCCTAAGCCTAGGAAGCCTTCAGACATATAGAAGAGACATGAGATACTGGCAACACAGGTGGAGTCAGTAATAGCTTTTACTTTGTTAATTATTGCTTTTTCCTAATTGCTGTGATGGGTGTCTTACAAAAGGGTGCCAGTTACACTCAAGCATGACTACAGAAACTCACGTCACTCTCTTTACAAAGATCCAGACCGGGAAGCAAGTCTGCTGGGGTGATCGTCACACATTCGACATCTAATCACAAACAACTGACATGGGTTTGCAGCGATGGCTAACAGCAACTGACAGATTAGGGAATTTCCTCTTCTTCTCCTTTAAAGGTTAAGTTTGTGAAGGTTTTTCTCCATATATTTATATATACAAAACTGTAAAATGGGGGAAAGCATTAAATGTTGACATTCAAATGCCTGCGGCTCTTGTTATACCCATCTTCGGACAATTTAGAAGATTTCACTCTCTTGGTCCTTGGTGTGCAGTTTCTAAAGACGTCCTTTACAAGTGATGCTCCTAACAAAATTCTTACAAGTTGAAGGTTAAAATAAAACAAAAAATAAGGAGCTCATCTTTAATATAAGTAAAAATATATCAAACATATATCACAAGATATATGACTTACTGCCACATCTATCGTCATATCAGATATATCTATATATATATGTATATGTATATATGTATATATAGAGACACACACAGAGACACACACAGAGACACACACAGAGACACACACAGAGACACGCACACACACACACACACACACACACACACACACACACACACACATATATATATCCACATTTGATGCATGTACTGCAGAGAGTATTTTACAATGTTTTTATAATATCTGCATATGATTATAAAAGTGGCTAATTTGTCCATAAAGAAACCATAGATATTTTTCTGTTTCTTATATTCTCAAGAGCCCCCATCCACTAAAGCGGCCCTACATTCAGCATTATAATTTAAAATAGAAAAAAATGATATAAATAATATTTTTTTCAGCATGTTAAAGTATACTACAGACTGAACTATAGATGGAAACCCCATTGTTTTAGCTGGCATTCCTCATCTGTTTCAGAATATTTTTCGAATGACAAGCAAATATGTTTTCCGATATAAGTATGTAAATAAAGTATATTTTGACATAATTAAAGTCTATTAGTCAATTCATTAACTTACTTTGTTCTGTGCAAATATTACTATTTACCAACACTGCAAAAAGCAGGCTGGTTAAGGTCCCCAAAGTCAAAACCCTTTTCGTTATTCCGGAGCACCCATTTAGCTCAGCATGGGAACGGCGCCCACAACTAAACACTAAATCACAACCCCACCACAAGGGGGCACTACACTCTTTGACTCCTACTCCTACTCACTCTGCCTTTTCACAAATAAATCGCCACAGTTCAGCACCATTTAAAGCAACCCAATCTTTATCTGTCGTCCTCATTAAGATGTGTTGCCACTTTGCTACTTCCTGCTGGCGGTTGCAAAAAACATAAACACGGTACAATACTGGGCGTGCAAGGTAACGTGGTGAAGGGAGACTCACGATATGTTACTGATTCTGCAGGCCCATTTGACAAAGTGCTGCCCAGTAGCTGGCGAGTGACACGATCACTGGGCGGCCTGGGAACCGGCTGCGGGTGTCATGCCTCAGACGCAACACAAAATAAAGGAACAGGGGTGTGTGGTTTACTCTGTGACGAGTGGGTACACAGTGTAGAACTCCACCGGCCAAACTAGCTATGCCTGCAACGTCCCATAGCAATTCATATTCCAGACATGTAAAGTTGGTCACTTGAATCTGCTACTGGGTCAGCTTCTGGATACAGGAAACCTTTCTCATGTCCAGAAGAACCCCCCCTCCCCCCACAAGGACAGGTAACCCTGCTGACTGACTGAGTGAGTGTCACATGACAGCCTTGTGTCTCATTCCGCGCAGATAACCGTTTAAGATGAGCTGAAAGTTCTGCAATCCAACATCAAACCTGCAATCACACCAACAGAAAAGCATGACAGCTCAGCACTACCAGAAAGACAGCCCTTGACATCAATGTCAAGTGCGTGTATATATATATATATATACACACACACACTTTTTCAGGAAAGAACCCAAACACCAGAATTAAATGATGTGAAAGACCAGGCTTAACCATTCAGAATATCAAAACAAAAAAATAAAGCTAAAGAAAATCCATCCTTGAATTTCCTCTTGTCTGAGATAATAGAAGGTCCATCCAGTCATACATCATCTGTTTTTTGGCAAAGCAACTCGCCCCCAGACCCTTCCCCAATACCCAGGCCTCGGTCCCATTGGCCTATCAATTATCGCCGAAGCAGCAGGACGACCAATGAGAGAAGCAGGAGGCTGGCGCAGGGGCGGGACTGGCTGCCTGACCCTTGGGGGGATTTGTTCTCGACGGGAGAGGCGTGGATTTGAGGATGCTCCGCCCTGGTGATGCTGACACAGGGATGATGGGGGCAAAGGTCCTCACCACGCATTCCGCTCCCTGACCCACTGGCATCATCACCTGAAAAACAGGTTTCAGTTTGGGATTACATAAAGTCTTTATTAAATCAGTTATTAAAAGAAAAAATATACAGAAGGTGGCCCTTTCAAATGATAGGTACAGACTCTTTCTGTTTTCAGCAACATTATGCAAAATAAAGCCTTTGTGCGCCTGTGACTTAGAAGAAGTGATTTGTGCGGGTAAACAATAAGATGTACAAATATAAATATACAAACACCCTGGCTACTCAATAAATAATAAGTGTGATTCGAATGACACCCAAAGACCTTGGCCTATAGGAGCAGGCCGACAGACTCAGAGGCTCAACAATTGTTTTGGAGGATTGTGGTCCGTCAGAGTCAGGGCCCACCTGACCCCGCCCTCTGACCTTTCCTTGCTTGGCCAGCAGCCATTGCTGGCCATTCTGCCTCTCCCTGCCTTCTCTGACTCTTGCTTTTCACCCCTAGTGTGTTTCTCCTATCCCTGTCTTTTTTCTTAGTATTCATTCTTAAGTAGAGAAACACATTCCACAGCCTGTTGCCTGTTGCCCTGCTTTGTTCTTTGGTTGCTCCTGATTATTCACTACTGCCCTTTGTTAGTCCTCAGTATCAGTGTATTTAAGTGCCTGCCTCTGTTCAATTCCCCACCCGCTCACTGTCATTTGTTCTGTGAGTTTTACTCTGCCTGTCTCCCTAGTTCCATTTTCTATATTACGTGTTTCCCTCTGTATGATTATTTATGGCTTAATTTGTAGTGTTTTCTCCTTATTTCTAACCCCTCTTGGTTGGTTCTGTTCTTAATAAACCCTGTTAATGGATCATTACTTCATTCTGCATGCACCACGCCCCGAGTTCCTAACAGGCTGGCCAAAAGAGGGCTTGCTACTCACTGGTGTCCTGGAAGTCCACATCATTGCCGTCAAAGGCGTTTCTTAGGCGATTGGTGGTGATCTTTAGCTGCATGATCTGCTGCCGGATGGTCATGTCAGGCTTGGTTATGTCGATATCCACCTCGGGGTTGTTGATCTGACTGGCCAGGCCATCACCCATCACCTCAGGAAGGTACCTGTGCATGGGAGCATCCGCTCGTCAATGCAACATTTCGGAAACATTTACCTGGTTAGAGCGATTCCTGGAAGCTTCGCCAAAGTCTCATTGTCAGCACCTGAACCACAGTGGCTGACATTTATTTATGCCTGCAAATACACAACAGCAGGCTTCCCAAAAGATATTCCTAATTAGCAGTCACTGCTGCATCTTGTTAGTCTGCACGTCCCACAGCCTTGTTCCCTTCAACAGCAAGGGGACGATGAAAGGGGTACAGCTAGTGAGGTGGCGGCATTTCGGTGCCCCCAGCTGGGTTCTGCCTACCTGGCCCGTGTCATCCCATTCCAGCAGATGTCGTCTCCCGCTGTCACCTTGTCATTGCAGAGTGCGTTGGGCAACTGGACCCAATAGTGTTGTAGGTCCTTCAGCTTCCGGGACACGTCCAACACCTTCAAGGGAAGAGGCAATGCCAACCTCACTTCCTGTCCTCTTACCAACCACTTCCTGTGTCAGCTAAAGTGGACTTTAATTCATAGATTCCCTTCATTTCAACAAGTCACATTATTCTCATTTGATTATACTGGGTTTACATTTAAAGACTTAAAACATACCATAGCCAAGAAGTATAAAAGTATTGCAAAAAAACAGAAGTACTATGAAATATTTCCTCTCATACTGCCTGATACCAGGAAAGTCAGCAATTAGTAGAGAACCAGAAAACACTGACCAGCTTCTCCAGCCCACCCACAGCGATGGTCTGCTCGTCCGCAAGCGCTTTCTCTGCCTTCTTAGTCCCCTCAGTTTCTGAGCTGCCAGTAGCAGCCTCACTTGGTCCCCCACAAGCCTGAAGAACCTGTAAGAGGAGCACAGAGTGTTTGTGTCGCTGCTGTCCTGCTTGCTCCATTCTATCCTCCATAGTTATGAGAGATTCTTAGGTTATTTCTAACAATGCTTCTGTTTTCCCATCACGTGCAACACCATGAACCTGCTGATGCTGTAGGTCAAGCCGCCCCGCAGAGCCGCAGGCTTCCATGTGGTTCCTCTACCATCATGAAAACCGAACGGGGGTTCAGAGGGTCAGGCATACCCAGAAGGTCTTGGCCTCCTACCCCATCAGGGCAATCATACCACTGCTGGGTACTTGATAAATGCTGTTTAACCCCAGAAAACTGCCCCAGGGCACTGGTTACTGCTGCTCCTGTGCTCCGCAACCGGAAAATGTGTCTCACCTGTACATATGTCTGGTGAAATTTACCCAACCTCCCCAGGGATGAAAACCATATCTCTATCCAAACCCACATGAGCAAGAGGGTCTGGAGAGGAGATGAGAAGCTCTTTTACACTAAAAATGTTGACGCACAGCTGCCTTTACTCTTGAGACATGACCCTTTGCAAGATGGAGTAGTGGGCATGTCTAAAGGTGGGCGTGTCTAAAGGTGGGTGTGTCTAAAGGTTGGCATGTATAAAGCAGGGCATGCCAAAAGGTGACCCACGTAATAAAGAAGGCAAAAGTTATTACTATTGGTCAAAAATGTTGACAATAAGCATTATTTCAGAAAGAGATCAGACACTCACCAGATATATAGGTCAGGCAACGACTATGATTAATAGACATCTACAATTAAAAGCCTCTTTCATATTTGTTCATCTAGTGTAAGACATTTGCTATGCTTGTTTACACTTTCTACTATATTTCCAGAAAGTGGAAAGGAAATTACATGCATGGTTCAACCCATAAACCTTTCAACATTCCCACAAACTTTTTGCTGCGTCCTCTTGCCTTTCTATGTGCCCATTATTCCAGCCTGCAGTGACTTAAACTTGCTCCTCTTCGCAGTTTGTCTGTCTCTTTGTCTCACATTTACATGATGTTACAATTTGCTCTATTCCTCTGCTTTACTCTACTATCATAGAGCACAGCAAAGCTCCCAACAAATAAGTAAGTCTGCAGCGCAGTGGCGTCCCCCAGTGGCGGCGGCGCAGACCTTGCGTCGGAAGCTGTCTGCATTCTCCTGCATGCTGGAAATGGCCTCGGACAGACGCAGGGGCAGCAAAAGGATGAAGTTCTCCACACCGACAGGGCCCCGGAAACGCTCTGCCACCTGGACCATGGCGTCTGTGGGAAACGAGGAGGGGGTGAGCAGGCTAGGGGTAGGTGGGCTGCGGTTTTACATCGGAGCACACAGCCCTCTGACAGAGCTGCGACAATAAGACACAGGCCTGTGATTACTGAATGCAGCCTTTGCAGACCCTCCCCCCCCCCCATCCCTCATGTGAAAGCAGGGAGGCTGACATCTGGCGGGAGAGAGCCTATGACCTGGCCTCCTCCCCCGGACACACCTACACGGCTTCACTTCAGAACGGGGCGCAGCAGCTGTTCCAGCAGCACTGACACTGTCCACACAAAACTACTCACACCAGCTATATGCAGTGGTGTAACAAGTACTCAGTATTCATTCTGAAGTACAGATACACAGCTAAATGCTAATCAAGTAAAAGAAAAAGTACTTAGTTTAGGTATCAAAAGTACTACACATTCAAATATATTGATCTTACAAAAGGCATCTTATTCTTCTAAATTCACTCGATCGGTTTGAATCTAGCATTGTAAGTTACAGTGCATCACAATATGGAAACTGAATCACAAGAGGACAAGCGAATATTTCATTTTTATTCACAGGATAGGCGGTTTAATCTGTAACAGTCTCAGATTAGATGATAACGAAGCACAATTTCTGAAATGAATAATACTTAGGTAAAAGTAAAGGTACTGTTATTTAAAATACTTCAATTTCACAAAAAACCTACTCAGTTACAGAAATAAGGGAAAATGTGCTCTGTTACTTTCTGCCCCTGGTAGGTAATTTCCAGTCGCTCCCATCCCGGTCCCCCAGATCTGACTCACCGGCCAGGTTGGTCCACTCAGGGTCCAGGTCGGCCTGGTTAGCCAGGCAGCCCTTCATCACGTTCCGGCAGTACCTGCTACAGGGCTTGACACCCCCCAGGCCACGGCAGTGTGGGCAGTAGGTGAGCCTCATGATGGCTCGGGCACATTCTGGACTAAGCGGCACCTGCAAGGCCATCAGAGAGCTAAAGTTAACAAAGGATGGACACTTTGCGCTGCCTATAATGGAGGCTGGGTTGGCTGATTTAGACATGTGCTTATCCCGCTGTTTTAACCCAAAGACCTGCACATCTGCCTTCTACTCTTTGTCCTTGGCTCTAGCACACGGAGCCTCACATCTGTGGCCTCTTGCACATCCTAACTCTGAGCCTCCCATCCCACAATGCCTCTCCCACCTGTTAGGAAGAGGGCTAATGCCTGTAAGCTTCTGGCTGGCAGTCTCAACCTGATTCCCCTGAGCTGACATCTGCCAGGCCCTGAAGACCGAGATTTCCTCGAATACATGTCTGACCCCTCAGCAAACCTCCCAGGGTGCCCAGATGTTTTCACATGAACAAAAGGAAGTGCGTTTCTGCTTCGTCCTAGATTTACCACACCAACCTCATACCGGAAGACCTGCAAACCCATAACTGATAAACCTGAGTATTACTAACACGGCACCAAATATAAATAGTCTTATAGAAAGAAGTTAAGACACAACATGTGAGAAATTCACTGTGTTTCTACACTTTCAGATCTTCTTACAACTTCTGCAGATGCCAGAGATCCAAGATTATCGGAAGAACCATCAACTTTCTGGCCTGCTGCCTCTGATAATCCTTCTCTCCAGTCAACCCAGTGGCCAAGCTCACATTGGGAGGTGGCAGGCTTCAAGCACTAAGGACAGCGGGGCGGACTGACCTCCACCTGTTAAAGGACATCATCTGCAGATCAGGAGATGCCACCCAACAGCGACCATATAACAAAGAACTATGAGAGAACTGAAATTCTATATAGGGTAAACAGTACTTTAAGTGAAGAAATCATTCAGTAAAAAGTGTTGAATGAATAACTAGCTTATAAAAGCAGACTAAAGAAAAAAAATCAAATCTAGTTTTAAATTGGATGCGGAGCTGAAATTTTGAACCAGCAGGGAGGTGCTCAAGTGCCAATTGCCCTGATTAGCCCATTCACCATATCACCTGCACATGCACCCACCTCAATGGAGGATAAGGTCTGTCACCAATCAGAATAACAGATGTAATGCAACTAGATGCCACTTGAATATGGTGCCTCCAATATCCCAGGCTGGGAAGTGTGTGGGATGTGCATGTGATCTGAGATCCCCCTGCAAAGCAGCATCTCTGAATTGGTAAGAGTGTATGATGCTTTGTGTGTGTCTGTGTGAGTATGTTCCCTGTGACTAACTATCCCGTCCAGGCTGTACCCCAGCCGAGCCTCATTCCATGTCTAATTCATTTATCCAATAACCATATGGGGCCACTAGGTAGCATAGTTTTTAGGACTTGGATGTTGAACCGGTAGATTATAGGTTCAAGAAAGTTTTGCTGTTGTACCCTTTAGAACTGTGCTTAAACTAAAGTAATTCAGTAAGTATCCAAGTCTGGACAGAGAAATCACAAAAACTAATAAAAGCCGTCTCTTTGTCTGTGGTAATAAACACAAGCTCTGTATCCATGTAATTGTCTTTAATAAAATGTCCAGCGGAGTGTATCATATTGTACCCCCTTCTGCTTCACACTGTTTCAGATAAACAGGCACAATTAGCCGCGTTAGCCGCTCCCGACTGACGCGCCCATTAAGCTGCGGAATATAAATAAAGGTCAAAGCCAATCAGCTTCTGTCAGGTGCTATAATGCCTCCTAACCAGACCGTCCACATCAAGTGAAGCAGGATGACAGGGCTGCACCTCCTGCATACATCACTCCCATTGCTCCGTGCTCCCTGTCCTCTTACAGCAGTACTTAACAAAGCTTAGTGTTTTACATATCAAACGAAGCCAGGTCTCAGTGCTTCACCCCATGGTAGGTCAGCGAGGTCCTCCCTCAGCCAATACCTGCTGTGTGTCTGTGTGTGTGTGTGTGTATGTGGGTTTGCATAGATCACATTTGGGGACCAAACTGTCCCCAAAGTGTAGTAAACCCTGAAACTTCCTTACTTTTTGGGGACACTTCTTCAGTTCCCCATTTGGATAACCTCAATTTTATAAAAATCTGTGAATGCAATCAAAAAAGTATTATGGTTAAGGTTAGGGCTGGGTAGGGGTTAAGGGTGTCATGATTGGGATAAAGGGTTTTCCCATACAAATGAACGGATGGTCCCAATTTAGATTGGAAGACCAACTTATGTGTGTGCGTGACTGTGTCTGATTGTGTGGCTGGGTGTGGTTCAGATATACATTACATTACGGGGAACAAATGTCCCCATACTGTGATAAAAACTATTTTGACCTTGTGGGGACATTTTTCCATCATCTATTTTGTTTGGTTACTTATGGTTAAGGGTTAGGGCTGGACAGGCGTTAATGTTGTCATACTTAGGATCAGGGTTATGTCCATATAAATTAATGGAGAGTCCCCACCATGATAGGCATAAAAGTGTGTGTGCGTGTGGAGAGCAGGCTCCTACCTGAGACACCTTGCGTACCACATCGCCGCTCACCAGCAGGCCCACAGAGAAGGAGCGTGCTACCACGAAGGCACGCGTCACCTTTGCCTTCAGTTCGCGAGGCACGTCGCCGAATGGTCGCAGCACCTCCGCCTGCTTCCCGGCGCACTCCAGGAAGTCGTCGCCCGAGCCACGCTGCGGGTTCGATGCCTTAAGCGTGCGCTCCAGCAGTTGTGCCCAGAACTCGTTGAGTGACTCCTCAAGGTTTACGCCGGAACCACGATAGTAGCGGCGCAGCTCAGCGAACAGGCCCTGGACGAGGTGTGCATTCTGCGCATATGCATTCCCGCCTGCGCCACGCAGCGACTGCAGCACCGACGACTCGCTGTGGTTCAGTAGCTCCAGAAAATAGCCTGAAACAGCAAGAAAGGGCGTCATGGTGACTGGAACACGATATACGAAATATCAAAAGATACCTCAACAAAGCCTCTCAGACCACTGAACATGGAGACACAGACACACACACACATACATAAATCAACACAAACTCACAAATCCTGTTTAGTGAGGCAGAATACTTGGAGACAAAAAACAAGCAGGAACAGCGCAAATCCACGGCGCCAAACAAACAGGCAGGACGCTGTCAGATTCCTGCACGGATCACACTGGGAGAATTCCCAGCCGCATGCAACCCGACCCCCAACCTGCCTCACCTACCTATAATGCATTCTGCCACACGCACTTAAGAACGCTCACAAGCTCGCCACATTTTTACCTGAATCTGAGTAAAAACAACATTCCTGGATGTCCCAGAAAGCATTTCAGCTTCTCATCACGCTGCAATTGTAATCTCTGCTGTGGCGGCTTTGTTTATTCTGAAGGCATCTTATCTCACCCAAGCTGAGGCTACTGATGCCGGCTACGTGTCGAAGGGCTTAAGGTCCCACCCCCTGTGGCTTCACGATGTGTCTATGCCAACAGACAGAACTGAGCCTCGGTCATACAGGTGCTTATCCAAGAAAAAGAACAAGGGATGGAAAGTGAAACCAGGAGTGAGGAGATCTACAAACTACAGGAGAGCGGCATGCTGTCACTGGAGGTAGATCCCAATTGGAAGAGACCAGCGTGGAGAGACCTGCTGTAAATAAAAGTCATGGACATGACATGGCAGCAAGTCTGACAAGCCTAACACCAGAGACAGATCTTAACACAGAGACAGAGCTTAACACCAGAGACAGATCTTAACAACATAGACAGATCTTAACACACTGACAGAGCCTAACACCAGACACAGTTCTTAACACAGAGACAGAGCTTAACACCAGAGACAGATCTTAACACAGAGACATAGCTTAACACAGAGACAGATCTTAACAACATAGACAGTCTTAACACACTGACAAGCCTAACACCAGAGACAGATCTTAACACAGAGACAGAGCTTAACACCAGAGACAGATCTTAACAACATAGACAGATCTTAACACACTGACAGAGCCTAACACCAGA
>JAODJX010000047.1:17448932-17459050 GCA_026776945.1 Isichthys henryi | reverse complement strand
GGGGGGTTTCAGTGCCAGCTCGGATGTACTACCAGGGACACTTATCAAGAAGTTAAGCTTCCCCGGCAAGTTCAGTGCTGGCTATTGGCAAAAAGCTGGAGGTCTGAGGCTTCAAGCCAGGGAACCGGCAGGAGGAGAGGAGAACCACAGGCTTCCACAAAAAAGGGAAACCAGAACCAGCAAATCGAAATAGGCCCTGGGTTTACAGACCTGGTAAGAAGGGTTATGGGTAATTAAGCAGTGTGTCTGTCTGGTGCAGAGAGAAAGTCGTATGGTATCAGATCCGATCGCAGTGCTTGATGTGTGTCACCTTCAAGTAGCAAGGGACCATAATTTATACATGTCACATGCTCCACTCCCCCCTCCCCCCATCAGGCCTCGCCTCTCCCATCTGGACGCATGAGTCCTTAGGATTTATTCAGGAGCACCATTACCACGTGTTTGATGACGGGATGGGAGTGTGTGTCTCTCCCGCACCTCCCGGCTTTCATGGACACTCCCTCATCGTCTGCATATGTTTACATGCCGGCAGGTGATGAGAGACGATTGCTGGCACTGTGGCGTAAAGCGGGTTTCATCTTTATTTCTTTATTCATTTCTGCAAATCCGATCTAGTTTGTTAAAGGCAGCCGAGGGCAGCCTGAACCAGCGAGGCCTGCATTTGGTGGATGTATGTGCCAAACCAGGCCAGGTGCTGAAAGAGATATCAAACGAACAGCAAACAGAGCTAGAAGAAACACCTATAAAACAGACATCTAATACATCATATTACAGCTGATTGGACCCTCTTCAGCAACACAGAACTGAGCCTGAGACCAGCTTTCAGCCTCGATAACCTGAAACGATTCGATCTAAAGCTGAGCTCCGATTAAACAAACATTTCATCAAAAATAACTCAGAAATACACACCATTAATGAGTGAAATAAAAATGAATTTATGCAAATACAGCCTGCGGTGTTCTCAGAAATGTGAGATTAATAGCAAGGTAAACAGAAGCTCCCCTTTCTCATTAACCTTGCACTCACATTATGCAAACACAAAGTTTAAATAACTAGCGTTGATTTTAAATAAACTAAATAACTTTTATTACTAAAAGACATCCCGTTTTCCGACCTTATCTGGTGTCATACTTTACATTGCTCAAATATCAGCAGGCCTGCAGCCATATCTGCATATGCATTCAAAGCTTGGCTTTCTTGACATTTGCTGTATGTCTTGAGTCGAATTTCTTAACCTTGTGAAGAAAGATGAGTGTCATTGTTGAGCATGGCCACGACTTCAGGCGATGATCCTCCCACTGCCACATGAAACTTAAAACAATGACGTTTTGGAAGCAATATTACCCATGGGGGCTGCCACAGTGGCCTCACATCTCTAGGGTTAGTGGCTTGAATCCAGATACCTGGGTAACCAGGGCCTCTAGTTGCCCATAGTGTGAGTAGAGGTCTGTGACCGGCCCGAGCCGAACGGGGCCCGACAAAGTATCAGGTTTCGGACCAGGAATGGGTCAGTTTTTAATGTAATTTCAGGCTTGGGTCAGGTTCGGGTTAGTTTGTCATGTATGGTTTTATTTAAGTGCTCTTCCTGCGCTTGTTGAGTCCTTTGCTCATTTGTGCTTTGCATTGCCCCCCCACCCCCACCCCACTCCCTCTTGTCTAACAGCCACCTAGAAAATTAGCAATGGAAGAAATACGACAAAAGCTTACAAATGTCTCTGTACAGACATATGACTAATACATCCACAACTTTAGGGTTCATGGTTCAGATTTTCAAGTAGTATTCTGGCCAGATGGAGAATGATCTCCAGGTCTCATTTACAGGTTCAGGCCCGTACAGGACTCTACGTGCGATGGACTGCCATCCTATGCAGGGTTTCGCCCTGTGCCATACCAAGACTGGACTGGCCTTCTGGAATAGCGGGCATTTTCCTGGAGGCCCGATGGGTATATGGGGCAGCAAAATCTACTGTGGGAACCACCAACCCCCCCACAGTGACCACCATGACCCTAAGCGGGATAAGGGGTTAAAAATGGATATTACCCCAGAGTGACTGTCTTCCTTTGGAAATACACAGTACAGAGCTGGCTCTGCCTAACGGAAGCGAAGGTTAAGTGATGCATCTACACTTTCGCAGACAATCATACAGGGGGAAACAAGACAGAAACTCCTTAGAGCAGCAAACAGCTGTAGTTCACAGAACCAGCAGCCTTCGTTAGATTAAGTGACCCCATCTGAGGTCCAGCACAATTATACCACTTAAGAGACCGTTTGCATCAGCTCAAAATAACACTCATGTCCACCTCCCCCTTCGACATTGCTGGCAGGGGGCATCCGGCGCTATTGACATGCACCCTTAGCAGACTGAGCTTTACTGAGTGTCACTGTAGCTTGTTCTCTCTCTCTCTCTCTCTCTCCCCCTCTCACACACAGACACGCCTTGCTGCCTCAGGTCAGGTGACCTTCCCCAGCTGAGCAGCCCGGTCACCAAGCTCTGTGGAGTGTTTACCAGACACTGTGACACTATTTGCCTGATTGACAATTCTCCGTGAGAAACTACAGCGATCCTTTAATCACAGGTCCCTCTTCAGGGCTGAAGCGAAAGCCCCAGGGCCACACATAGAACCAGAACAGTCTGTAGGACTTTAGAGGTGAAGAATGGACTCTCTTCTAAATCTCACTTCTGTTCCAGCAGTTCCCACTCCTGTGTCACTGTTCTAAAGCCCCAGCTTGTTTGGGTATCTCTTGTGCCAGGCAGAGATTCTTTAGATATTAAGATACTTTGGAATTTCACATACCCACCCTTGTTTACTGTGAGAGACAAGGTTTTGGGATCAGGCAGCCAGTGTGCAAAACAACTGGAGTACTTGGGGTTAAGGGCCTTGATCAAGGGCTCGGTATCGATGATTACTCACCTAAGTGTGGGATTCAAACCCACAAACTTCTGGACATGGGTGCAGATCCCTAGCCAGCTGAGCTATGTAAAGTACCAGCTTTCTCGAGTACTGTCCTCTCTGTTTCAGACAGAACTGGCTGTGAGGTCTACACCAATACAAGATACAATACAATCTGATAAAACAGAAGGTTTAGACCAAGCATGTCTAATGGTACCTTAGGAGGTAAACACAGTTTTCTGTTTCGTTCTAAGCAGATTAATTCCACTCATTATTCAGGAATATATACATATAATATCATGTTGCTTTTGTAAATGTGAACAATCCAAGAACTTGTGAATTTTAACAGTAGAACCAAAATGCATATCTTCCTAACACACTGACCACTCCAAAGTCTTTGGGGGCCCTTGTGAGACACAGAGAAACACCTGCTGGTTTAGGCAGATATAAAGGAGGACCCTGAGCAGCTGTGTGACACCAGCTTTGGTCACATATTGGTTCAGATGGCAGATTGGAATGAATCCCAGACACACAAAGAGCTGAGATGTTTGTTCAACTTTCCAGGAGAAAATTGTTTTTGGAACAAAGTAAAATTCTTTAACTTTTCAGTATACACACAGAGGAAAAGAAACGTCAACTTGTTTAAAGACGTGTTTGTGTATTTTGGAAAGGTTAACTCAGAGATGAGTGCAGATCTGGCGACTGAGAAGCCAGTGAGCTAACTGGAAGTGGAAAAATTTTAAAGGCTGCCACACAGCTGTCAAACACTAGAGATGCGCAGAAACAGACAACCAGATTAAGAAGATGATCAAATAGAGAGATCAGGGCAGACAGACTAATGGATCACAGAAGCACGAGAAGGACAATGAGATGAGAAATAATAAATGAACGGCTACGGCCAGAAGGAACGAGCGGACGGCGCATATCACAGGACAAGCAGAAACGCATTTAACACATAAAAATGACACCTGGAATTTATACATGTTAGGACTTCAGCGTGGACAGATAAATGTAAAGGACCTGGATTATCATGCAGTTTTTACACTCCTCTGTTACGGGGGAACACTCCTGAAGGGCTTGGGACCAGGGAATGGACCTGCTTCCTGATGTGCACAGTGCAGATGTTAATTATTAAAGCCAAAGCTCTGTGAGGGAGTTTCCATGACCCCTGGGACAGAATCCTTGAGCTGAAACACTCAACTTGCACCACCGTCAAGTAAAAGAAAAAACAGTCTTCTGTAGTGTCAAACTCTTCAGAAAAAAAGACAGACCCACAGGCTGCTCCCTGGGCCTGGTCATGATCCAGTCAGAAACGTATCTCCACAGAAGTCCACCTACCCTGAAGAACATCTACCCTTAACCCTGCCTTGCTCTCCCCACCTCCATCTCTACCTCCTCTCCTGCCACCTGGAGGAAGCCAACAGATGTGACTGAGGACATTTTAGGCTTTCAAACCCTCAAGTGCTTCACGTTTCTTCATAGAAAATGGCACTCAAGAAGCTCACACCCAGTGAGGTCAAAACACTGGGAAAGGCCACATCCAGTGAGATCAAAGTGCTCTAAAAGCCCACATCCAATGAGATCAAAGTCCTGGGAAAGTCACACCCAGTGAGGTCAAAGCATTGGGAAAGGCCAATATCCAGGGAGGTCAAAGGGCAGGGACAGCCCATGTCCAGTGAGGTCAAAGCATTGGGAAAGGCCACATCCAGTGGGGTATAAAGAGTAGGGAAGCCCATGTCCAGTGAGGTCAAAGCACAGGGAACAACCACACAAAGTGAGGTCAAAAAGCAGTGAAAGCCCATGTCCAGTGAGGTCAAAGCATTGGGAAAGCCCACACTCAGTGAGGTCAAAGTGCAGGGAAAGCCCACGCCCAACGAGGTCAAAGTGCAGGGAAAGCCCACACTCAGTGAGGTCAAAGTGCAGGGAAAGCCCACGCCCAACGAGGTCAAAGTGCCAATGGCTTTGACATCAAAGCAGAGACATCATCAGCCTGGCCTGGGTGGTACCCCACCCCTTACTCCTTAAACAGCAACACGCAGTGGCCTTTACGACTGCCTGGAAGCGTATCAGAGAGGATAGAGCGCAAAGCTGTATGAGACGACACTGAATTTGGGGGGAGCAGGGGAAGAATAACACAGCTGGCCACCCAGAGGGCAGAGATACGCGGCGGTGAGTCAGGGCGTGCGTGAGAAGAACGGGAGAGCCGCCAAGAATAAAGCGCCTTTAACGCGCCGAGGCGAGGTGTGACACAGGGATATGCAGTCCGCTGTCCTCTCCTACACACCGCACATGACGCTCAGCTCAGTGGGGCTTGGACAACCAGAGCCCAGGATTGAACTGCTCTTTGCTATCAGGAAAAACACGCCAGCCAGTTATAGAAGCATTTTCATAAAGGACAAATATATATGTTTTAACAGCTTGTGCTGGTTATGGTCTGGGGGACCCATCCCATAATGTATAGGGCACATGGCAAGCGAGAACATTGCAGAACAGGGTGTAGAGCAGCTTAGAGACACCAGTTAGTTTAATTGTGTGTTTTATGACTGATGGAGAAAACTCATATGATAAAGGGCCAGCATACAAACTCCATACATACACACACAGAGAAACTAGGATTCAAACCTACAACCCTGGTGGTGGAAGATAAGAGACCTACTTATTGGACATCCCTATGAGGCACACTGTAATTCGTAACTGAAGAGCAGAAGAAGCAGATGGCCAGGGAGAGACCTGAGGGCAGTGCATGGTGCATTGTGGGCGGGGCCTCACCATCGAAGCTCCTGTATTGGCTCTGCAGTGAGGATAGCAGTGCTTGTCCCGCCTCCCTCGCCAGCTGCTCCACCTCCCACCGGCCCTGATTGGACAGCTGCTCCTCCATCTCGCTGGTGCAGCAGGTGTAGCCCTGGGGACAGATGCGCAGGTGCTCACCTGGAGAGAAAGACAGGGGGTCGTGAGCTCAGAGAGACACGAGATGGGGCGATATGATTTACTTAATTAACATACTTATAAACAGATTCACTGAAACTGAGCCCAGTAACAGAAAAAAAACACCCAAGAAATAAGAGGAAACATCTTGATTTAACCATCATGTAAAGGTATAAATAGTCCTAGATCATTTAAATCCAAATGAAGACTCATACATAGAAACACGATGTGAGTGGTTATTTCTGACTAAGCCTTGCTCCCTCCACTTCATACACACATCGGCAGTCGCTGAGAAGTGAGCGGCTGACTTGTTAGTCCGATTCATTGATAAACCGCGGACCCCCCCTCCTGCCATTAAGAACAGAACCCCGTCCTCTAGTAGCCTCCACGCTCCACCCTCAACGCGATCCAGCTCTGAACACAAACCCCCGAATCAACTGGGTGTGCAGTGCTGTTACTCGCTGGCCTGACACTTTTAATCAAATCCTACTTACCATTTTTTCCTGTTTGTACAGCTGGATGTTTTACTGGCCCGACTCAGCAAGCGCGTTACCCTTCCAGAATTCAAACAAGATAAACTTCACATTACAAGCCCATGACCTTGGCTGCGACGTCTTTGGCAGATTATAAATATTAAAGTGGACAGGCTATTTGGGTGACACTGGGGTCTCTGCAGCCGTTCTGTTTCCATTAAATATGTCATGGGATTGCCTCTCTCGGGGGGTCACCCATGGGAGTCTACTGTTCTGACCTTCGCCCGAATATAGCCGAGAGCATGATGGAGAAAAATGAAGAGGGTGGAGATGAAGGAAGATAGGGATCCCTGAAGATGAGTGACTCCATGAACTAGGCATCTCTTCATCTTCACTGGCGGGTTAAACTGCATTTATGGGATATTAATGGACCCTCTGTGGCTTCCCCACACTTTCTGGTCACTGGGCCTGTTTCCTCTGGGTTCTGTATAAATTTATGACACCCCCAAGAAATGTATAAAAAGAATGAAAAGATGAATCACAAATCTACATGACTTTATCAAACCTTCCGACACTCACTGTTACAATCATGTGTTCATTGATCACTGATCGCCTGAGATCAGTACTCTCCCAACATAAGAGCTTTTCTCTTTAATAAATTCACACGTCCGTGAATTAGAATAATTATTGTCCTTTTTGGGTGGCAATCATAGGGAATGAGGCTGTCTTCTTGAAGAGGGTGAGCTGCCATGTGCCCAGAGTATAAGGCCTCATCCCAGGAAAGATTCCCGGCACTTTATCATGCACACTGTGTTACTCACCAGTGCTTGGACAGGAAACGCCAGTATCTGCCCAAACTATACCTTAATACAGGGATGACCTATATACATACACAGACATAGATAATCATCACTTCAAATTACAGAGCCAATGAGAGTGCAACCTGAAATCGCCAGGGCAGCTCCAGCTCCAGTGCTGCCCGGCAACCGCCTCTTTCACCAGCTGAAGCTAGCTGCTCCCCGGGGAGGAGAGTATCTGCCCAGCCAATCAGGCGGCCTTTTCAGAGCGGGATGCCGCGATGCAGTGACACGCTCCATTGCCTGGACTCTGCTGATTCTCTCACTGTGTGTCAAGGATTATGTGGAGCTCCTGGTACCTCACCCCTCCCCCCCCCCCCCCCCCCCATGGATGGGGGCTGTCATCCTGTACTACCTGGGATAACACTGAGACTAGACAATGAACCATCTGCCTCCTGCCAGCTTCAGGGGCACCTCAGCTGAGAGGAGGGTACGTTCTGGAGAACTTCAGCTTGAGACATGAAAGTGTCTTGAGGAAGCTGAGAGCAGCAGGTCTTTGCAGAAAAACTCGACCTCCACACATGAGGCAGACAGAGCAGTCAATGTCGATGTCACTCTACATCATCCTCTCCCATAAACTACACTGATCTGGAGCCATTTAGCACCATCAGTTTGATCACTGTGTGCACAGCTGGATCCAGGCCAGATTTTAAACATCAGCACCCCCACTCCCCCCATTGCAGAATAAAGCAAAGTGAGCTTGTTAAAGCCCCCCTCCCCCACCTTGTGGCACGCCTGGTGGGGAATATTAAGATGCCTCTCGTCTGGAGATGACATTGTCGGGTGCCTTTGATGGACAACCCTTGAGATGAGACGCAGTAGCATGCGGTGTAATGCTTTCCAGCCGCTACTGAAGCACCCTTCTATGCTCCAGTGGAATGCATGACCCACGGAGGGAGCATGGCCATCGAACAAGCTGTGCGGAATCTCCCTGACCTACATACGCTCCTGCACGGGTACAGATGCAGCTGCCAGGTGGAGCAGAGAGCTACCTAAGTGTGTCGTGCTGGACTATAGGGGGAATTAAAGGCTCGCCTACAGTCTCATGCAGACTTCTGAGTGTGCCCCCCTCATCAAACTCATGAGTCCTCTTCACTGTGTTCCAGGAAGCCTCTGGATGACATCCGGCTAAGAAAGAGTGAATTTATTCGCACCAGACCAATTGCAATGTCTGGAAATATAAATGCTGTTCAATTCAACCTCCCTCTTCATGTTCTTCATGTTGACTGAAAGCCACACTGTAAAGAACATGGGACCTGAGGAGCTTCTGAGGAGCCAGTCAAAGAGGGCTGGGGTTGAGCCTCAGGAACAGGAGTAAGAGTAACGGGAGCCCAGATGCAAAGGCAGGTAGACAGCGGTGCTTGTTTTCCAGAGAGGGTGCTTAGCTGATGGGCCCTTAATACAAGGGGCAGTGATCTGGGTAGCTGATCTGTTCATCCCATGGACGGCCGAGCATGAGGTCATGAGGTACACACAGATACACAGTGACCCGCATGGGTTCTCCAGCAGCTCTCGACACGAGTGCAGCGCAGCCAAGCTCCAACGCCATCTACGAGGGCCAGCGTGCCGGGGGCATGAGTGCTTAAATTGGTGGTAATGGTGGACTCAGGGCAAGAGACTGCAAGCATTTATTGTGAGTGTGGACACAATTTCACGTGGTCGTCTCCTGCACGGGTACTGCAGTGACGAATTGTGATTGACAGTTTCTATTTTTTCCTTGGCTCCGCGTGTCTTTTTTCTGAGCTGCTCTCTCCATATCTGGAGTATGTATGTAAATTCAAACTGATGAAAGAACAGAAGCAAAGAGCAACAAAATGAGAAGAAAGAGGAGGAAGCTGGTGGAGAGGGAGCCAAAGAGAGGTTAGGTTGTTGAAGCTAATGCTCAGATTAAAAAATTTTGCAAATACAGTAATAGAAAATGTCTTGGCTGAGGTGCGATACGCATCTTGATCTCGGTACCCAGCCTCACTCACATGCGCTCACTTAGCTGGAATCTCGCAGTAATTTAACATTATTTGAGTACAAAGTGTGTTGGTCCCCATTGGTACAGTAGTAACTTTGTGCATAATTTGATTGTTAACAGTTAATTGTTAATAGTTTATTATATAGTAGGTCTAGACAGGAAATAGCAAAGCAGTTCAAAATGCAAAGTATACCGTAAAGTTCTGTTTATTAGAAATGGACAATAGATAAACTTTTTATTTCATTGATCACGCTAGCAGACTGTTATGGGTGAAGGTTTGGGGGGACAAGTATGATTTGCAAATTGTCACTTTTGTGGGAATCTTCCACCCCAAACCCTCAATAATGTGACGGAGTCACTATCAGTCTTTCATCAATACAAAATCTAGAGTGAGCCACCAAAAGTGAAAGCTGGTAGCACCAGTGATACCACTAGAAAAGTTAGTCTGTTGTTCTGGGGCTAGTGAACTTCATACACGAGCACTGGAATAAAGGGAAACAGCTTCTAGAGCTGGAAGCCTGTCAGGGCTCACAAACACACGACCTCTTGGGTGGAGGTGAGGGGACAGATTCAGAGTTGGTGGGGCAATTTGCCAAATACATGGAATGGCTGGGGTCCCCTGAGGAGAGGTTGGGGTACTGAAGCGGTGTTCATGTAGCCATGCAGCAGGGCAGCAGGAAGTGTTTGGAGTTATTTTTCATTTTTATCATGTTATTCTTAATTTGCATATGTTTTTCATGTAAAACAATGTTTTTTATGAGCAAATATACACTTAGTACCCTGATAAACAGCTTTAAACATTTTCTTTGACTGCCTACTTAAATTAAATGTCTACTGGGAAGCTCTACCTGAAGACAGAATCATGTCAAATTACCAGGGGGGGTCTCCAGCAGAGAGAGTAGCCTACATCACCATGGCCACCCGATGGGGCGGCGGGGGGGGGGGGGGGGGGGGGCGGGGGGGGGGGGGGGGGGGGGGGGGGGGGGGGGGGGGGGGGGGGGGGGGGGG
>JAODJX010000047.1:17406183-17416466 GCA_026776945.1 Isichthys henryi | reverse complement strand
GGCTGCCCTGACTCACGTCGCAGGCCGGGGTGAGCATCACAATGGACTGGGGTTTCGTTTGGGCTGCCCTGACTCACATCGCAGGCTGGGGTGAGCATCACAATGGACTGGGGTTTCGTTTGGGCTGCCCTGACTCACTTCACAGGCTGGGGTGAGCATCACAATGGACTGGGGTTTAGTTTGGGCTGCCCTGACTCACATCACAGGCTGGGGTGAGCATCACAATGGACTGGGGTTTCGTTTGGGCTGCCCTGACTCACGTCGCAGGCTGGGGTGAGCATTATAATGGACTGGGGTTTCGTTTGGGCTGCCCTGACTCACGTCGCAGGAGCTCTGAGTTCCACTGAGGACTGACTTCTCAGCCCTGTCACTCCCTAAATGTGTCAACCTGCTTCCCATAGGTTATTATTAGACACTGATAATCCTGCCATCCTTATTATCCCAAGATCTCATTTCTGTGACAAACTAATAATCCTCTGCTGGTGATTATGGGACCCTGAAATGTCCATACCTCTGGTTAGAACAGGAGGTTATGCTTAAACGCTGAAGAGCGAGCTGTTCTTGTACTGAATCCCCATTAAGAAACAGTATTGGGGACATGAGCACAGCCTGAATCTCTGCAGAACACATGAGGAATCGACACTAAAAATAATCGCACTTCGTGACACTTTCCTTACACTGGGCAGCCATCTGAGGCTGCGGGATTTACCGGATTGGCAAGGAAGCACCGCACCCTCACAGATAGTTGGAACCGCCAGACTTGGCATTTCTGAATGTAATGCAAAGAGGGGGAATGTAAAGGGGGGCAGGGAGGCTGGTGTTTGTGGCCCTCGTGAGTTATTGAGTGCCATTAACAGCGAGTCACCCTCAGCCCATTGCCGACAGCACAGGACCCCAGAAGGTTTGAGTCATGAGGGGGGGAGTGAGGCCAACTAAGGAGCCTGCAGGGGCTCCGGGGGGGCCAAGGCAGGAGCCAACCGAGAAGGGCTTTTCGAGGGAGGGATTGCTGTACAATGAGGGAGTCTCAAGGCCACATACACAGGGCAAAAGGCATCCTGCGCTCCCACAAAGTGAGGGCCCCAACAGGGCTGCTCCCCTCACCTTGGGCAGGAAGCAGATGAAAGATGGCTCCACTTCATGCCCGCCGGGGGCCATGGCCATCGCACACCCAGCCTCCTCCACCGTCACACAGGATCTCCACCACTCCACCACTGAACGTGACCCTGACTGCACCCAACTGGCGAGGGTCATGGTGTTACCAGGATGCCATCCTGGGCTGGGCATTTTGGGTATGATGGGTGGGCACTTATGTTCGAATTGTGAGCCACAATGGGGTAATGGGGTGGGGGGGTCTCCTAACCTTATTTACAATGAAAGCTACTTGCCCAAAGGAAGTGACGGGGGAACTACCTATAATACAAGATTATATTCAGGTGGCGAGTGTAACAGTGCCCCCTCCTCCTCACTCGCAGGAATCCTGCCTAGTTACACAGTGTAACACTGGGGCCAAAATGAATAGGGGGGGGGGACATCTCCAGCAGCACAGGACACAAGTATGGGGGACAACCTGGCCAGGAGGCAGTAAATCAGTAGTCATTTATTATTAATTCTGGGTTAATATTTATTTCATGAGTGCTAGGGAGTAAGGACAGGGTGAGTGATTTAACCATCTGTTTGAAGCCAGCTGGAAACACAGACCCAGAATCTCCATAATATCTGTTTATGGGATAGGCTTTGGGCTGGGTAGGGCTTAAGGTGGTCATGTTGGGATTAGAGTTTTCTCCTTAGAAATGAATGGAGAGTCCCCACAAAGGTATAATTATAAACCTGTGTGTGTCAGAGGGCTGTAAATGGGGATGAAGTGGGGAAAGGTGGGGAAAGGGTAGCTTCCTTTGTGTTTCAGGTGGGGTGGGGTCAATGATTCAACCAGTCATTGTACTCCAAAGATCACTGTGCTGTTTCCAGGGCTTAGCGTACATCCACCAGCATGGATCCCACCGTGCCATCCAGAGGGACAGTGACAACTCAGTCAAGGAGGGAAGAGACAGCCATGCAAGGAAACTGTCTCAGACTGTAATCCACTGAAATCTGTAATCCTAGGGTTCGATATCAGACACCTCGAGACAGATATTCATCAAGGCAGGTGTGAATACATGTATGGAATATATATGATGGTTAGATATGTGCGGAATATGCTAAAATGATAAATATTCTTGCTGTTGTTGTTGGGTCTTTTATTTTTTTGTGGGGTGGCATAGTGGCAAACACTAAACGCCTGGGACCTGGGTTCAAGTCTCTGCCAAGGTTCTGTGTTTATTGTTTGCATGTTTGCGCCATGTCATCATGGGTTTTCTCCTGATATTTTGGCTTCTCCCCAGCGCCAAAAAAAACATGCTGAGATTAACTGGAGTTGCCAAATTGCCTGTAGGTATGAATGGTATATCAGAGAGCACTGTGGTGGCTTGGTGCTTCATCCTGGTTTGTTCCCTGCCTTGCGCCTGTAGCCTCTGGGATAGACTCAGTGCCCCTTATGACTCTGAATAGGAATAAGTGGTTACAGGACATGGATGGAAGGATGGATTATTTTCTCTGTATCAGACCATAAACTTTGTGAACAGTGAACAAAAAAATGGAATACAGACCTCCAACAGGTAGGTGGCACTCTAACCTGAAGCACTGAAAAATAGGTAAGGAAGGAAACCTGACACACACAGCTTCTAGGCAAAGGGAATGAGTTTCGCGCAGAAACTCCACTGGGAGAGGTTTGTGACAGTAATAACACATTGATTCAAATGAATTCCATCTGAAATACATTCGGAATAAATCTTTATTTCCGGATCTTTCGGAAGATGGCTGCCCAGCCATGCATGCTGTCCTTGCTGAAGGCCTTTCTATCACTTCAAGGACTCCGTTTAATCACCTATATTCATGCCTCAGCAGCAGCACAAAAGGTTGGGTAGAAACATCCATGCCAACCTGGGGCCACAGTGGAAACAGTAATTATAATACAGACATTATTATTATTATTATTATTACATAGAGACCAGTCAAAGAAAGGGCTGCCTCCTCTGTAAGAGCCTCCACTCACAGGACAGCTAATGTAAGTTTTCCTGAAAGATGCATGGATGACACGAGACCTGCTCTAAGCTAATCCTAACCCTAACCCTAAGCCTAACCCTAACCCTAACCCTAACAGAGTTTAGGGTTACAATATTCTGGTCTGCGGGATTACAGCTCTCCAAGCTGCTTCTTTCTCAACCGCGAACATGCCCCGAGTAGGCGGTGCCATTAGCCCACACACTCAGCAGCATCCAAAAGAGCTTCATTTTATTACATTTATGCTTTCACTCGAGGCAGTGGACATATCTGGTAGAGATGACAAATTCACTTTGTGCATACGGCAAGAAAATCAGCTTGTTTTACAATTTTTTTTACTCAGAATCGGGGCCCAACCTTTGGCATGTGACTGCGTCATACTGTACTTTCCCAGTGTCTAGTCACCATGCAAACAGTCCTCTACCTGTAAATGTTGCGCCATTGCAGCAGAAAATCGCCAGCGATGAATGAGCACCTGGGGGAACCTTTCCCGTTCTCATAAAGTACATCCTGTCGCCAAGGATTCTGTCCCATTTGCTACAGAGGGCTCCCCACAGCCACACTGTTGCCACGGAGACCACTCACATTGATGACGGCTGTTCCTTAGCTCTGAAGGACACCCCGCCTTTATTATCCCATACTATCACTACAGATACCATCCCGTCATTGCTGGCTCATTCACATGGTACATCCGGCCTGTAGGCCCCTTCATTACAGGCCCAGGCTGAGCAAGCCTTTATAGTATGGCAGCTGCTTGGAAAGTTACAATCCACCGGTTTGAAACAAGATATGCAAGCAGAGGTAATTGGCAGATTGGGGAGAAATATAGTTGGAACTGCACTGTTTTGCTGTTGGTTTCGGGGTACTGTAAGAAGGGGGGGGGGCATTTTGGGAGTGAGAGTCACATGACCAAGATGGCTTCATTTACTCTGGGAACCTGTGCTGCTCCTGCCTTTACCTGATTCTCGGCCAACCTCACAATCCACAGAAAATGAATCAGTGCCGCCGGCAGCCACAAGGCCTGAGAAACAAGCTCGTCGTGGCAACATTGGCTGCCGTCCTATAATAACATCGCTGTTAATGGCCGCCTATAAAACATGTTATTGCATCTTTAACAAAGGCAGAATGACATTCAACAGGAGCTTCAGCGCATCTGAACACCGAGATGCTGTGTGAAGTGAGCCACGGCTGAATCTGAATTGCATATATGAAACGGATCAAATGGCACCTTGGAATACTAAACAGCTGACTTGGACTGCACACACTCCAGGTTGCTCCTCTTCACGGGTCTGGGAGAGATTGCCAGTGTCGACTTGGAGTGGGTGTTGGAGTTCAGCTCAGGCGGTAAGCGTAAACTCTCAGGTCGTCTGTAGGTGTCAGGAGCAAAACCGTAAGGGCAGGAGGCCCTGAAACAGGTCGACGGAGCAGATAGAGCGGAGCAGACTTTCATTTCCGGAGGCTTTGGAAGGCAGCTTCGAGTCTGTTTACCATTTACAAGCAGAAGCATGAGACAGAAGCCAGCATCTGTGGTGAAATGAAAAGCGAGTGAGAGGCCAGAGTGTAGAGGAGTGTGTATGAAAAACAAACAGCGCAGAGAGACGGTTCATCCCGCTGCCACTCCCACTGAGCAGCAGTCTGGTGTTCGGACCGGCTCAGGAAAGGCCCAGCCCGGATCGGTGAGAGGCCCCCACTTAAGCCCCTGATCCCGGCCCATGGGGAACGGATGGGTCTTGTGCCCGTGCATATATTACCATCAAAACCTTTCATTTCCTGCTTCCGGTCTTCCATATGCACCTCTGTTAAGCACACACCTTCCCTGGGATAACCCCAAGTACTTGAGAGCGGAGGGGCACAGGTGGCATTCTGTCCAGGCCCCCCCTGCGTCTCCCATAAGATAGCATCCTATTAGCCAATGTTACACCTACCTGACTTAAATCTGTCAACTGCCAAGCAATTATTGCATCCAATTTTTTTTTTTTTATCATCATCCAAGTTGGCCTGGAGCCAACTCAGACTTCTACCTTTCATTTTTCCCACAAACTCTCACCGAGCCAAAAAACAGAATTTGTCCTGGAAAATTTCCCGGTGGGAGATCGCCAGGGCCCAGAGATCATTTAATTACCACTCAGTTCCATCCTAAGTAGCTCCTAAAACTCAAATGTGAAGCCTGAAAGAGGTGAGTTGGTGATTACCTCACCGCTTTCATCCGGGGAAACATTAGACCTTTAGCCAGCCGACCGTAGGCCATAATGGAGCCCTAAAGCAGTTAATACCGGTGGATTCACATTTAAACCCCACTCTATACAGCACTATTATGCTGCAGAGGAAGTGAATTCTGTTATGATTTTAAAGTGTCGAATGTCTCTCAGACCAATCACATTTGAAGGTGAGAGTGATGGGGTGTAAACAGGTCTCCAGGCTGTGGAGAAAGGCGAGAGTAGAAAGAGTTACATCTGTCAGGAATCCTCCCTCTGTTTTCACTCTTTATCTTGCCACTTCGTCTCCCCGTGCGTCACGAGCGATTTACGGACCCAAGACAGGTGATGGCAGAGCCAACCCGCAAACAGATGGGTGAGCTTGGAGCAACTGAAATTTTACCCAGCATGCACCAGGATCAAGCACGATAGATGGTTGCTCTCCAGCAGATGCATAAGGCTTTGCTGCAGCCTGTGTCCAGATGCATCCCACACCTCTGGGTTTGACTTTACTGTGCTGCCCCGCTTCTGTGTGTCCCGTCTGAACTTTTTATTATGTTTTTTTCTCTTGGGTTTCCTTGATTATCCCTGACAGGTGGGCTACTGTAGCTGGTTTGGAGTCCCTAAATTTCTGTGTGTGTTTTTTCCCCCAGAATGGCCTGGCATCCTGTCCAGGGACCTTCTGTAGTTTAGCGATGTGCTGTCTGGTTCGGAAATAAACTAATTATTTTGCTTCAGTCATAGTTCACAGACATCATAGGTTCTCCTCAGAAAGTTGAAAGATATGCAGTAAGGGTAGCAGGTATCTCTAAATTTCCCATAAAGTCTGGGTGCCCTGTGATGGACTGGCATCCCATCCAGGTTGTAGTCCAGCCCTATGCTGCCTAGAATAGGCTCCAGGCCGCCATTACAATGACCAAGGTAACCAACTAGAAGACAATAGTACTGCATTACTTAAAGTGAGGACGTAACTGAAATGATTCCCCTCTTTCTTATGAAATAATTTTTTATCTATCAGCTTCTTTTCACATGGCCCATCTTGCTTTACTTTGAAACATACATATACAGTTAAGAGCGAAACCTGTAATCCAAGCACAGGGTGAGGCCATTTTTCTGGTGCCTCTGGAGCATTTTGGGGGAGGTTAAGGGCATTGCTAAAGGGCCCAACAGAGTCTGCTGAGACTCAAAATGGCAACCTTACACTCACAAGCACAGATGCTTAAACCACTGATCCACACAGCGTCTGCTGTCTCTGATATCACTTGAACTTGCTGACTAGGCTGCTTTCTACCTTAATCACCGCTGCCCAGAGGTGATCAGTCACAAAGATGCAGGCACAGAAGGATGCAGGAATACTGAGGCTGAGTTTGATCCGTTGTCATCTTTCATACTGCAGCAGTGTCTTCCTGATTGGAAGGATAAAACTAAAATGACAATTCAAACTAAACGTGGGCTTAATTTAAGTGTCTGCTTTTTCTTAAATCGACACCGCAGGTGAAAAATATGTAGGAGGACACTTGTTCTATCAAGTTGCATAACGTAGCAAAGGCATCAGAGAGGGTTAAAGCACTGGAGTCAGGACCAAGTTCAAGGAGGATGCAAGTAGATAAAAGCCCCTAAAAGCGTCATGCCACATCAAGGCCAAGCCGCCCCTGTACCCTGAAAAGTCCTTAAGCAAGCAAAACATTCCTTCAACACTGAGAAATGCATTATAAAAATAAGAAACAGGATCCTAATCCACTTTTGACAGATCCCTGCACTCCTGCAGTGCAGCCCAGCTATCTGTACAGACCTGTTCCACACAGCACCTAAGAAGGCGGGAAATGCCACACACAGCTACACAAAGCTGACGCGAGACCCCAACAGCTCAACATCCCTAAATGACCGAAGCACTAAGGATCCAAAGGGAACATGCTATCGACTGTGAGCGTTTCACTGAACTCTCTCTCAGACTCAGCTGACAAGCTCAGAATTTTAGTGAAGTGACTAAGTAGTCAAACTTCTACACATCTTATTAGGTAACCATGCTTTTACTTGGGCAGCTGGGAAAGCATTTACCCAGGAAGTTCAATCTGAATCGATAAACTCTCCCCACAACAGTCAGGAGAGGTACGGCTGTTCTACTCTTTAGCCGTAATCCTACAGCAGTGTGGCTGCCTTAACCTGTAGATTGACAGGCCGGTCTCTGCCTTCCTGTCCTGTTCTTTGAATACAGACGGCCTTATTGAGTGAAACACACCTGTCCTTCCAGCCTGCCGTCCTGTCCGCCGGGCTAGCAGGGGCCTGGATGCTGCAGCACTGACAGAATCATGCCCCCCCCCCGCCCCCCACAATCCAGATGACAAGAAGTCTGGAGACAGCCAGCTGCGAGACTTCAGCAAGAGGCAGAGGACAATTGGGCATCTGTCAAGCTTCACACATCTCTCTTCAGCAGACAAGTTTCTACAGCGACTGCGATGTCACTGAAATGAAGACACTCCACGCCAGTTCCAGGATCCAGCTCTGGGGGTTTACCTACAAATGTGGAAAAGTGCAGACGCCCAGACAGACAGAGGCATGCTGCCCCCGTACAGCTACCCCCGCACACCTGCGACGCATGCAAGAACTAACAATGCGCTTTGTTAGCATGGCAGGCAGACGCTCGAACAGGACATCAAACATTGGCAGTGACGGCCGAGCTGTATTCCGTTGGACAACGGGAAGAATTCGGAGCACCTGGGGGAAACTCGCACCATGTGGGAGAAGAAACTCCACACGGGCAAAGAAAGAGGATGGGATTCAACACCTCTCACCAAACCTGAAGGCATGAGGCATAGTACTACCCACTGATGATTTCAGCATCTTGATCTCACTCTCTATCAAACAACTACCCATAGATCTAAAGCCTATTGCAGGGACTGGGACAGATGCGTTCACACACCTCGATCATGCTTCACTTGCTGTCTTCCAACTGATATTCTTCTAAGCAAATGCAGGTGAAATGTCTTACCAAATAGTACTAGAGTACAACTAGAACACATAATCATTCGATTACCAGGCAAATCCCATGTACAGGGATCAAAAGGCAATGGATGATTAAGAACAATGTGCTGCTCTTCAGTTTGCGACTATCACTCTACAAGGCAACGGACTGCTTTTGCAGTTGAAACTAGCCTTCCTGCCACTACCTTTCGCACCTATCCTGGGGTCAAATTGACCCCAAAGGCATCTGTCAGGTGAATTTTCATGGTAATATAAATATTGTAGGAGTGTGTAAGAGGTAGAAAGAGAAGGCAAGGAAACAAACTCTGAGGAATACATTAGGGTTAGCAATGACAGAAGATGAGTGCTGTTTTGATAAGTCTCTTCCAAAGATACTCATATTCAAACACCTGCTATTCGGCATGAAAGGCAGGTAGACTGATTTTCGTATCAGGTGTTCTCTTCTTTTATCATCTTAATTCTCACTAACACAAATTATTTATGGCATTAACGATGCCAAGTAGAAAACAGAGCTGAACCCAGCCTCTGTACTTCATCCATGTAAACAAACAAGCTATGCCCAATAAAATATGCCTTGCTAATATGCTAATATGCTAATTGACAAGATAGTGGTCATTTGAAGCATGTGTCCAGCATCCTGCATCTCCATGGAAACATCTGATATTTTTAAGGCCAAGAAGGAAGCATGCTAAATTGGGGCTGGAATATTGCGTCAAGTGTGCAAGTTATAACGAACGAGAACCACGGCACAAGGGTAATTATTCCTAAACAGTGCCTGAGGCAGGCAGTTGTTTGTCGTCTTATTGTGGAATGCTGACATCATTGGACACGATTCTGCTTGACAGAAAGCTTCTGCATAGTAGACTATGGGACTGACCCAATGCTTATCGAGATGTTCTGGTATAAAAATGTACATGGAACAAGCACAGCTCCTGCATTCACTTCCTGTCACACATGCGTCAAACAGCAGGTTCTCCCTCCGCACCCATACATGTAAATGCAGCCTGTCTGCCTGAATCGAGCACAAGTTCTACACAGGGAGAGTGATCAAAACGCAGGCTGTTTCAGAAGAATTCCTCTCTCAGCATTTGTCTCAGATGGAATCTCTTTCAGAGCGGGTAATTATTTGCTCTGGCGAGAGCAAAGTTCACAGCAGGACTGACACCCGCCAAGGGAAGCACAGCGGACAGAGCAGAGAGGGAGGGGAGCGAGGGATGGGAGGGGACGGTAAAGGCAAAGAAGGAGGCAGAAATTAAGGACCATGAAGAAAAACAGGAATGACATGATGATGAAGGTGAGATATGTGAAGTCAGGAATGCTATCTGGGAATGAGTGACCAGCAGGATGAGGAAAGAGGTGAACTGTGGAAGCAAAGAGACTCACGGTTTTTGGGGGCCTTATCTCCAGAGCCCTGGCAGCCATCTTCATCGTCACAGTCAGTGCTGCCCTCTGTACCTCCACTGCTCAGCTCGGCCCAGGACCAGACGGAATATGGTCCGGGCGTAGTATCCCACACCTCCTGCAGATAATAGACACAGCACCAGTTCAGAAGACGGTCAAGGACCAGCACGACCCAGGCCCAGGCAGAGAGCAGCCCAGGTCACAGCAAAGAGCAGCCCAGGAAAAAACAAAGAGCAGCAGCGGCCCAGACAAAGAGCAGGCCAGATGCCAGCAGAGAGCAACCCAGACTCCTGTGGAGAGCAGCCCAGGCCTTGGCAGAGAGCAGCCCAGACCCCTGTGGAGAGCAGCTCAGGCCTTGGCAGAGAGCAACCCAGGCCTTGGCAGAGAGCAGCCCAGACCCCTGTGGAGAGCAGCCCAGACATAGGCAGAGAGCAGCCCAGACCCCTGTGGAGAGCAGCCCAGGCCTTGGCAGAGAGCAGCCCAGACTCCTGTGGAGAGCAGCCCAGGCACAGGCAGAGAGCAGCTCAGACCTCTGTGGAGAGCAGCTCAGGCCTTGGCAGAGAGCAACCCAGGCCTTGGCAGAGAGCAGCCCAGACCCCTGTGGAGAGC
>JAODJX010000047.1:17364047-17375322 GCA_026776945.1 Isichthys henryi | reverse complement strand
AACCCAGGCGGAGACTCGAACCCGGGTCCCAGAGGTGTGAGGCAACAGTGCTAACCACTGCACCAGCATGCCGCCCCCAGTGCATGATCCTTACCTCTTTTTCTCAGTCCATATTGGACTACAAAGTCTAGACAGGAGGTCGCTGCCTTTATTTCATTTTCTTGCAATCTTAGTCCTTAAGTGTAATCACTGCATTAAATAATAAAATTAAAAGCAGTAAAATAATAGTAGGATGCCTCTATCTGATGGGGATCAAGCTGGGTTTCCTCTTTAGATGCATGAGGGAGAGCAGAATGGCTTATGAACGTAGATCTGCTTTTAGTTCTTCTACTGTAAGTATGCACCGGTCCTGATACTCCAGCCTGCCAGCTTCCAGTGCCCTTAAAAGCTGCCAAATTCATGCTATAAATCTGTTGTCAGCCTCTCACAGGTGGCTATTTACTGCCAAAGAAGTTCACAGTATGTAATTATAATCTATCCTCCTTGTCTGGCACAAGAGAAACTTTTTACATGCACAATTTTCTGAGGAATGATGCTCCCATGACTCACAGTGGCCCAAGGCCTTGTGGGAAAAACATAGCGATGACGGTTTTTACAGATGGAAGCAAAGTGGTTCAGCAAGTGGGGGAGGGAGTGCAAAGAGCCACTGTCATTCCTCTCTGAAACTGGCACAACATGAGCAGTGGGACTTCCTGTTATGGGGCTAATTTAGGAACTAGTGTTACATAGCAATACAGACTCTTCATTGTAGGTTACATTAGCCACATTCTGTGGTGCAGGCTGGAGGCGACCATACAATCTGTGTGTGTCTGTGTGTGATCAAGTGTGTATTACATTGTGGGAACCAAATGTCCCCACAATGTGATAAAAACCTGTTATTTTTGATGTCGTGGTCACCACCTTTTCGGCCCCCAGAAGACGAAGATCAATTTTATATAAATCTGTGAATGCAATAAAAAACCTAATATTGCCAACAGTCTTCTGTTTTGTTTGGTTATTTATGGTGAAGGTTACGGCTGGGTAAAGGTTAGGGTTGTACTAGTTGGGATTAGGATTAGGTCCACAGAAATCTAGAGTCCCCATCTTTGTAAGAGGATGAAGACCCAAGTCTTTACGGTCCTGGTGCTCCCTGTTTTGCTGTGTGGCTGCGAGATGTGGACACTTTCCAGTGACCTGAGATGAAGACTGGACTCCATTGGTATTATGTCTCTTTGGTGAATCCTTGGGTGCCGCTGGTTTGCCTTTGCGTTGAACGAGCGGTTGCTCAGGGAGTCACGAATGAGGCACATTACCTGCATTGTGAGGGAGCATCAGTTATGGCACTACAGTCATGTGGTGCGTTTCCCTGAGAGTGACCTGGCTTGGAGGATCCTCCTTGCTGAGGAACATCTGGACCAGGTCAAGGGGATGCCTGCATAACACTTGGCTGTGGCATGTAGACGGCCATTTCCGGAGGGTGGCGGGTCACCAACCGAGATCCTGAGGTGTTTTGTCATATGGTGGGTGTGGCAATGCGCTGTAGCAGTGCATGCTCCCCAACATAACCAGACCTGTGTCCCCACAAAGAAGGAATATATGGACTCTGCGTGTGTGTCTGTGTGTGTGTGTGTGTGTGTGTGTGTCTGTGTGTGTGACAGAAGGCCGTAGGTCCCACATCTCCATCTGTTGTTTGACCGCAAGTGTAACATCACAGCTGTATAGTTGCATTCCTCTAGGGGTCTGACAGGCTATAATAACCACAGAGAGCTCAGTGCCTTTGGATACATCCCTCAGTCAGCTGAAATCCCCTAAAATCCTGCAACTCACTAAGGAAACACTAAGGCCACCATAGGCTGTAACCACCCTGCTGATCTCACAACTCTTCATGGCACCCTGCTTTAGCAGTAGGTAATGCCAGAAATTAGAAGAGAGCCCCAAGGTGGTGGGAGGACCATCCTTACTCAGGCAATAAATGGTAGCAGAGACTGGGCTGAGATCATGGGAAGTGTGCTGACCTGTTCCTGCGCCCTCACCCAACAGAATGAGGCCCATCTGTCACAAGCAGTCCCTCAGTGACAGGAACGGGGAGGCGAACTCACTGATACCAGCACTCACCTACATTCAGAAATTCAGAACTATACAAGCGGGCTTGTCATTTTTTCCCTAAATTTCCTGTCCTGGTTCTGCAAAAACAGGAAGCCTAAATAAATTAACCTGTGTGTAAGGATGACCCTCTGAGTTTCTCGAGATTAATCGCAGTTCGAAAGAAAGCCTGAAGGCCTCTTTTGATTAATGCAGACTATCACTCACCCGTCATATGGGGGATATAGTTACCGTCAGTTCAATGGCCTCTCATTTGCCATATTGTACTGCAGCACAGTTCACAGGCTTGGGCGTGGCCGTCCTGGAGGAATCTTACCTTTGCTGCTCCTTAGCCCTCTGTCTCAGATACCTTGCTGTTCACAAAACATGCCAGGGGGTAACCCAGCAGAGATCCTCCAAGACCCTAGGGGGCGTGTCTGAGAATCCTAATTCTGTCTGCGGTTTGCTCCCAACTCACCAAGGAGACAAGATGCCTCCATGGAAACTACGAAAGAAGCCAAACACAGAGAGAGGAACAAGAAAGGGATCGTTCTTGTCGTCTGGCTTTATAATAGTACACAATAATTTGTGTGCAAGTTGAGCATTTATAAACTCAGCCTAATCAGCCTGGAAAATGAAATATCCAAAGTGGCCATTAAGTCAGTAAGCAACTGACAGCCGTGAAGGAGGAGACAAGTGCATCGGCAAGCCTGAGGATCTCCGCTACTGGGATCCATGCCGCAACCACGGCCAGGACTGGGAACACTGACACCATCCCAGTTAAATGGCTACATAAAAACACACTCTACTCGTTAACTGCACATGGGCATCTCCCAGATTTCAACCGGGGACGTCTTGCACACAAAACGAGAATCATTACTCCTCAAATTGATCTGGGCAATATAAACAATATATCAAATTATCGTCATGTAAAATTTAAACAATAAGAAAATGAGAAACTTCTATAAACTGTTGATAAGGAACATTGCTTGATAGCACATAGCAGCCTATCACATCACAGAAGTGAACAATTATATGGCGACTTTTCAACCAACACACTACAAGGTCAGTTGAATCAGTAGAGCGTGCCACATGCTACTGTTTCGGTAAAATGGAAGGGGTGCGTGCTGCCTCAGAGGAAACTTCAGGTTGTTGGTGAATAAAGTGACAGCTCAGCAGCCATAGCCTCTTTTAAAAAAAGGAGATATTGTGAATAAACAAGGTAAATAGACATTGTTGGTGTGGTGGTACTTTGTGTATTGTAAAACCGATACACCACTAACCAGTAGAACATAGACAATGCAAGTGCTAACAGTCACATACACCAGCTAGTAGGGTTTCCATTTTCAATCTGAAGAAATATGGGACAAATTACTGTCCTGTGCTGTTCGAAATAGGACACAGCATTTTATTTTTCATTACTGGATGGGTGGTGACTCTACCAGCAATGTCAAACCCGTTCGTTGGAACGAACAACGAGGCAGGTAGAGAAAAAAAAAAACTAGTCAGCCCTTTGTAGTGTTACACCCTACAATAAAGAGTTTATTTTTATATGACTTAGTTATTAATATTAAATTTCAGTTTGTAGTTCATTCAATCTTTTTTCATGTTCTGAATCTGTTTAAAATTCTTAAGGAAATTTTAAGCAAAACTGGAGTCTTGAAGTGAAGAAGTAATGACTTATATTGTGATAATTCTAGATATCGACTGATAACTTATCAAAAAATTATTATGATGAAGTATATTACCATATGGCCCAGCCCTACCTAGACCAAGGAGCCTGCAGGCTGGCTTAATTCTCATAGATCTTAGTTTTAACTGAGCTTCTTCATGTCCCAATACCATATCAAAAACTGCATGCTGCACTAACTATAAAACTTTCTCAATAATCTATATAAGGCTGTCTTTCCTTTACAATTACGAGCTTTCCAGCACTGGCAGAGGTGGGGAAAGTGTGATACAGGAGCCAGATAAAGAGGTTACAGGTCACAGAGCCTCAATGATCAATAAACAGCAGTTAGATGCTCGGGATTATTATACCGCAGATACTGTGATGGAATGAGAAAGCCCTCCCACTGCATGATGGGCTTGTGTGCCTAGGCCATAGGTTAACGTCCGGTATGCCATTGGAGAGTCAGAGTAGCCGAAACCAGCCCGACGAAAGCCGGCGAATGACCTCTGAGGAGGAAGGTCACTGGAAAGGCGCCACTGCAAGGTCAAGCATGCGCCATTGTGTTCTTTTATTTGCTGTTTGAATAGACCTGGGACAGCAGAAACTTGCCGCACTGCATGCACTGGTGGGACGGGGCCACCGGCAGTCACACAGGTGTTGTCTTACGCCATAGCGATTAACAGATCGTTTAGCGAGCTGCTCAGATCAGGAGCCGCCCAGGCTCCTTAACAACAGCTACGCTAATTCACAAGCCCAATTCGCAGACGGGAGAGCTTGCTGCTGAACACATTGCCCTGAACTGTAGCATTGCCATCACCAGTGTGGGACACCTGCCTCACTCACTCCTGCTGATGTTCAGGAATGTTGACATGAAGCATGGTAAGAATCAGAAACTGCACACGAACAAAGAAACGTGAGCACACTCCCTATTCCAGCACACGCCTCTTTGGCGATTCTGAAGACAGCACTCTTAAGACTTTAACCTAACGGTGGAGCCTTGCCATGGTTCCCATGGTAACAGAAAGAGGTGAGAGGTCAAAAGTGACAGGCTTCATACGTTTCTCAGCCACAATGTCATCTCTGTCTCTGTTCCAGCTATGAGAAGACTACATGAGGAGTCCCGGAAATAGGTGAACGAAACTGGATAAAACCTACTGCAGGCAATACAAGTAAGATTTTAGTTCAATTATTACTGGAAGGATATTTAACCTGAGAACTTGGCAGCAGTCATTTAAGCTTGACTACTTAAAAGTGAATTGTATGCTCCATCTAGTGGTAGTTATAAAATCTGCACTTAGTTTACAGTTCACATCACTATTAGACCAAATCAGAACATGAATGAGTTTAGTTTAGTTTAGTTTAGTTTAATGCATGTTACTTGATGTTAGTTTCAGTAATTTTTCCTTTCATATCTCCCACACCCTGCTATGTGTCACAGTGTCTCTACTTGGGTACCATGGGGGTAACTACCCTGTATCCACACACTCCAGCCCAACGTCTTCAAGGGCAAGGTGCGTATGTGCTCCTTCCCAGATGCTCCCCGTGTTCTGGGGTCAAAAATCAGCCTTGAGTCACCATGACCTGGGACTGAGGATGATGGAAGAATGGGCTGGAGTTGGGTTAAATAAGCTCTGGCGTTTGGGTGGGCCGCTTGAACGAGCCTCGTGCCGAGCTGGGCCGGAACACACAGGCCAACAAATAAGGGCTGATGCTGGGGTGGGGCGCTCAGTCTGCAGTCAGAGAAGCATGGGACTGGGATGGGTCCGGGTGGCTGGAATGAACGAGCCTCGGGCAGAGCCGGGCTGGACCACACAAGCCAGCAAGCTCAGCCTCTGCACATATATACATAGCTCTCATTAAAAGCAGGAAGGCAAAGACTGTATTTCCAGGTTGAGGGACAGGCTATCGAGATGGGAGGCGCGGGGTGGGGTTGGTTTCTGGGCTTGACTGGAAGGGGGAACCCCAGTGGAACATAGTCTGGTCTCGAGAAACAAGAGAACAGAGACCTGCGGCCTCTGGGAGTCTGGGAACGAGCAGGGGAGTCATTAAAACATTTATTAGTGTTCCCTGTCAGGTTCACACCACTGACACAGCCAGCTGTCCGGACATCTGTCTTTTTGACACCTGGATGGCAAAGACCACCAAAAACAGAGTGCGGGGGGCACAAGTCTCATTAAATACTCCTTTGAATGAGAAAACTCAGGGCCAACACACATAAATGCGGAGTTTCCTGAAGCCGGTTGGATATTTTCGAAAACCGTGATAAAACAAGAAGGGAAAATGAAATATCCAAAGTGGCCCTTAAGTCAGTAAGCAACTGACAGCCGTGAGGGAGGAGACAAGTGCATCGGCAAGCCTGAGGAGCTCCGCTACTGGGATCCATGCTGCAACCACGGCAGGAACCAGTGGGGGAACACTGACGCCATCCCAGTTAAATGGCTACAGATCTGCCCCTCATTACCATGCCCAATTTTTCCATCTGGATTTAAAATGACTTTTCTTATTGCATTTGTTTTTCTCTGGTTTGGTTTCCCACCATGAGGCTGTTACGTGGTTATGCAGGCGAAGTCAGACTCAGCAAAATAAACAATACTGATCGCCTATTAAAATTAATGACTCTGACTGGTTTAATTAATGACTTGTTTCAGTCACTTAAAACTGTTCTGGGTATCATGGTTTTTAATGGAATCTGATTTTTCTGCAATAACAGGCAAACAATGACTCAGATCATTGTGCGTTCAGCTCTGGGGCAAAGATATCACATATAGCAGAAAAAAGAGGCTTTTTAGTCTTTAAGTAAAGCCAGTCTGTAGATTAAGAACGTCCGACTTACGGAAATTCATACTCATGTACGGACTGCAATAAAGCCTATTATATGGTTACATTTAACGTTTCATAATAACGCACTGCTTTGTGACGCTTCAGTGCAATGTTTCAGTACCGCATGTAGTTACTTTTATTATTACTGTATAATAATGATTACTATTTTACACTGTATTATTATTTTCCTCCTTAACTAGAAATTCTGCTTAAAGACAGCCTTACAGAATGAAACTCATTGGTAAACTGGGGACTACATTTATATACGACAGAGCTTATCGGCTTCTTAAGAGTAACCATAACAGAATGACAAAAAAAGAGTATCCAGCAGGGGGTGCTGTTGAGCCAGAATTAAACACCACACACCACACAGAGACACAAACTGTAACGGGAGTTCCACTGGAGCCAAGGCCTCAGCTTTCTACAAAACAATGTGACCATCTACAACTCAGCGGCTGAAATAATTGGCTGACTGGGGTCTTCTTAACATGGTCGCTACATGACAGTATGTAAATATCCACCAATATCATGATAAGTAGACAAACATTGGCATTCAAATGAGTGAGAATGTCAGCAACCAGTGCAAAAAATGAAAAAAAACAACCAATTAAAAGCCAGTGCAGGAAAGCCAAAATACAACAGACATGAAGGAAGTATCCCAGAGCATATATTGGAGGCAGGAATCCTCCTGAACCCCAGGCCATCCGGTTGCCAGATTGCCATGGCAAACTGTCCATCACTAATCAGGAAGGAGAATATGAAAATTATGTTTGGCACTAGACTGCTTGTAATCCGTGTGGTGGATACGGTGGACAGAGAGCAGGCATGGGGACTTACAGCTTTAAATAAACAAGGCATCACATACATAGCAGCGGTCCTCAGGAATCTTTTAAATCCAATGACTGCACCCTTTTCACATCGAAGCAACTCCCTCAAATGTGCAACATCTGTCTGATATTAGGATGAGAACCTCCAACACTGCAGCATTCACCTTATACCTATTGGTCACTTCCTGGAGCAGCGTAATGTCAGGTAACCAGTCCATCCATTCATATCCTTACATTACCCGGGCCTTATTACAGCTGTAGAGCGCATGTCATGATGCCTTGACTTTACCCTCAGCCCCCAAACCACGTGCCTCACGACTCCCAACCCTGCGTCTCACAACCACCCTTCTTAAATTCGCTCCTTTTAAATTTCCTTGGCGCTAAAGCCAAATCCATTCGTTCTCCTTCCCTGTCGCTGTTTTGTTAAACCTGCCTTCACCACCATACCATAATTAAGTTTCTTCCTCCCCTCCCTCATTCCCCCAAACCCACTGAGAAAAATAGTAATAGTCACCTTTCCATTATCCTTTGCCTCACAATCAATGTGGAGGTGCGGCATGGATGAGCCCCGCAGGCCAAGGGAACACGTGCAGGAAGATCACTTACAGCCAGTCCTTCCGCCCTCCAGGAGCACGGCAGGCAGGAGAAACCACAGCTTTGGTCAAAACATGCATAAACCGCCATTGTCCAGAGAAAGGGCCGAGTGCGTATCTATTCGCAGCCTTTGGGCTCACTTTTATTGGCACTTCTTACGGCATTCAATGAAACACGATGCAAGACAGGGCTTCCTGGCACCATCTAGGAGTGTGTCAGCCTGGCAGTGGTTGGGGTCTTTAATAAAAGCCATACAGCAGTGCCCAACAATGTGAGAAGCTGACAGAAACTGACCTGACAGTACATTGGACACAAGACAAGAACAAAAGGCCTTGTCACACTGTCATAGTTATATCCAGACCTTGCTACCGATGTTTTGCCAATGAGCCATGCCAAAAAAAGGGGGTTGTCCAATAGGATTGTATGTTACAGACTCCTCCCCTTTTTGATTTGCATAACCACTGATGATGTTACTGCATTCCGGAGAGATGAAAGCCAAACGGCAAAGACCTGCAGGCAAATCTGGCCACCCATCATCTGCAAGTTCATTTTCAAGGCTGTCAGAATTTGCATGTAAGTTCCCCATAGTTACGAAACCCGTCCGATCCATCAGCCGTTCCATTGTTTCCTCAGGGTCTCCTGAAAAGTCCCGTGAAAACCCCCACGCATGCCAGCCAGCCCCCCAAAGGTTATCCGTGGGTTATGCTATGCTTCATACCGTTGTTCTTTCCTACTGTTCACACTACCCCTTGTTGGCATCTCCTCCAACACCATGGAGACTTTTTCAGCCAGGAGGCAGCTTGGGGGGGCCAGTGAAAGGGGAGAGAGCCAGCGGAACACTACCAACTCCCCAGCCCAGACCCCTGCGCCAACACTGCTGGGCTCCTGCCCACCTGCTGGCGCCGCATGCCACCCCATAATCCCTGCCGGATAAAACAGCAACAGCAGAGTTCCATGGAGTCATGTCAGGCTTGGATGTGGGAGAGCAGGGGGAGCTGAGGAATTGAAGGTCAACATGTGTGTGAAGAATGACACGCATAGGGGTCACCATCCTGGTGGGGGAGGGGGGGCGCAGGGGGGGACAAACAAGAATGACTGCCTCTGAAACAATGGGGGCACTTCCTTATTCCTTAACTTGGAATAGCCACGCAAGACGATCCAGGCAGAGAAACAGGAGGGTCCTTGAGGAGGGCCCGGAGTGGAATACTGTTCCTAACTGTACATATTGGCCTGTCTGTCTAAACACACGGCTACTGTCTGAGCATCCCAAAAGCAGGACCCCACCTCCCGGAGGCAGAGGATCAACACGCCAGGGCAGGAGCCTCATTCCCTCTCTGTGGATCCTGAAAGCGGGGTGCCAACCCCAGGGCGACCCAAGCGGGGAGCTCTGCCCATAGGAACATCAGCAGGTTTCTGTTCAACCAGATCGCGTCACGACTCACATTCAGTCACGCGACAGTTTACAGATGCCTCATGATAGTTGCCTAAGTGCCAGTATGCAGGAGTATTGGCCAGTCCCAAATACTGAATGAACTCCTACTGTGTGACCACACAATCAAAGTGACAATAGGTAGTATATGTACATTGTTTTCACATGGGCACCTTCAGTCATTCTATTTACAACAAACAGGTGCCTCAGTGTGAAGCAGTGCAACCTCGCAACTCGTTTCGGGTTTTGAACCCTCCCCTGGTTCTTTGCGTGCTCAGTTTGGATGGGGTTCCACAGGAGACTGCACCCCAGCCAGGGTGTCTCCTGGCCCCCCCTTCCTCGGCCAGGCTCCAGAATAGTTGTAACTGTACAATCATTTGTGGAAAACGGAAAGAATATAACAAGATCAGTAAAACGATACTGATAATGACCACATCCAATAGGGCATAAAACTATTGGCATCCACCGTGAGAGACTAAATGTAGACTTTAGGTGTGCTTGAGGGAGAGGCTTAACATGCCTGTTTCTGGGGGCCACTCAGGTCTGCTAGTGAGCAAATTCACAGGACAGCGAATCCTAACACTGCCCCCTTTTCTCTTCTCCTCATCAACCTGCCAAAAAGCCCTCAAACAGGCCATGTTGGTAGCCTTACATTTATTTAGCAGACTCATCCAAAGTAACATATGCATGAGGAAACTGTAGGTTTAGAGAGCAAGGAATAAGGGCATCACCCAAAGGTGAAACACCTACGATGCAAGCCATGGGATTTGAACCTATGACCTTCTAAACAGGCAAAGAGCCTTGACTCCCCAAGCTACCACCAGGTTCATCAGTGCAGGCAAGATCTGAGCCTCCATGTGTAAATAGTTGATCACACCTCCTACCACAGTGAGGGTATTCATGGTTAACCAGGCGCGAGTGTGTGTGTGTGTGTGTGTGTGTGTGTGGAAATGCACGCCTAGGAATGTGTTTAGGAGCTGAAAAGAGAAAACTGCGGTCCCATCGTCTGCCGCAGGAACCTCCACCCTCCCAAGACGGCACAATAGATTCCAGATGTCTGTGCAATATACAAACGGATTGTCATAACCTGCAAGACATATGAAGCTGTGACAGCTTCCCCTTTGCCATGGCAGACAAGCGTGAAGCCATGGACAAACTAGGCCAGCTTGATCTGAGTCTGCTGGCACTAAATCAATAAAATATAAGCCGACATTCGCAGGGTTGGTCTAATTAAAATGATGTGTTACTGCGGCTTAACTAATCACTACCCATTTCAAACAAACATGTGCTAAACTATAAGCAAAAATCTCAAGGCAAGGAAACACATATTAGCTAAAAAGGAGGCATTCAAACAAACGCATTGCCTGGATTGACCTCTGCTGCAAAGTGCTAGATTTTTCTCTTGGGACATTTTGTGAACACAGGCCAGCCATAGAGGTGTGTAACACTACGGATAGAAAACCACGAAGGCGAAATGCTCTTCATTTTTGACGACCCACCATCCCACAGTCCCACTGGGTTCACGTCTGCCAAAGCAGAGATAAATGGACTTGTGTACTCTGATTCCACTGTTACTGTATTTACTGAAAAGCCCTGCTATGGGGAACATTTTTTTAATCGTATTTTGCTAAACATGAATTTACGACGTCACAGTGTTTATCCAAACACAGGGAACAGGATGAGAACGGCCCAGTTTTCCCTGCATTCTTCTTTGCAGTATGTCTGAAACATTCACACCCTGGACAAACTTTTAATATCGGCACAGAAACATGAAGGGTCAAGCCATTTCCCTTGGATGGGGAAGTTTCTGTGGGCTGTGGCATGTGGCAGGCGGGGGGGGGGGGGGGGGGGGGGGGGGGGGGGGGGGGGGGG
>JAODJX010000047.1:17256327-17270510 GCA_026776945.1 Isichthys henryi | reverse complement strand
GTGGTTACCTTTGCGCAAGTAAAACAAGAGTGTATGTCTCACATATTTGATGTGTGCAGCAGTTAGGGTGAAAGCTTCGGCGCTTTCCCTGACAGAAGTTAGGGTGAAAGCTTTGGCGCTTTCCCTGACAGAAGTTGGAGTGCAAAGCTTTGGCGCTTTCTCCAACAGAAACCAAACCAATCTATTCCACCCAAAATAGGGAAGGATCACACTTGTGGGAGGGGCTGTAACATGCTGTTATGCTGCATATGTTTTGCTGGTCCCTTCAACCAGTGCAGCTCCTTGCTGTTCCCCTCAATACAGTCCAGTCCACCTGCTCCATTTTGGGTCATATAAAAGCAGAAAAATCTGGAAAACCAAAGTCAACCAGTTTTACAAGCAGTACGTCTAGTGCTTGAAGTTTGAAGTGGGCTAGTAGTCACTGGTGCATAGTACTGGTACCTCTGTTGTTCTCTTCAGAGTACTTGGAGCGTTTCTTGGATACTGGCACCTCCCATTACCTATCGGTAGTGAATAACAAGCATAGTACTGGTACCTGTTTTATTACACCTCAAGCACTGAGTACATCCTAAAACACTCAAACTGCAGGAGATGGAGGTATGAGTGAGAGCAGGGACCCCCAGACGCACATATAGCAGGGTTTAGCAGGGTATAGCCAGGTCAGTACATTTGAAATGTGTGTGGATATACTCATGTGCCTCTATGATATGTGACCCATTGCCACGAAATGAGTCTTAAGTCGCACTGGTAGAAATACACCCATAAAACTCATTTCGTGGTGATGGGTCACAAATGGACTTATTGCACAGGTGGCATCCTATCATAGTACCATGCTTGAATTTACTGAGCTCCTGAGAGTGACCCATTCTTTCACAAATGCTTGTAGAAGGAGTCTGCATGCCTAGGTGGTTGATTTTATACATCTGTGGCTATGGAAGCGATTAGAACACATGAATTCACTGATCTGAAGGGGTGTCCCAATACTTTTGGCAGTATAGTGTATATACATTAACTGTTAGACTTTGAATTAGTAAGCCTACTTTTCCAGTGAAAATCAGAAATATCATTTGGAACATAGCAGGCAGGAATCATCAACCTTTGGGGGTGGGGGATACCATGGTACTGTGATTAACCCTGTGGCCGCACACCTGGAGAAACACGGGTTCGAGTCTCTGCCCAGGCTCCGTGTGTCTTGGATTGTATTTTCCCCGTATCGTCATGGGGTTCCTCCATGTTCTCTGGTCTTTCCCACAGTCCATAAACATACTAAGGTGAATTATAGTTGCCAAATTGTCCATAGGTGTGTAAATGCCCTGTTGTGGTTTGGGACCTGATCCTGAATTATTACCTATCTTACGCGCGTAGCTGCTGGAACAGACTCTGTGACCCTGTATAGGATCAGCAGCTATGGTTGGGTGATCTGCCCTCCTAATTTGAGTGCAGCCAACATGGCAGGTTGGTCAATTCCTTTTATACAATGCATTTTCTGTCCCAGTGATTTGCTTACTCATATTTTCGCTAAAATGAGTCACATATTTATAACAAATGACTTAAAATATATTTAGGTCTTCTTTGTCACTTAAAGACAGATAATAGATATTAAAAAATACTATTTTATGTTTTACAAGCCTTTTTATTGATATATACATTGAGATTTATTATGTCCTCCATGCAAAGTAATCAATTTCCACAAGAACTATTACCTACTAAATGATAAAAATCACAAAATATTCTTTAATTATCTTATGTGTCATGACCGCTCGTCCGCAATTCGTGTGTGCCACGCCCCCCTGATTACCCACGTGTGCTTCCCTGATCGTCTCCAGCTGTGTCCGATTACTTTGCTCAGTCTTGTGTATTTCAGTCCGTGTCTTGCTCTCGTTCCCTGTCTGTCATTGATGTTGCCGTGCGTCAGTGTCCTGCCCTGCCCGAGTCTGTTAATAAACCCCTAGTTTGCCCTGATCTACGGCTTTAAGCCTGTTTTTGCCTGCTTGCCCGCACTATCGCCGTTCTGTCCCCCGGTGAACGTGACATTATGTACTAAATTGCCTCTAATTATATATACAAACTGGGTGAAACTCTAGTCATTTCTTACCATTTTTTACTTTTTTCTTCATTTACTGTGTATCCCTGAAGTCATCTTTCACTCTGTTAGTATGTACTTTCTCGCCTTTCAGTTTCTTTGAGACCATTTTCAGGAAATGACTTCATTTTTTTAACAAGAATTCAGCTGTAGAAACTGAGCTAATCTTCATCTATCACTTCTACCTTTTTTAGTTTTTGAAATGTTATCCTGCTTGTCACAGTCTTAAACGTCCACCGGCTATGTTATAGAGGAAGTTTGTTCAGCCAAAAAACATTTCAAAACATATCTGATATAGTTATAAATCTATTTATTTGTAGAAGGTTAGCTAGCTAAATGTCGATCATTCAAAGAGCTACGGCTAATTTACCTCAAAATGTTCCACCCTGAATGTGAACCTAATTTGGTGGAAATTCTAGGAGAATTAATTGCATTTTATGTATATTACAAATGATATTAATTAGGCAATATATAGACTTGGTACAGCTGAGATGCAGAAACGTGTATTTTGTATTATGCCTACATGTTAATTCTTGTTTGGGGTTCGAGTTTTTGTTACTGCCTGATGCATGCATGTCTGTTAGACCCAAAAGTTTATTAGATTTTATTACCAATAGTACTTCAGCAGGTCTTGTCTTTATCACTTTACAAACAACATTCAAGGTACATGTCTGTCACAACCTCTGCCAGACACTCCTGCTGTTTTCAAAATCATGTACTGCATACAGCGTACTGCATACTGTAAACAGTATATACTGTATGCTGCATACTTAGTGTAGTATTCATTATGCCAGCTTTTTTGTAAGAGTTTTGTAGCATGCTACGTTTTTACGTAACCTCCCTGTGAGCCTTTTAAATCCATAAGGACCATTTCCCGCAGACAAATTCAGTAAAAATTTGATAGCAACATTAAACGTTTGGCACATTTTGTGTGTGAGAATTAACAGCATATATGTGTTTTTATGCAAAATTTTGGTAATATTTACCATTCTGTCAGCAAAAATGGATGCAAAAAACGTACAAGTTCTTAATAATACAGGCATATTCTAACCATTGATAATTGTTTTGTTATTGCATCATGAATAATAAAAGCATTACGATGACATATACTATCCAAGAAGAACTTATTATTGTTTAAATGTTTGCGATCACAGCCAGTCTCTGAATAATGTTCCTATAATAATTATATTTGGAGTCCTTGAGTTTCAACAATATGTATCCCTAATAGATAAGCATGTGACTATTATGACTGAATGCTAAAGACACGAAAAACATTTATTCATGAAGATATTGAACCCAAAAGGTTACTGCATACCAGGGAAGACTCAGGTGCCCATGCGGGCTGCCTATGGTGCCACCTTCAGTCAGGATGCCGCCTTAGCAAGCTAACCTCTCTTTGCCTCAGATGAGAGGTGCTGGCAGCAAAGCTGGCCTAGAGCATCACACAGCCTTCGACCGATACTCTACAACAGTGTTTCTCAATCCATTCCTCAGGAACCCCCAGCAGTCCACGTATTTGATCTCTCCCAAATAAACGATAACACAGAATTCCTGGTTCAGGTGTGTTGGGAGCTAGGAGGAAGCAAAAACGTGGACTGTCTGGGGGGCCTCCGCGGACCAGGTTGGGAAATACTGCTCTACAAGATCCATCATGGGGGTGTGGTAGAAATTTTGAAGAAGTCGATTTTTTTAAGAGTTTGACAAAACTTTATTACTTCAAAGCTTTTGGGGGAGCAGACACTTATCAGTATTTCATGCGTCTTGTGATCTGCTCCCCGAACAACAATTACAGGCATCTTTTTTAGCAAAAAACGCACCAGTGTACAGACAGTTCAAGGAACGGTCAGATACCCCAGCTACTTCTGCTTATAGAGGTCCAAGGCAGGGTCAACCTGTAGAAGCCGATTGTTCTCATGGTTTCACTACCTCATCTCAACAAACTGTCTCCAGCTACTTTCTTCATCTTATTTCTCCTATATTCCCTAATTCCTCATTCCACTTATCCTGACCTCATATAATATCAGCACAGAAACCTGTAACAGTTCTAACTTCTTGAATCATGTCTGCACCTTTATCCGGTCATTTTGCAGATTAAGCTATCGTATGTTAGTTCCCCATAAAATGCTTCAAATTTTAAACGTGAAAAACCCATTACTTAAGCAAGCTTGCATTACTGCATTACTGCATTACATCCATCCATCCATCCATTTTCCAAACTGCTTATCCTACTGGGTCGCGGGGGGTCCGGAGCCTATCCCGGAAGCAATGGGCACGAGGCAGGGAACAACCCAGGCTGGGGGGCCAGCCCATCGCTTACTGCATTACATGTATAGTATAATAACCATTGCAAAGCAGCAATTAATCATTATAATCATCGTAATTAAATCAACAGTCATTATGAATTTCTTTGGTAATTACTGATTGAAATTACAGTTGTATTTGCATTATCATTGATTTTTCTACCTCAGGGGCAGCGCAAATTAGCCTTTTTTACGTAGATGGTGCTATGTTGTGATAAAGTTATTCTGCCCTACAGGTGAATACGGCAAATAAAAGCACCAGTTTACAGATACAACACTTTAGATTCACATGTTTATTAATTCATAAGGAAGCTTTGGAAACAGAGTAAATGAAAGGGTGTGGTTAGTGGATGTACATTAGAATCAGCTATATTCAGAGTGGTCAAATCGACCAATAACTTTTTCTGAATGTAGCAGATTCTAAGTCAAGTCTTTTTTAAATCGTTTTACAAAATGCTATTTTTTTAGAGATTGAAATTCTGGCTAACAGACATGCAGGATGAGAAAAGAACAAAACGGACCATTTTATGTGAATTACTGTTCCTGTCTCTACCGCGATCCAGAAGTTACAGAAAAGATCAGACACTAGAAATAGCGCTTAATCCACTCTGGGGGAAGCTCAGGCTAATGAGGTTTTCTGGGACACCCAAAACGAAATTTCTAAAATTAATTACACAATCCAGATCGCAAATTATAGCCCTACTCCATCAACACCTAATCCAGGAGACAACGTTCCTGGGGGACAGTCTAACTGCACAAAATGTGAACAATTTTTTTTTTAAAAAAAAAAAAAAGAAGAAGATGAAGGCATTTTAAAAACCAAATAATGAAAATTTTATAAATGAATCACAGACAAAGGTATAAGTTGAACAAAACTCCATAGATCAAATCTGACGTGTGCTTTAAAAATAAAGACACCCATTTACATGACATGCAAAACGCTTATTTAACATAGATGTAGTGCGGATGCATGGAAGTATTTTTCATACAAATCATTTATATAATAAATACAGCATTATCATGTACAATCTGTATTTACTATGTTAACATACAGAATAGACAGAACATGTTCTCACAGAAAGCAGCATAATTCTTATCCAACACTGCATATATCTTGTTACTGGATTAAGAAATATTTAACGCTACAGTTCCCAGGAGTGAGGACTGGAATGGAAATTACCAGGACATGTTTGGTATAAATAACAGAATCGCTCATTCATTTTGTCGACCGACAGCAAAAAGCAAAGTTATAAATAATAAGACGACAAAAAAAGAACATTTACTCTTGGAGGAATAACTGAAAAATCCTACAATACACACATTATTTCAACAAAAATAAGAGACGACAGAGAATTAATAAATAAGGATGAGGGACGTTTAAATGGTCTCAGACAGCATCCAGTACAACGGGCTGTAAAGTGCAACTGCAACACGCACGGAACCCAGTTCTTGGTGGATGAACTGAACCGAGTTTCTGGATTTTAAGCCAAATCGCAGATGACCGTCTCGACCACAAAGGTGCTGTCGAAATGACGGATTCTATGGCAGTTGAGTGCATCGCGCTTCTCGATACCTGTGTGGGGAAATAACAGAAGTGTGGGTGATGGTTGTTTGAGGGGAAGTCCAGTGTCTCACACGGCACATTTTACAACCAGCCTAGTATTGGCTCCAAACCCACCAGTGACTTTATGTTTATCATGTTAAAATAATCATGACTGAGTTTAAAAATGTTTTGGAACAAATAAATACAATATCGTATAAAAGTCAACGGGAATAGTTAGAACTTCAACATAATTTTCTTCGGCGGCCTAAAACTTGTATATTGCTATACATCATTCTCCCTGCAGATCTCCTAGCAGATGTGCATCTATTTTAAATTCAGTCTTCTGCTAATTTTCTGACCCCTCATTGCCAATACAATGTTTTCATCAGTTAACAGGAAGCCATCTTTAAGATAATGTTTTTATCGCCAGGTTACGAAGATGTTGATGAGGCAAACCTTGTGGTATAAGAGCTAACTAACATGCCACTGTTGCTTGCAGCCCACATTTGCAGGTTCGAGTTTAGGTGACTTACGTCTCCGTGGATGGCGTCGTCGTAGTCGGAAGGTCTCCTTGCCGCTGCACAGCCGGTGGATGAACATTCCCAGAGACCGGAGGTTCCTCACTCGGCCTGCCACCACCATCTCCTCCCTGACTAGGTAGGTTTGGGGCAGATAGCTTCCCCTCTGCAAATGTCCAAAGGCAAAAAATTTAACCCTAAATCCACCACATACCAGTGCAGATGAAACGAACCAAAACATTTCACACTCCTTTTGTTAAGCAGCATTAAAATGAGGGAAATGAGACAGGTGGTCACGGCAGACATAATCCGCAACGGAGTCAGTTTTCAAGCAGTGGTTATAAAACATGGTTCAGGGTTTTGTCCTATTTCAAACCTCAACGATGAGCTACTTCTCGAGTTTCCCCAAACTGCTATCCTGTCAGAATCAGACCACTCAGACCTGGAGCATCTAGCACATAATAGGAAACGGCCGTAAACTGCCCTCGATAAGAGTCTGTGTGTGTGTGTGTGTATCTGTGTCTGTGTGTGTGTGTGTGTAGGGCACACGATGTGCCCAGCCCTATTGCCATTACATCCTGGTATAACCTCCAGGCTGGCTTTGACTAAGAAGTGAGACAGTGGATAAGCAAGATAGATGGACAGAGAAATTGTTTCTTAATTTGATGGGTAAAAAAGGTCATTCGGGCCAATAACTAATTTAGACTCTGAACTTAGTTTTGCCTTCACAAAGAGCAAAATATGCACATCTGCTCCCAAAGTCTGTCAAGTAAACCTGCCACCTCTAACTTGGCAATTTCGGGTGACTGAGTGTGTGTGAGCCCTGCAATGTCCCCAGGCTGGTGCCCTGAGTTTCCTGGAAAAGGGTCCAGGCCACTGCGACTGTGTACTGGATCAGCGGTCGTAGGAAGCAACATGACATGGAAAGAAAGACTGAGCGTGTGCGGTGGATGGAACTTTTTAAAAAAAGTACAGTGACAAAATGACGAGGCTAAGCAACAACAGAGAAATACCAACCCTGATGTTTATCAGGAGGTCCCACAGGTTCCGTGGGGGGAGGACCACCGAGGTGTTAAGCTCGATGATGTAGCACTTGTCCAGAGCAAGGTCATGGTAGGCAGTTAGACCCTGCAAGTGGATCAGACCAAAAAGGAGCATTATATGAAACAAATAGGATGAATAATGGAAATTAGCAATTAACAAAACTATTAATAAGTAATAACAACTTAGGACAAAGTCTGGACAGACTTATAGATCTACTTCCAACCTCCATGTACACACAGCAGAAGCAGGACGCTCGGTAATTAGCTGCTTGGGGATTTTAAGCGATTCATCACTTGTCCTAGATTTGAGCTTACAAATATCCATGCTAAATAAAAAACTTTAAAAATGCAGAAACTGACTTATCAGGGAATATATGTACAAGAATAGATTTTATTAATTTGCAGTGTATTAATACTGATGTTCAGGCCATAGCTTGAACAAAAACACAAAGCATGTTTTTTGATACTATTAAACGTAGTGGACTCCATTCTCAGACATGCAGAGTTTGTGTGCGTGTGTGTGTGTATGATGTGTGTGTGTGTGTATGATGTGTGTGTGTGTGTATATGATGTGTGTGTGTGTATGATGTGTGTGTGTATATGATGTGTCATGTACATATTGCATTTTGGGGAGCAAATGTTCCCACATTATGATACAAACCGGTTATTTTAACGTTTTGGGGCCACCTTTTCGGATCAAAACTCAATCTTATAAAAATCTGTGACTGCAATCAAAAAACTAAAACTGCCAAAAGTCTTGTATTTGTTTGGTCACTTATGCTTAGGGCAGGGTAGGTGTGAAAGCTGTCATTGATGGGTTTTTTCCCTTAGAAATTAGTGTACGGTCCTCACAAAGATATGAATACTAACGTGTGTGTGTGTGTGTGTGTGTGTTTGCGTGCTCCTAGAGATCCATACCCTTTGGAAGTCATGGATGATGTCAGCAGGGTCACTCCCAGCGAACTGCGGCACAGGCACGCTGATCTGCTCGTAGTTATCCTCAAGGAAAACGCCCACATTCTCCTCCAGCTCCTGACGCCCACGCAGGGGGGCGTAGATGGAGTCCTCGTAGAGAACACGACAGTGGAAAAGGTTCTCCTCGGGTGGCTGCTCCTTGTACAGCAATGACAGCCATCCACAGCAAGAGTCAGCTATGCCCAGATTGTGTCCATATTAGAAATGCATGACCAAAATGGGGGAGGAGGGGGGGGGGCTCACCTGCGCTACAAAGTAGTACTTGTACAGGTATATAGATGCCAGCACTACAGCACACAGGAAGACCACCAGGCCGAAAATGAGACAGCAAAGGCTGTTCACGAAGGATCTCTTGGAGCGAAGTGGGAGTGTAAGTTCATCCTAAAAAAAAGAGGTTAATTCACAAATTCAGAACTTCCATATTTTCCACATGCACAATTAACGTCAAGCTGTAGAATAAAAATAAATAACACAAAAATACAATTATCCAAAATACAATGCGTAAGGTTAAGATAACGGAAAAGAGTTATATATTTCTGACAAATACTGTATTTCCTAGCGTCTTGTCTTACACCAATCAGTACTTTAAAAAAAGAAAAAGCGGGGGACACTTCCGTCACAGGATTGCCTATTTATCTGGGAAACTGTTATCTCTACACGTAAGCGCCGGCATGAGCAATGTCGAGCCGCCCCCGGTCTCTCGGTACATCTGTCACACGTTCCTCCTACACGGATTAAGCGCATGGGAACGGAACCGCTCTCCAAAAAGGCAATTCAGGGTATGACTCTTAATTCAATAGTACACGATTTTACATCACACAGACAGATCGTCATTTTCACTGCCTGCCGAGTTAGAAAGGAGGGAGGGAGATGGACAGGAACATTTTTGAGGATCCGAGTATCAGGGTTATTAATAGCCGTTATTAATAGCTATGACAGTACCGCGAAATTTACTGACGCTCCGAACCGCCTGCGTATAGTGGGAGGGCAGCACTCGCAAGACTCACTTTACAAATCGCTCTAAAAGTACCATCGATCATGGTGGGAAAAGAAACGTCAAGGGACGTCAAGTTGCGTATCACGTTATCTACCATAAATGTACCCTTCGTAATTATGACGCAATTGCGTGCACAGAAACTGGAATGGTTTTAGTAACACAGCCGTGCATTAGATAAAATTTCTTTGAATGCCTTGGTAATAGATACCGTAGTCAATTAATGTCTACTCCGCTGGTAATTTTGACACATTTTGTAGCAAGCAAATGCACAGTTTTTCATTCTGAAAAGATGGGATGCCGGCGTGCGTGTGAATGGGGTGCATTTTCATCGTATGTACATTTTATGAATTGTTCATTCGTTGATATTATGGTGAATGGGAGGATAATAAGCATGGGGAGAACGAGACACACAGAAAGTGTGCAGCCAGCGGTTCCCCGTCAACCGCCCTTTGTCACGTAACACTTATATCATGGTTTATTAAATGCACGGAGAACATGATATTCACAATATTCGTGATATTTAAGATCCATTCAAGGAAAATGCTTTGCACAACAACAGGGCACGACACAATAGTTCTTGAATTGGATTCTCCCAGCAAATGCTACATAAATTCAGCTTCCCCGTACTGATGCAGACTACAAGGACACCGTGTGGAGTACAGCAGATATAGTTGTATTTGTACGGAAACAAAGAATAAATACATCCAACTCCGAAAATGTCCTTCCACGACCAGGGTTTATTTAATATGGCAATGAGGGAAAAAGCAGCACAGCCATTACGTCATTCCGTAAAAGGTTCAGGGCACGGACCAGGCTGTCCGCAGACATTAGGCATATGCAAATTCATGTTGCATTTGTATATTAACTTAGAATTTCATATCAGGCAATATGGCTTACCAGATCTTCTTTTACTACTTATCGGTGTTCCGATATAGCATTTTATTAATGAAATATAAGTGATAACAGGGAAATGAAATATACGATACGCTATAGTGCTGTCGATTTGGTGAAAAATAATGCAGCTCTAAACTCGTACTACAGCTACTCCCCATTTTGATGTTACACGAGCGTGTCCCACGGTGAAAGTACATGTTCATTCACAGTGGAGCATCTGAATGAATGACCGAATAATGCTCTGCGTAAGTGTTGTGGCAAATCGATAGTCGATGCTGACATTCTCCAGAAAAACTACAGTTGGAATCACTTGGACAAATCATACCTATTTACCTGGCCGGCTTGTTACATGTAACGTAATCGCCACTGTTAATTATCTGCTTTACTATGTCAGAAAGACAGCTATATCTACAGACCTATGTTAAAACACACATGTAAACGTGAAATGCACTTTTGTGGTGCTTCGATTCTGGAACAGAAATAGATATTGCATATTTCTAATCGTACCTGCTCTAGTCGAGACAAATGACATAGCTAATATTTATTTTTAGGTCACGGTCTAGTTAAATATTTATACATAAGTGTTATATTCTAAGACTCGATGCCATTTACACATACAGTACATGCAAAAGGCACAGTTCTGAGCATCATCAGATGGGACACCTTCGGATTCCGAGGCGGTGCGAATCGGAACTTACGTGGGGGAATGGAACCAGAATCTCCGCTTTGTCTCCCTCGTTCTCCTTGTCGGGCTTTTGCCCTGCGACGTTGTGGAAGGTGATCTTCACCATGTCTGTACTTTGAAGAAAAGGCTGCTCCTGGACTTCTCACCGCAGAGCCGGCAATCTGGAGCTTTCCTGCTGGTGCCACTGCCTCCGTCGATTGCTGACAGCTATGGGAATCGCCTTTTTAGTTGGACCAACCGGAAGCCCTGTGATTTAATAAATATTTATTTTTAATCCTTCTTAAAGCGACAGTGCATCTAAACCGCAGTTGGCGTCGAAAACGATCGCTTGGGAGCGCCGTTTTCCGCTAGTACAAATGTGCGAGCCTATTGATTAGTTTTAATACGTCCTAAAGTAGGTTGTATTAAGTCTTGAAAAGTCAGAATACAGATTAAGCGGATTTGGCCTTGCTATATTTTGCAATAGTAGGTGTTATGAATTTCATACATTAGGTCGTGTACCTGTTTTTGTATTGAGTTAGTGGTATAGTATACCTCTAAGAAAGGCTGGAAAAATGACCTGTATTTCATTTATAAGTAGTAAATAAAAACAGCTAATCTTTGTTATTTAGTGCTTTAAAAATGTATTTATGGCTGCAGATGTTCAAAGGGGGATTATGTTATGCCCACCTGAATGCCTATCGATCCATTTTACATGAGCGTTTATCCAGCAGAGTTTTCCGGTGAGCCTGGATATTGCCACAAGTAAGAAGCTACAGTGCATGAGACAGGGGACGCCCGGGACGGCATGTTGGGCATTAGTTAGGTGACAGACAGATTTGTACCTTCAACTATTAAAGCTTGTTTCATAACAGAAAGAACACATACGAATTAGTGTTCACAGAAAGCAGTGGACACCAAGGTTTGCTAGTTTGTCATAACTTTTATCTTTTTTAAGTTTAATTTAACAATTAATTATTTGAGAGAGTGGTAGCGAACTTTGTGACGATTTCCTCCGGGATTAATAAAGTCTTCTGATTCTGATTAATTCTGGTTTCAGTCAGGAGAAAAATATGAACAGTAGACGCTGAAATATCGATGAACAAATTTACAGTGCAATGGATTACATGTGAAGGAATTTGTTTTCCTGTAGCTTTTATAGCTGTATACGGGAACCGCCTCTAAATGTCCGACAATGGCAGTGACATTGATGTCGCGACACCCCCACCCCGTCTTGAAATCCTTCACTTTTTTAACTAGACAGCATATTCCTGTAGAACTTCCGTTCGGTCACCATTCTCACTTTTTTCCGCTTGGTGGCGCTCTATAGCTTGTAGTCTTGATATGCATGGCACAATCACACCAGCCTTTTAAACCTTTAGATCCTACATTTAAACTTAACGGTTGAAAATATATGGAATCATTATTGTACAATTATCAATGTAAGCCGGTATTTAGTTAAATTTTTCCATCTTAAAACCAATACATTTTGAGGTACATTGAAAAATTCTATAAAAATGTTACAAGGTAAGTTAACTTTTGCCATCCTTTGCCATCTACTTAATTTCACAGGCAGTTTAGTTATAAAGTTCTCTAAATGGACATGTTTTCATATTCTCACATAGCTTTTGTCTGATCTATAAATACTAAAGGAGAGACAATTTCTCATTTCCCAGTTTTATCACAACAGTTTTCAGGCCAGAATCTTTTTTCTCTGGTAATTTCATGTCTGTATTCAACATTAAAATTCTATGCCCAATGGCATCTTCAAATGATTCTAACCAAAGGCAGTCTATGGAATTCACAAATAGAACAAAAGCAATATTGAATTACAACGTCTTCACATGTCTGAAAAAGCTGTTTAACTTGTAGAAGCGTAAGATGATTTGTCTAGTTTCCTTTCATCAACCTGATAGGACATTTAAGGTCAATTGTACTTGCATGACTACACAAATGAAAAAGGTGTTTTTTAGGAAGGCTGGAATAGGATATATTTAACTACTTTGCATATAACTATAACTGTGATAGTTAGAACCAAGAGCAGCCAGTTTTCATACATAATTCTAAAATAATATAGAAATACATTGCATTACCTCATTTGACAGACACTTTTATTTAAAGCTGCATAGAAGTGAGGATTGGAGAGTATGGGTCAGAGACAGTCCTGGGGGCAACTGGCCTTAAGGTTCTTGCTCAAAGGCCTTACTGTAATATAATTTCTCTACCAACCATAGGATATGAACATACAACCTTCTGGACATGGGTACAGATCACTGAGATATCACCCCTATTATGCTGTAGAAATCAGGTGTACACGTAGTGTAACATTTGAAAATAATTATAAATGCCTTAAGTCCCTAATTGAAAAGGAAGATTTTACAGATATTGTCAGTAGTATGATTTTTTTTACCAAAAAGGCCCTTTAAGAAAAAAAATTCCACATAAAAACTTTGCACAGGATAACGTCCAAGTCCCACTAAATAGATTCTACATCCAAAATGGAAATATCGTACTTGCTATGCGGTTCCTCACAGAGAATCACCATACAGGGGAACTGACGGAAGTAGATGTGACGCACATGTCAGAATATCGAGAACAGAGACGGGGAGATCGCCATGGTGACTCATCTGACATCGTGCTGACATCATCCGCCAGCCGGGGAGAAGGCTGGCACGCGCTCAGGCTGTGGGATGGTGGTAGCCCACTCGCGCTTCTTCACATTGGCATGTTAATATGACGCGTTACTCATACTATCGGTTTCGTATGCCCACCACGCATCCAGGCATGTGGCTGAGCACGCCACATCTAGGCAAAATCTCCTGCCACTTGCAAAAGGCTTCCGCGGCCTGATTTACCCACAACCACTGACGCACAGAGATGGGATTTGATACAATGACCCATTCTCTTTGTCCCTAGGGGTAGCAGTGGCAAACCTTCATAAAATGTATGATGAGCATGTCATAGAGTGGGATGAGAATTGTGCAGGAGAGCTGTAAATGGCCTTATACTGCAGTATGTGAGTGACCTCATTTGCAACTACATTCTGAATCGTACGCTTAGATCACAAGATGCAGGTCTTCTATCCATAACCAGAATAAAGAACGTTACTTTTGGGGGAAGAGTATTTGCTCATAAAGCACCACAGTTATGGAATAAACTTCCTATT
>JAODJX010000047.1:17238525-17256227 GCA_026776945.1 Isichthys henryi | reverse complement strand
GGTACGTTTCTCCCCACTGGCCTGGCGTGGGTTGTGAGGGTGGGCCCCCTGTGGTCGCCTCTGCCACCATCGGCTTCCACTGAAAAAATTCTTGCTCACCAGCAAGCCAAAAGCCATAATTTTCAGGATGCACTCCAGGGAAAAGAGTCCAGTGAAGGCAGTGTTCAGGTGCTTCAAGACCGTGTCATATGCTGTTGGTGCCGAGTAGTACTACATGCAAAACGTTAGGGGGTAGATTGAACAATCTACATTTCACTGGGACATGATACAGTACTCATTTAAGTCTAGCTAATAAATGCCAAAGTCTGCTAGAATAAATTTTAAATATGAAATATAACAATGAATCTTCAAACTAAAATACAATACCTTCATCATGAGAACAACTGTGTTGAGGGCGATCATGGTGAGCACTGTGTACTCGAAAGAAGGTGAGACCACAAAGTGCCACAGGCGATACTGGAGTGTCTGTCTGTTTTGGGGCATGTAGCGAGTGAGGGGTTTAGCACTGATGGCAAAATCTATGCATGCCCTCTGAGAGAAAGAAGCAAAACACAGTGAGACCAGGATAAGAACATATGACAGGATAATAAAGAGGTAGAACACAGATCATTGTGCCAGAATAATCAAAGTTAGTGAATGGGCAGCTTCTTCTAGAATCATGCATATAAACATGTGCGTCTAGGATGCCTTCACCTCATTTTTCTCTAAGCTGCACTCCTCCATCATCTTGTCTCCCTGCTCCTGGAAGGTGATGATGATGAGGGCGACAAAGATGTTGACAAAGAAAAAGGGGAAAACAACAAAGTAGACCACGTAGAAGATGGACATCTCCATGCGGTTCCCTCGGCTGGGTCCCCGGTCTTCTTCTGTCACGTCTACTGAATGCTGCAGAACCCTAAAGGATTGGGAGAGGAAGACATTCTCCAGTCTTCCCCATTGATCGAGTGTCCTTCAAAATGCTTATGTTTCTGATGAAGACTTCGTTAACTGATGATTTACAATACAGCAACTCAAATATTTCTATGTAATTTTAAGACTATAAAAGCTAGCACAACATTTTTGCTGTGAGGCATGGTGCATGCAGGAAAAGATAGTGAAGATTCACTTGTGGCTCCGAGACAAACAAGGGTTTATCGAATGAAACAGTACATAATGGGGGAAAATAAAAACCAACTAAAAAAACCATAAAACAATAACACAAGGGAACAGGGCAATCGACACAGAGGAACAGAGTACACACAGAGTAACATCTCACAAATACACAACAACTGGGTTAATAAGAGGGCAGTTGAATAACATAAGAATTATCCAATAACTGAGGGAGCAGGACAATGAGCCACAGATTAGCAACAAGTAACAAGCTAAGAACTCTAACAAAAACTGAAACCAGAAAACCCAAACCACAAACAGGATGACTACACTAAGATAATTACAAGGAATCAAAAACACAACCAGGACTAGAAATTAACTGGATACAAGCATGGGAAACCTAAGAAATAAGTAGATAATAAAAAGCAGGGAAACAGAAAACCAGAAAATACAAAATAACAGACGAGGCTGGAATTGAACGCATGACTGCAGAATTTCAGCCTCTGTATCACACGCTCAACCCATTGCGTCATGTGGCATTTGGAGGAACAGGAACACATACAAGGGTCTAGTACAAAGACAGAGGAGGGAACAGAATGGCCAGCAACACCTGCTGGCCAAGAGGGGTAGAGACATGAAGTGCAGGGACGAATGGGTACTGACCCTGACAAACAGTGGCAGTATACACAAGACTTACGCCTTAGTAAGTTTCTATATATAATTATATATAAAATAATTATTGCTATGTCGTTTTTACTTCAATCACTCACTGTGGCCAGCCTTCTCCAGTGGACACAGTGAACAAGGTAAGCAGAGCCCACATAATGTTGTCATAGTGGAACTCATGTCTCTTCCATTCTCGCTTTTTCACTTCCTTCTTGTCCTTCTCATAATCAATGTAGTAGCCCCTAAGTGACAGAGAATTACATACAACGCCTAAACAGCTAAGTTTTCAGATATCAGACATATTTTGCATCATTATCCAGACGAGTGTTTTTTTAATATTAAATAAATAAATGTTAAATAGATTTTCAATATGTCCGATGGCTGACGTTTACAAATGCAACTCAACTGAGGTACAATACTTGTGGCTACAATGACAATGACCCCAACCAGCCTCACCATCTGTTTTCTTGCTTTCAGATTTAAAGTGAGGCTAAGCCATTTTTTTTACAGTTACAGTGGGCGATGCCTTGGAGAGAGCCTGGCAAAGACATGACCTCCTTGAAAATATGAGTCAAAACAGGCATTTCGGCAGACACCTACTGACACTCCTTTTGGGTGTCCTTAGACCCATCTGTGCAGTAGAAGAACTTCCCTTTGAACAGCTGCACAGCAATAACGGCGAATATGAACATGAAGAGCTTGTAGACTATGAGGATATTGAATACATTCTTGAGGGAGGTAACCACACAATCAAACACAGCCTGTATAGGGGAATGGACAAATACGATATAAGGTTACACAACTGAAGGGAAAGTAGTCTAGAAATATAATTATGAACCGATCATTCGGTCAATATCATTGTCTGACGCAAGTTCTGGGGAGGTTATTTCATCTTGTACGTTGGATCCCTTTGAGAGTCTAACTGGGGCAGCAGCGTTTGCTTTTTCTGGGCAAAAGACACACTTGGCCCACATAGCATGGAAAAGATGATCAACATATTTCCTGCAGGACAGGGAACCATGATCAGAGAAACATTATTAACAACTGCATGTCTCTGTCTGAACCACTAACACTCGCAGGCAGATAGATTAACACTGTATGCTCCTAATATCAGTTACTTCTTAAACATTTATTCTGGATATCACGTCTCAACCCACAAAAATTTGGCAAAGTTAACATACAAAGGTTTAGGGCTGTTTCACTGTGTCATCTCCAAATTTCTGTTTTGTTTGCTAATTGCTATGAAAGTATATGTATATGTATTGTACTTCAACGTAACCTCTTTGGTTAAACAAAATGAATGTGTGGAATAAAATGCAAGGGCAAACTGAACCTCATGCCCTACTTTCTGATAAATCTTGATTCACAGGGGTTTTTTTCTACTCCTCTGTTACCAGGCATACTGACCTAGTATCTCTTAAAATGGTTCCCATTTAGAACCATTTTCGATGCCAAACATACATAAATAATACAGTTACCTTCAAGTAATCACATCATCAGAAGACAGAATGGAGTTATTACAGTTATTATTGCTATTAAATGGTCATTCAGTTTTTAGATGATTATTATAGTTATGAATATGATTATGTTTATTGCTTTCGTATCACTCAGCTTTAGCCTAGAATTAGATGCAGGAGTAGATATAAATACAGCTACCTTCAATTTGGGTAGTCTTTTTATCGTCTTCAGTGGACGCAGGACACGTAGCACACGTAAAGATTTAATGGTCTTGATGTCACGCCCTTTGTTGTTCCTGCAGACACAACACAACACATATATACAAATAGTACATATATGCTCAGGCAGCTTGAATGGCTAAAGCCTAGTTTAGTCATCCACCGTTAATTTGTCATTCATCTGAAAGCTAGCAAATATGTGCAACATCTTATCGTTTTCCAGCATGTTCTCTACCATAGTTTTCTGTACTGTGCTTCATTTAAATTTGGTTCATTTAAATTAAAAAACAGGCCATGAAAAGTATTGTTATTAAAAAAAAATCAGGTAGCAACCATGTAATAACTTTTTAAATAACAGCTTTTGTTGTTCTTAACTTTTGTCACAAAGTTTCACATATTTTAAAATTTTTGCAGTTTTTCATTTTTTCTCAATATGGTAGAGAACATCCTTGATGCTAAACTGGGAAAAAATAAGATGTTTAGCACATCAGTTTGCCAGCAATCAGATGAATGACCTGAGAGATTAACAAGTATTACCGACTAAACTAGGCTTTAGTCAGCCTGAATATTTGACCATAGTGTCAATTTATTGATTGCTGATTACAAACTCCACTTTGTTTATTTTATTCTTATTTGAATATTTATTTTGCAGGTAAAGAAATATTCTTTGTTGCTGTTGCTTTAGCCATTTTTTTCTCAGCAAAGTTTGGCTGAAATTTTGTATATGTTGATAATTTACTTTTAAATGCACAAGTTTAGTTCAATTTGCAATGGCTGGGAGAACTAGAAGCAAGACCAAAATTCGGTTAATAGGACAACAGTTATTTTTTTCAGTTTCTCTAGACACAGAGTCTTGTTGAGCAACCTCTAAACATCAATAAAACTGTGACAAATTATGCCTGGAATACTTTCTTACAATGCCTCACAAGATAAAGGAGTGAGTGCATGAAAAACTGCAATTAAAAACATTTTAAAGAATCACCCTATTGTATATGTCTTAGCAAGTCAAAGAAAATGATCTTCAGGCTTAACTATGATAAACTATGATATGTCTGTAAAAGTGTTACATTAACCATTTCAAAACCTCTTCCTAAACTTACTCCATTATTTTCAGTAACTATCCAGTACACTTCTGTATTTTTTACTTGACCACTAACACACCTCATTCGGCTCGCAGATTTTCAAAAACAAATTTACTTAATCAAGCAAGGATACATGGAATGACTGGGGTGCCTCTGTGGAACTGAAATGGTGTTCTAGCTATCTAACAAGGTATTGATAACTTTTTGAAAATCTCTGTTAGTTTTTATTCTGTCAGTCTCAGTTTGTACATGTTTGACTGTCAAAATGTGTTTTTGTTCTGAGCACATATATAAATACGATCCTGAAAAAGAGTTTTCTTGCCTACATATATAATATACTATATATATACTATGTATCTACTGCTATATCTCTCTACTACTCATGTACACACACCATACTCACACTGTTCCTTCTGTAGTCATGACAGAGATATAAGAAATGCCAAAAAGGCACATAGAGTTGAATTTTGTATTGATAACATTGTGGGGACTCTCCATTCATTTTGAAGGCTAACACCCTAATTCCAACAATGACAACTTTAACCCGAATCCATCCCTAACCTTATCAATAAGTAATTAAACAAAATGCAAGACTTTTGACATTTTTAGAGTTTCGATTGCAGTCACAGACTTGTATAACATTGAGTTTAACCTTGTGGGGACCGAAAAGGTGGTCCCCACAATTTAATACATACATGATCACACACATACACGCACACACACACACGCACCCACACACACATACACACACACACACACACACACACAATGGACAAGATTATCAGTATAAAATCACACAACCACAAATGAAAATATGAAAAGTATTTTTTTTACCCCATCAAATTCCTGGCGCCCAACAGGGAAACAATCCACAGGAAAACAGAAAAAATAAGAGTATAGAGAAACACTGAAAATGCACTTCTTAGGGGGACATCTGTATTCACAACAAAGAAACCACATATTTGTTTGAATTGGTGAACAGTTTTAGAAATTTCACTATATAGATGTAAGTTTTATATTTCTTCAATTTAGTTAGAAAATACTTTTACACCCACAAATTATTACTGACAGCAAGTGCAAATCGGCACAGTCATCAAAACCTTTGATTCAGCATACAGAAAGCATCACAGCATTGGGTGATCGTAATTGAAAAACTGCGATATATGAATTTTCCATCTTATTATTTATGGGCAGTAATTTAATTTGCTTTGACTCACGTTAGGGCAAAGGCTATCAGAGCGCCGATAACCACAATAAAGTCCAGGATGTTCCACAAATCACGAAAATACGAGCCGTCATGCAGGATCAGACCCTGGTCGATCATCTATGGAACAGAGACACGGCTTAACTTACACCTCTCCTCAAAACAATGACAGTACATATTGGCAGATTGGTGTGTTTTCCACAATAACCTGCAACAGTTGAATTAAAGACTTTTTTCTTTATTGATATCGTTAAAGAAACACCAACCTTAATTATCATTTCAAAGGTGAAGACTCCTGTGAAGACATAGTCAAAGTAACGAAGAACCTGCAATGTGCAAAACAAACAACTTTGTAATGCCAAACCAAAACAATTCACATCTATAGATTGTCTCATTGCATTGAGAGATTCGTAATTTTTAGCTGAATTTGCAGAATTCCTTTCAGACCTAGTTACTTCAACTGAGAGAGCAATAATTGTGGGGGATTTTAATATTCATGTAGACAACAAACATGATCCCCTGGCAATAGCCTTTACGAATATACTACACTCTATGGGTATCACTCAAAATGTAATTGGGCCTACCCATAAAAAGACCAGAGTAAATAAAACTGCTCCTTGGTATAATGACCCCTTACGTACTTTAAAACAGAAGACACGGAAATTAGAACGTAAGTGACGTCAAACTAAACTATTGGTGTTTGAACTAGCATGGAAAGAGGCTATGAGTAGCTATAAAAAGGCTCTTAGTGCCTCTAAATCAGAGTATCTATCACAACTAATTGAAATAAACAAAACTAACCCTAGATTCCTATTTAATATGATGTCCAAGCTGACTAATAACCAGACTACTTCTCAAAGTGTGCCCGCGTTATTTTCCAGTGATAACTTTATGCAATTTTTTGACCAAAAAATATGTTCAATTAGACAGAACATTTTGAATATTCTAATAACTACATTCTCTGGTCTTAACATGGCATGTGCTAATGCTGCAACTGCCTTATTTGAAGCATTTACCATGGTTAACCACTCAGAACTCACGTCCTTAATTTTATCTTCAAATTCATCTTCTTGCATGCTAGACCCTGTTCCAACAAAATTATTCAAAGAGATGATCCGGCATTGATTGAACCGCTACTAGCAATAGTTAACTCCTCAATCAGCATCAGCCATCTACCAAAATCTCTTAAACTAGCAGTAATTAAACCTCTATTGCAGAAGCCAAACTTGGATCCCTTGGAAATGAGAAACTATAGACCAATCTCTAATCTACCATTTATCTCTAAAATAATAGAGAGAGTTGTAGCTAGTCAACTAACATCGTTTCTGCAGGAGAATCAGATTTATGAGAGATTTCAGTCTGGGTTTAGAGCTCATCATAGCACAGAGACTGCTCTATTGAAGGTAGTAAATGATCTTCTCCTATCTGCTGACCAAGGCTGTGCCTTGCTTCTAGTACTGCTTGACTTTAGTGCTGCTTTTGATACTATAGACCATGCCATTCTCCTACACAGGCTTGAACATACTGTAGGCATAAGGGGAGTGGCACTCTCTTGGTTACCTCTCAGACCGCTATCAGTATGTGGATTTAAATAGTGATTTGTCAGAACATGTCAAGGTCAGATACGGAGTGCCACATGGTTCAGTTTTAGCTCCCCTACTATTTTCACTACACATGTTACCTTTAGGCTTAGTTATTCGTAAGCATGGAATTAGCTTTCATTGCTTTGCAGATGATACACAATTATATATATCGGCCAAACCAGAAGATAGACAGCAACTTCAGAGAATGGAAGAATGTTTAATTCACATCAAAAAGTGGATGTCAGACAACTTCCTCCAGTTAAACCTAGACAAGACTGAAGTTCTTTTTACTGGCACTAAAGCCACCAAAAGTAAACTATGGGACATCATAGTCAATCTGGATGGACTATCTATTACACCAAATACTGTTGTTAAAAACCTTGGTGTTATTCTAGATTCTGATCTTTTGTTTGATGTACATGCTTCTAACATTAGCCCCGCCTACTTTCACCTGTGTAATATTGCCAAGTTAAGAAACACGCTCTCCTTTCAAGATGCAGAGAAATTGGTTCATGTGTTTATTACCTCCAGGCTCGATTACTGTCTTATTCTCCGGCTGTCCAAATAGGTCATTAACTAAACTCCAGCTAGTCCAGAATGCAGCAGGCAGAGTCCTCACCAAAACTAAAAAATATGATGATATTACCCCAATTTTATCTTCACTGCACTGGCTGCCAGTTAGATTTTGTGTTAACAACAAAACACTGCTCTTAACCTATAAAGCTGTAAATGGTCTTGCACCACAGTATGTGAGTGACCTCATTTGCAACTTCATTCTGAATCGTACGCTTAGATCACAAGATGCAGGTCTTTTATCCATACCCAGAATAAAGAACGTTACTTTTGGGGGAAGAGTATTTGCTCATAAAGCACCACAGTTATGGAATAAACTTCCTATTAGTGTTCGGAACTCAGACACAATCTCTGCTTTTAAGTCAAGGCTTAAGACTTAGCTCTTTAGCCAGTGTTTTGGATAGTAAAATCCCCTTTTCTAAGGTGAATGGGAAATCTGGAGGTTCATAGTCATTTGAGATTAAAGGTGAAAGGGGGGATTGGTGCTGTCGTCCTGCCACTCTCACCGATCACTTAAGCTGTTGACCGTAGGGTGGCTTGATGCCAAAACCCCTGGAAACCCTCATGTCTGTGCTTCCTTCCAGGTCTCTCTTCTAGCCAGGCTGCCATAGTTACTTTAGTACTGCCGGAGGTTAGATTAGGTGTAGGGCAATAACTCTTCTCCATCTTCTCTTTTCTGAGCTGATACCGAGCCGACTCTACACCATGTGAACCCTCACCTGGACTCCTGGAGAAAACTACTTGAAACCAACTGGGACTTTATAACTATATGAACTCTAATGAATGTCAATATAAATGCAGTTTCATGCTCCCCTGTCGCCCAGAGGAGGATGGGGTCCCTTTCCGAGTCTAGGTTCCTCTCAAGGTTCCTTTCCTTGCCGCTGTCACCTCAGGCTTGCTTGGTGGAGTTCTGGCCGGTTAAATGTAAAGTGCTTTGTGACAATGACTGTTGTTAAAAGCGCTATATAAATAAAATTGAATTGAATTGAATTGAATTGAATTGAATTGAATTGAATTGAATTGAGAGGCAGAGAGTGGGATGTGGAGATGTGGCTTCATGTCTAGCAGGTGGCACAGTCTGGATCCTCAAGTGCTTTTCGAAGTGCCTGGGCTTTCTGTCAGATGTTCTACTGTCTATTGACTCTCCCCTTGTGTGGTCCAGTGCCTTAATTGTCCAGTGAGTCATGATGGAGCCTTATAGAACTTGCTCTCCAAAAGCCAGGATGTCCTCTTCAACAATGCATCTTGTTCAATTCATGCAATTGATTTGTAATGTAACCATTCAGAACTGAATATCTTAATTTTCACTGTATGGGCAGCAAGTACAACAATATGCAGATTCCTTCTTGCTCTCCTACAGGACTCTCTCTCTCTCTCTCTCTCTCTCACACACACACACACACACACACACACACACACATACAGACAGGTTTGTATTTATATCTTTGTGGGGACTCTCCATTCATTTCTATGGCACTCTGTCGGAAAATGGTACTCCCTTAATCCCTACCCAGCCCTAACCTTTACCATAAATAACCAAACAAAGTACAAGACTTCTGGAATTTTTCCTTTTTTGATTGCATTCACAGGTCTTTTTCAGGTCCCCACAATGTCAATAAAAAGTATTTTTTATTATTACATTATGGGGGTCATTTGGTCTCAACAATGCAATATAAATCTAATGCACACACACACATATATATATATATAGATAAAGATATAGATGTAGGTGAAGGTTATGTTTAGAAATGAAACCGCCTAGTGGGGGAGCCGTGCATTGCAATGATATCAGTAGCGTAATAATGAAATAAAGGAAACTGGATCGCTACTGCCACAATATATGCTCTAATCGCTTCGTTGACGATGTTTATACGGGTCTTGGGGAGATCCCAATATAAATACACCTTTGTTGATTTTATCTCTGTCTTACCATAACCATTTACCAGCAGAAGGTCGAAGCTACCCTAGTAAGCATGAGAAACAAGGCAGGGGGTTGCCAGGCAGATTGCAGATCGAACACTCATGCAGAAAGTCACGCAGAAACCTGTTTTTTAACTGCTATATTTTATCAAATAAACGTTTTGTATTATTTTGTTTTACTTTCCTATCCGGTTCTGATCATTTCTACACCAGTAAGCTAAATACTTTAAATGCTGTATATTCTTAATTTCATTTTAGAAATATTTTTATAAGATATTGACTCATTCAGGATAGGCCTGGTATAGCACTTCATTGATTTAACACACGGCTTCTGGTTTATTGCCAGGAAATTTACCACCTTCAAGCTAGAGGACGACAAAGTGCCAAAAGGTTCAACTTCAAAGCTGTGGTTGTGAGACGGTATTTTATTGTTCTTCAATTAGCCTATTTTTCTCTTACCTTAGGGCAATCGACGTTTACCTGTGAATATCACCGTAATACAAATTGTTTTTTTTAACCTATTCTTTCCGTCCTGGGTCAGGGACCAACTTCAGTTCTGCATTTCTGATGTCAAGGGGGAAACCATTTAATAATTTGTTTTATTATTTGTGGAACTTGATGCTGCATGACTCAGATTACTAGGTCACTATACAGTTCCATCATACCCTTCACACTGCTCGTGTTATGAAATGGCAAGAACGGCATAATCTGTTTATAAACATTTAGCCTACTGTAATGACGATGAAATTGCCAAACTCCACAATCAACGAATACAACAGCTATATTGTTCAACCACTTTGATTTTATATACGCAACCCCTCTATAGGAGCAACCAATTTCCTTCGTATTTTCCCCTAAGTCAGTCATTTTGTCCGTAACTAGCAAAACATCCAAATATTGCCACATTTCTTGAATTCTCATATATTCTAATATATTGGACATGTTGGTAGCCGTAGGCCGTCCGTGTCACTGCGCTGAGTTAATGCATGGAGTGACTGGCTGAATCCGCAGCCATTCACAGACCACGGCAAACAAGGGCGAAACAAATGAAGCGCGATGCAACACCTGTCGTTTTCTTTGGGGACAAGTTCTCAATGCTCGCTTTTAATTCATCTGCTCCGAGTGTCTGCGGGCTGCAGCTGCCAACTGCCGGCATCGTATTACATGCACCGGGCCTCCCACTAACGATCTGCAGGGTCGCGTCACCCAAAAGCAAAATAAAGGAGAAGGAAGGTGAATAAAATAAAACACAACTGTTAATGTTTTACAGACTGCGAATATTTTGGGAAAATATAGCAAAGGATCGCCAACATTAAATATACCAAGAAACCAATATTATATCAACAGTGACATGTTACAAATATCAAGGGATAACATGCAACACATGAAAAAATAGGCATTGTATAAATAACGTAGAAAAGAGTAGTGCATTATGATCATAATACGCCTACTGCAAGATAAAAGCTAAAAGCGTTGTTTTTATTTGGACCCATGTTTTGCTGTTTTTCGCCATTACCAATTAACATTTAAATAACAGATTGAACGTCATATTTCTGAAGCGATATGGGAAACTAGAAACAATCGAGTCGAGAACAGTGAACAAAAAATAAACTGCGCTCTTGAAGGGCCTTTACGGTACAGGCCGAATTGCGGCGAGATAGACAAAGAGCTGGTCGCTGATTGGCTGATATGCGATACGCTCTAGGGTCCCCAGGCTCGGTCAGCCAAGGATCTTATTCATATGTTAATTAATGTCTATAAATACCTACTACAACTTCGCCGTGCCAAAAGCACATCTCCTAAGGGTTACATAATAAACACAAGGGCTTGTTTGCCTGTATTGTGGGGATTTTTTTTTGTACCGGGGTCCGCCTGCCATCTGCCACTTTGAAGGATCATAACGTAACTGTGGAATACAAACGCAGCTTTCTGCACTGTGTGGGTGAAACCAACATGGCCCCCTCATCTAGACCCAACAAAAACGGATCTAACCGGGGCGAGGACGAATATTATGGAATAAAGGGGAATAGAAAGGTAACGAATGCAATTTTATTGATTTTATGGCAATGCGATTTGTCCAACAGTTGTAAGTATCAACGTGTTTTCAATGTTTCCACTGTAGGCAAGAAAGCCTTTGGTGGAAAAAAAGAGGCGAGCCCGCATCAATGAAAGTTTGCAAGAACTCCGTGCACTTCTTGCAGACACAGAGGTATGTTTATTTATCGTCACGTATGTGGTTGCAGCATAGTTACGATCTTGACTAGTTTCAACAATGGCTGTGTTTTTAATATCACCACGATAACCTCCTGTTCTTTACAGTTCCAGTCAAAGATGGAGAATGCTGAAGTGCTGGAAATGACTGTGAAGCGAGTTGAAAACATCTTACAGAAAAGAGCCCAGGGTATGTTTTACGCTATATATTTAGAAATGCGATGGGGATTGGATGCATGACATATATTTCGGAGGATTGCACGTTATGATTGTTTTAAGAATTTAACGTATTTTTTCGGCACCCCTACAGAGGTCGACACGGTGAACCGAGAAGCGAGCGAGAGGTTTGCAGCTGGCTATATCCAGTGTATGCATGAGGTGCACACATTCGTGTCCAACTGCCCGGGGATTGACGCCACGGTGGCTGCGGAGCTTCTCAACCACCTTCTGGAAAGCATGCCTTTGAACGATCAGGACCACTTCCAGGACATGCTTGTGGATTTAATGTCGGACTCCAGTCACGGTAGCGCATGGCCGGCCACTGAGGGGATTTATGCAGCGCTGGTGTCTCCTGGGGCTCGGAATATGGCCAGCAGCAGTCCGCTTGCCCTCTCCCCGGCCCCCTCCACCACATCCAGCGAGGACCTCGGTTCTGATCTGGAAGAAACCGAAAGTGAACAGAACCACATGTCTCCTGAGGTCGCGGAGAACAGAGAGGTCCAAAACATGCCCACAACGACCTATACCAAATATATGTGGAGACCGTGGTAGAAGTCAAACCGTTGTTTTTCCACGCTGACATAGTTACTAACTGTGCTTGAGTCTACCCAATGTACTTAGTCGGTTTTAGATCTAATTTCTGCAGTGCGGGTGTTTTTTCTTCCTTCTGGTGATGTTTTAAAGTACCCTGCACTGTTTCTTTCTGGATCTTTGATCATTGATCCCGGAAAGGCACCCGCCATGTAAATATGTATGCTTAGAGGGATCATCACGGAAAAAGCTCTTTAAAAGGAAAAAGGCAAAACCTTAATATTGGTTATGTCTGTACACATGTAATCGACGCGAACTCTAAAGATTCTAAGTAAACGTTTTGCTTCTTAAATGTTTTTTTTAATGCTAGGGATAATGAGTCTTTGCATCACCACGATCAATCTTCCATAGCGGTGTTTCTCACTCAAGTAGGCACGAATGTCTTCCTTCAGTGAAGGAAGGGCAGTTTATTCAGATGTAAATACAAAATTGTGGTAGGGACTTTGTATTACAGCAAATTTGTGCCTATTCATAGCACGTGAAAACACTGACTTGCAGTGATTGTATATGTAGGTTTTTATTAGTTTTGATCGATAAATTAAGTTGTTCGATATAGGATTATTATAAAGAAGATGGATATTTGAATGAGCTTATTATTGTTATGTACGTCTTGTCTGTAAGTTCATAGTCTCACTGTATCTGTATCACGTTCTACACACAACCCGGTTCTTTAATGAATCTAATCTCTTGTGTTGTCTATTAAACGTAATTACACCCTGACCCACCATTGTCTGTTTATTCCAAGTGTAGGTCTGGGAACTTTCTTTTCCAATAAAAATCAACTGCCGACGGAAAAAATACACTGGTGGGACACTTAAAACCGAAATAAGTTACTTTCGTGGTCAGTTTGACTCTGTCTGATTTTCAGAAGCACCAGATAAGATCAATGGATTTAGTACATAAACTTCAGTGGTTTTTAAGGAATTTAATAATAAAGGAAAAATTAGAATAAATTCAGCGATATAATTCCGATAGTGACCGGTCCTGTAGGCCTATTAGATAAGCGACTGCAAGATGGATCAATGCACACTACATAAAAAGATTAGTGTCTTGGTTTCAAACTTATTTTCGTATTCTTGAGTCACGCAGTGTTTTTATGAGGTGTTGGATATCCGACTTAGAACTTCCTTCTATACAGTAAAGTGTGAAAAGCAACGCCTCGATAGACAGCGCTCATTCCCCGCGGTGCCTGCATCTCAGGGCTATTCGCTTCCAAGTAGCAAATCAATGCTGGTCGGCTCATGTGCCTACAAGTTACAGTGTAAGCACATCGGTTCCGTCAATGCCGTTTTCCCAGTCAACCGTACCTTAAAGAAAAAGGCACAGACGTTTTATGTAAAAACTTCGAGTATAAGAGTTAAGAATTTAAATATAGGTATGCCTACCGTCACACATAGGGCCCAAGCGGTTATAGTTAGGTGTCACCAGTAAAGCAGGTTTTCTATATGGAAGTATTTTTATGGAATGGAAAGAGCACACATTTAAGAATTATGTTTTCAGAATTTTATTTTAAGGATTATATTTTGAACTGACCAGATGTTGTTTGAATATTCTCCATAAATTATTAAGATTAAATTTCAACTGTAAACTTTTAACGGGGGCTGTATTTTTTATTTTTTAGAAAGGTTACAGTTTTAGAAGGTTATATTATTTTTATTTCCGACATTAGTGTCGTGTAAATCTGCACTCCCAAGTCTAGCAGAATGCGGTGGCGACAGGAGCGGACAGACGCCCTCCACCCCGCCCCCAACAAACGCGTTTCCCACGACGGACATGAAAGGGCTCGCCTGTGGCGACAGCCGCTGTGCAAATCCATGTAAAGTCGCACCTTCCCTGGTACCGAGACAGCAAAGTGGCGCTAGAGACACTATCGGGAGCCTATACGGATTCATTTGCTTTGGTCGGCAATTGAATGTTAGATCCTGTTCTGAACAACAGGCAAGCATTTAAAGTACCCGCAGCCTTATTGTGCTTCTGATTGCTATAGCCGACTTCACAGATGCATCCTGAAATTATTTTGCTTCCGTCTATTATGTATAACACACAAAAACACAAGGCAATACTTTTTTCGTTAATTTGGTATAATATAAATAATAACGGACAGTGCAAAACATCAAACTGTGCGTGTCAGTAGACAGAAAAGGATCTGAGATCCGATGGACAGCGAGTCCATTTTTCTATTTCAATGAATTTGCTTTGCTGACGTTTTCCCTGTCTTTATACGGAAGCTTCTGGGGTATAAAAAAAAAGCTAAATTTCACGATATCTTGATAAAGGGGACTACAGCAGGAACTAGGCCTTTACTGCAACTGACCCGTTAGGCTGTTTAACAACCACGCCTCCTGCTGCCCTGGATAAATATAACATCAAATTTTATATTAATTCCTTTCGAAATCCACATATTACATTCGCACACTATTTTCAGCTGTTGATGGCGTTGCTGTTAACTAGACTGGATTAGCAGACAGCCGAGGGAGGGGCGAACCCAGCGGAGAAGGTGGTGGGGAGTTCGCGCCTACTTTTCAAATTGGCCGAGGTGCGAATGTCCCCACAAGGGGACGAACAGGGAAGCTTTGATCAAAGTCAGTGTGTGAATCGCTGAGATACTCTGATCTTTTTTTAAATGACGGGAATAGCCTTGGGACACAGTACGAAATGATACAGGGTCTTGTTTCATGTGTCATAGAGAGAGAGAGAGAGAGAGAGAGAGAGAGAGAGAGAGAGAGAGAGTGAGAAAGAGAGATATTCAGCCTTCCATTTTACTTTTATCTTAGAATTTAGGCGTCCATACGTGTTGCCATCAGGACGGTTAAACAAATCTAACGAATTTCTTTTTTTTTTTTTACAATGTAACGGCTCCAGTGTGAGCATATGGCCATTAAATAGCACCCTTGGGATTTAATCCACCTCCCAACTGCCATGTATTGTGAACTGACGACGGCCAGACAATTCACGATTTCGAAAAAAAAAAGTTCATTCAAAAGTTAATCCTTTTATCAAAATTATGCTAACGAAGAATATCACATGCACATGACTTTTTAGTTTGAACTGAAGAAGTCGCAAGAAAATAAGGGACGAAATCACTAAATGGATTTAGAACAATCATTTTTCAGCTCCCACAACAGTGAACAGAACGGCCTATGGGACTGATGGTTACGAGTGGATGACTCAGCTGCCAGAATATAGGCTCCAGATAAGGGATGAATGATACCACCGCTTGTCTTTTCAATTCCAAATCAAGAAGCACCAAGGTTGACATTACTAACCCAAATCCAGGTATTGTGTGCCAGCCCAACCCGGGACTGGGGAAGCTCACAGTGACTGGGCCCCTGAAAGTCTTCCCATTTCTCCCCCCTTATGGGTGAGAAGTTTATGACCTGCTCCCTGTAATTCTAAAAATTTAAATTCCAAAGTAAAAAAAATAATAATTCTCAAAATGAAAACATCCTGAAAATCTTGCTGGTTTATTAATGTTAGTAACTGCTGCTGTCAGCTGTTTGAGGTGGACTTAGCACCTTGAGGGATTCCTGTGGGACAGCATGGCACTTCAAAGATGAGGGAATGAGTAGCGGTCTGAAGGAGACCAGCATGATGGTGCGTTCATGAGGTACCTGCACACAGATTCCCAGCTCATATACATATTTTCCCTGCATTAATATAATGCAAGCCTATGACAGACTGAAATAAGAAAGCACTTACTGTACATATTTAAAATAAGTTTAATTACAGTTCTTGCTCATGAAGAATGTTTACATCTCATGACAGTCTGTCTTTAAAATAAAAACAAATACAAGTAAATAAGTACCAAAATGTCTGTTTAAAAATGTGCAGTGAGGCAGAAATTCATTTAAGGTGACGTTTCACTGTTGTGTGTCTTTGTATTGGCAACATAAAACAATAAATGTACACAAAGCTTCTTTTAAATACACTCCACAGAATTACAGAGCGAGTCATGGGGGACCGGATGGATAAACAACCTTAGAAAATGCTGAGAATGAAACAAGCAAAAATTAAGTACAATGGTCACTAAAAGGCTTTCCAGTAGAAGTATCCAGTCATGGATTAAGAGTCATGGGAAGGCAGCCTCTTAACTGGATGCCACTTTCCACTGGATATTCCCTTATCCCTAAGTAGGGACTAGCTGTAAAAGGAGAGGATCACGATAAGACACTGTGACTCATTTCTTTCCTGACTGTAATGGTTGATTCTGGGTTCTCTGAACTCCTTAAAATTAGGCTGGACCTTGTACACCACCAATATTACATTGTATGCGAAGACATTTAAGACAACACAACACAGACAACAGGGCTGAAGGGTCTTGCATTTTTTTCCAGGGTATAATTTTATTTAGTTCTTTATAAAAATATATATTATTTATATCTGCTTGAACCGCCTGAAGACAAAGTCTTCCTCCTTTTACTGACGTGTGCTTTGCAGTTCCTGAATGTTCTATTTGGATAAATAAAAGCTGAAGAAAGAGTAGAAAGTCCCACATATCAGGACATAGAGGTGCCGTGTTTCTGGAAAAATATTTGCACTGTACATAGAAAATGTGACTAAAAAAGAGCAGATCACTCACGCCAGGTCACACGTGTTGAACTTCGATTCGGACAGTTCAAACTCAACAAACGTTTCCATTTTTTTCCTTCTAACGAAAAACTCAAAGACCAGAGAGTGAGGAATTTGACACGGTGAATCTGGGTAAATTAATATTCTGCTATGGATCACCATATTTTAGACAACTGACACTATCCTGCTAGCTGGTGCCCCCCCCCCCCCCCCCCCCCCCCCCCCCCCCACCGCCGCGGGGGGGGGGGGGGGGCGGGGGCGCGGGGGCGGGCGGGCGGGACGGGGGCCCGAGCCCGCCCCCCCGCGCCCACCCCACCAA
>JAODJX010000047.1:17213249-17238515 GCA_026776945.1 Isichthys henryi | reverse complement strand
ACTTTATATAGCCGTTTTCTCCCCCTCTATTTACAAACCCTCCCCTACCTGCTCTGCGGGGCCCCCCCCCCCCCCCCCCCCCCCCACAAACAGTTCAAACGGGGGTTGGGGGGGTGATCAGTCATTTTCCACTTGTGCCGGTAGCATATCGAGAGCCAGCCCGCTGTCACGCTTCTCCCTCATTTCCTAGCAGCGTGATCTGCGTTTTGTTGAAGCCCCCTGTTTTATCACACGGCTACGTTTTCCATTCACCTCAATTAGGTTTGAGGTATAGTGTCGTGCAGGTATGAGAGGGCCTGCTATGTCCTCATGGCTGGATCCCTGTGGCAGTGAAGAGTGAGTTGGTGAGCAGTTCTGTGGTGGTGGGGGGGCGCCTCAGGTGGCCAATGGGCTGGCACTGGCCAGTGGTGTGCCCTCATTGCCCTTCTGGGTGGGTCCTTCACTTGTGTCCCCCAAATCCAGGTCTGGGGGCTCCTCCTCGATCAGGGCTGAACCGATTTCTTCACAGCACATGCAGGCCTGTGGCCAAAACAAGATAAGCCATGATTACATCCATATGACACTCAAGGAAGGGCACTCGCGTGAAAATTCATATTCAATTTGCTATTGTTGGTTTTTTTCTATTCATCTGAGCTACAGTGATATTGACATTCAAATCTTCAGAAGCATAATCTAAGAATTTACATCAGCAGACAGTTTTGTCCAAAGCAAGCATTAGTGAGAGCATGTGAAAGCCCATCTCTGCTTAAGAGCCTTGCTCAAGGGCAGAAGAGTGAGGAGCCATGAAATGAGAACCTGTGATCGTCCAGATATCTGCCTACATATGTAATCGACTTGGAGACCTGATCAGACATGAGCTGCTTTCACATCACTGGAACTTTTTTCAGGAACCAGAACTTTTGTCACGTTCACACCGCAGGAACTCGGCCTTATTGTAGTTCCTCGGAGGCAGTTCCGGAACCCTTTTTCAGTCCCTTCTCCAGATTAGTTACTTTTCATTTCAATACAAACTACTGGGGAGGCGCTTACAGTGAAAATTTGCTGACTGGTTGACCAGAAGCACCAGCGCTGACTTGGAAGTTACACATAAATGCAGGAAAAGAAGATAGAAGTAGTGAACCAAAAACTGAGCATATGGAATTATTGTTGTACCTCAATGCATTTTTGCTTGCATTTCCATATTTCTGCATCAGAAAATTCAATCCATAAGCAACATATTTTTGTCTAATATTGCTGGTACCAGTGGTGAAGCTTGCTAGCGCTTGCTAGCTGGAATAACAGTATTGTTTTTTTTTTATTCTGTGGAAAATGAAAAGGATGGATCTGCAGGCTACATTTAATAAGAATTACAAACAAGCCATGGGTTATATAAATAAAATATAAATAAAAGGCTGTGTCCCATTTTGATTGAGATCGATCCCCCCAATAACTAACCAATAACTAAAAAAACAACTTGCTCATCCTGCAATGTTTTGGTGTGATGTTGTATTTTCATATGAAATTATGCGTTAAGTTTAACCTACGAACTTTATATGTCTCCCATAGTTATTCAGCATAAAGGTTCCAGTTCCTGTTGCATGGCGGGAAGGCGACATACAAATGTGGCCAGGAGTCATGAAAGTCAAGACAGCCCAAGGACCGGGCTCCGGAAACTTCAGTGTGAAAGCACCTATGGGCACCAGTTGCAGGCATTAGAGTTTCTCTTCAGGACTTGCTCAGAAAGCCAGCAGCTCCCAGCTATATTTTGCGTTGGCTTGATTTGTAAAGCAGTGTTTGATACTATAGGATCCGTCTTGATGGTCACATGGTCCAACTCTGCCCAGACTCTGCCCAGGTTAATTCCAGAGTGATGGCCTGCAGAGGCTCACCTGCACATCGATGGCTTTGGGTAGTCGTCCTTTCTTCATCCATTGATGTACCTCCATCAGCTCTTTCTTCTGGTCCTCAGTGAAGCGCGGCTGGCTCTTTTGCATGCGCTGCAGTTTCTCTCGGTCCTGCCTCAGCACCTTTTGTGTATCCCTGTGGGCCCCCATGGTACAAAGATGGTCAAATTACACGGAGCCTACAGGCATTTCTTGCAACAAACACAAATTTGCATTTATTGCAACAAACACTACAAGAACTGTAGTGAAATGGATAAACTTTTATAGACAGTCACAAAATCAGTCGGAATTCATAACCCCCTAGCAAATTTCAGAATCTGAATCAGAATTAGAAAATGTTTATTCTCCCAAAGCAAACAGTTTTTCACCAGTATTTCAGTGTTGCTTTTGAAAATCCCGCAGTATAACTGCTGGACACAGTATAAAACAATTACATATTTGGATTCCTCCGCACCCCCTACAGAATAATTCTTATTTCCTATACTCTTTCATGGTTGACATCTGTTCTGTGAAAGTCAGTGCTGCCACCTATTGAAAAGTCCAGGTCAATTTCTTTCCACATGAGCAGTCGACACCCACCAGCATATATGAAGTCCGCCTGTAAGCATATGTGGGAAAGCGAAGTACGAACTGGCCTTAAGTGTGTGACTTTAGGATTCCCAGTCCTGCTCCTGACTGCCCCCAGTGTGGGCAGACTTTCTCAAGCACTCAAGTTGAACTAAGTTGACAAGGTGTCACCTGTCCACACTGGGCCAGCAGATCCTATTTTTAGCCCCATTGTTTTCGGCTGATCACTGAATAAAATATAATAAAATAGTGATACTTTATTACTCTTTGTGGGGAAATTCTCCTCTCATTTTACCCCATCTTACTCTCCATGTGACACACTGACAGGTGAGAACAAGTGACTAAACTGGCAACGCTGGGCTCGAACCGGGGACCCTCTGATCACAGAGACTTGGTCCGCTGAACCACGCACTGCCATCAGACCAGTGAGATGTACCATCAATGTCAATGCTAATTAATCTACCGATGAATAGGATCTAAAATAAAATGTAAATATATCTAAAATAGACTATGCATCACATGAAGTTACACAGATGCTTTTCCACTCCCGGAGCCTCCACTGCATACCATCTCCCCTCTGCTGTTGGTTTTTACTGGAATCCTCACTTGCATCCTCCCTGCAGCCGCTCGGCACTGTGCTTACTATCGTCACCTGGGTCGGGCTCACTTTCATGAACTGAGTTTTTAAGGTCGCACGCTACTGAACTTAGCATAACTCTGACCCAGTTAGGTTTTTAGCCTCATCTAACCTTGTGTAACCTGAAGTTGTTAGCTTGCTAAAGATAGATGAACAACCAGCCAAGACCAGGGTTAGGAAGCACTGCCTAAGAGTGTTTACCATGTCTCTCATACACAGAGGTACTACTCTCGCCCTGAAAACATGTGGGGGGGGGGGGGGCAGCACTCGTTGGCCACTCACCGTGAGGGCAGCTGGTAGGTCATCATCACAGTCTGACCCACGTTGGCCATGAGAAGCCAGTGGGGGTCCTGCAGTACATATTTGAAGCGCGCTCCACCCGCAGGGTCTTCGACCTCATTGTTGTGCACCGTCGCCCCCTGCTGGCTGGTCTGTGACGAGTCCACACTGCCAAAGTATTTACTGCTGTTGTTGCTGGTGTGGCTGCTCCCTGAGTATATCAAAGATAACCGGTGGTTAGACCTCAAAACAAACAAAGAGGCAAACAAAATAAATCGTGTGACATGCCGGGCAGAGCAGGAATCGCGGACGCACCTCTGCCGCTGGCGGACGTGCTGCACCCATTGGACCTGGAGCCCAGCGAGCCTGAGGTGGCTGAGCCAGTCCCAGAACGGGAGTCCTCCTGCAGCAGGATGTCCAACAGGTCGCTGGAGGAGGAGTGCCCATCGCTGTGGTGACCCTCACATGTGGGGCTCACCTGGGGGTGCCAAGGTCACAGAGAGGTCAAGCAACCATCAGCTCACCGGCATGTTATAACACAACAGACTGAGGGCAGCTGAGCACGACCCCCTGCAGCTGCGAGTGTTATGCAGTATATGGGTCTGCCCATAACAGAAGTGCCTTTTGAGAACTACGGAATGTGTCACAGCTAGTGAACGGCTGCTGCATCTTTTAGTAGCTCAGTGATTACACAGCTAAAGCAGAGTAGGACACTAACTTCCACCAGAGCCCATGTCTATTATAGCTTGTAGGTCAACACTTTTCCCAGCAAAATTACTAGCATTTTGTCAAATATAGTACAAGAAATAATGAGATTTGTTGCTCAAGAGAGTTGTTGCTGTACATGAATGTGTACGATGGGGCTGATAAATGAGTGACAGGGGCTCCTACCGGCTGGAGGTCCTTGTTGGCTTTGGGAGGACTGCTTCCCCTCTCAGCCACGTTGTTCCCCTGCGTTCCACCAGAGGGGGCCGCTCCCTCCTGGCGCTCCAGTGAACGCTGGCTTTCCTCCAGCTGCAGCAGGTTGAGTTGCAGTGGCGAGCTGCAGCGGGACTGGAAGAGGGGCGGCGAGCCCTGGTATCGCGTTGACTGGGGCGTGGAGGAGCGGGACGTGGCATCGCGGGGCCCTGCCACTGGGGCCTTGGGGGACTCAGCTGGGGCCCCATATTGGAATGGCGGGGCTGGGAACGCCGCCTGGGGAGGGAACTGCGGCTGTGGAGGGAATGTAGCCTGGAGTGGAAACGAGGCCGCCTCGGAGTAGAAGGGCTGCCGCGGAGCGCCCCCTATCTGAGGGAATACATAATTGGGTAGCACCAAAGCCACCACTGGTGTGACCATTGGGGCAGTGTAGGGTGAGGGGGGAACAGGGCAGCGAGGGTCCTGACTGGACTGGCTCTCCCCCAAGCCGGACACAGCCGGGTCCGCCCTGGACCCCGAGAACAGCTGCAGGGGGTAGGCGGGCATGACGGCAGGGTAGGCCATGGGAAAGGTCGACTGCGATGTGTCGGACGTGGACCAGGACGTCTGCTGCAGGCTGGCCAGGGGGGCGCGGGGGGGCTGCCGTCCGCGGGATGCTGTGCTGTCCGACGACTCCTGCTTCTTAGCCCTCTTCCATTTGGTCTTCTTGTTGCGGCCGCCCTTCCTGGCCACGGCCGCCCCTCCTGCCCTGGGCGTGGCCTCCTTGTCAGCCACACCCTGCTTGTTCACTGCAGGGGCGGGGCCTCCTGTAGAAGAAGGCATGGGACAGAGTGAACAAACAGTTTGGCTGCGTTTCACGTAAGTATCGGTCCAACACAGGAGTTTTAAGGAATTTACATTTGCTGCAAAAAAATGCAAAAGCTAAAATTCTGAAAATTTAATGCTAAACAAACTGAATGATGATCTGTAAATAATGCTGTGACTTTTACCTAAACATGACTGGTCTAAAACAGAACTTTATAGTATTATAGTATATACTTTATATATACTATAGTATAGTATACTTTACAGTATATATGAACTATGTTAAACTAATATAAAATATTAAGTAATATAATGACCTATGAGAATAAAGTGCTAAGACATAAAAATGGCCCCTTGATTCTGGTTTCTTCTACAAAAAAAGAACAATTGAACTGTTCTTTAGTTTTGTTTGCATGCCTTCTTCAAATACCTTGTTTAAACCATTTGTTTTATGATGCGGCATAGCATCCACTGAGGAAATATGATTAAAATATCTTCTATTCACATTAGAATAACTTAGAATTCAGATTCGCTGTGAATTTGTATATTACAAAAACATCTCTTGGTCTTAAATTTTCATTGCCACTGCTTTGTCACTATAGGGAAATGAGGGAAGGTGTTTACAGAAGCTACCTAATTCTGGAATATAATGTGAAGTTGGAGGCGGGGCTACATGGGGTCACTGTCCACCCAACAGGGATCAACCAAATTTAACCAATCATTAGTCGTACCAGGAGTATTCCCCCCACATCAGTCGACGACCTTTCAAGACCTTAATCTGAACACTGCTACATACCCAACATACCCAAATGCCCAGCCCAGGAAACACTATTAGCTTATGTTTATGGCCATTATGTTTACAGAGTCCACACAGTGATGATTAATGTAACACATTCGACATGCTTAAATGTGTCATACCGTTTACGCTGCGTTGCCGGTCCAGGTAGCGGGAGCAGTCCGCCTGGAAGGACCTGACGCCACGTAGCTCGCGGAAGCGGCACAGGAAGGTCTGCTCTTCTTTTTGAGTGTGCGCTGCAAGAACCTGTTTAGTCAAGCCCAGCTTTTTGTACGGCTCCCTCTCCTGGCTTGGGGATGATATTGCATTGGGGGGTGGCACGGAAGCGAGGCCTTCTGTGGTCTCCCCTGAGCCAGTCACATCCTCGATGATCTCTGTGACAAGAAAATGCGGTTTCACACGGAGCTCCATGACCTCACACACAGATTACATATGAACGCTCCAGCTAGCAGTAAATACATTTCAGACACCCCTATTAAAATAAAATACTAGAGAGGTAGAACCCCTTCATCCATCCATCCATCCATCCATCCATCCATCAATTTTCTTTACCCACTTGTCTTTTGCGTATTGGAAACATTATGTAAAAACGTTTAGAAAAAGTGAACCCCAAAAAACAGATACCTGAGTCAGGCTGGGGCTTCTTATCACCCACATGGACGATGGTGCTGCTGTAGCTGCACTGGCTGGTGATGGACACCACACTCTCCGCCTTACTGGGCAGCGCCAGTGGCGCCAGTGAGGACCCCACTACCGCCCCGCCGTCTGCCTTCTTTGGCTCCTTGACGGTGGATAGCCAGCCATCTGCTTCTATAAGTGCAACACCTACCATTGCTCAGAGTTTAATTACTTTCTGGCAATGGCAGGGGGGGTATGCCAGAATAAGGAAGTGGGAGGAGTCATACCTTTGGACCCAGGTAGGGGATTGCTGGGTAATTTTTGCCTGTCCTCATCAGAGTTGGACGAGGTGGTATTGGAGGACGACTGGCACTTCCGTTTCACTGTGACAGGGATGTTGCAACTATCCAGGTACCTGAAGGGGGGCAGCACCACACATCCATACATGAGATCCTGATCACCACAAGTTCCTCAAAAAGCCGTCGATCCAACTCAGATTCCCCAAAACTGGGAAGTTCATCATTAACTCTGAGTAGATTATCTGTGACTGTTTCTCCAGCTTGAAGTTCACAGATGTTTATACTGTCTGTCGCTGACACTAATTGCCCCTGAACATTTCCATCCAAACTAATGCAAGTAGACCTAACCTGATAACACTGTCCAGGCAACTGAGATGCTGGTAGGAAGAGATGGTCTGGTCCTTATAGGACAGCTCGTCTGGCCTTGGGGGACGGTCCTCCAGCCCGACCAAGTCCTCCTTCCAGCTCAGAGTCTCTGCTTTGGACCTCACCACTGGGCCCTTCTGCTGGGTTCCTGCTGTAGAAGAAACATCACTGGAGCGTCTCACTGAGCCGTCACACCTGGTCATGCACCACCTGCTCACAGACGTGTATTTCATTGATGGATAGACTCACACTTGCACACAAATACAAAGTCAAACACACAGAGATACAGAGGACACTGCCCACTTACCAGCAGGGCTTCTCTTTGCTTCGACCTTGGCCGAGATGGACGTGACAATCTGCTGCTGCGGGTTCTTCTGCGAGTGGACGTCCTTGCAGATCTCCTGAAACGTGCGCTGCACAGCAGGAAACACTGTCAGCCTTTCCGAAATCCTATCAAGAGCGAAGACTTTCCAGAACATCTCGGAACGTCTCAACAAGCTCGGCCTCTGTTTGTGTCAACTAACGACGGCTAAAAGTAGAGGCGATAAGGAGATGCTACGAACTAATTCTTAGAAAGTTAACTGTTTTATAATTAAGAAAATCTATTTTGAAAGGTTCTTTCTGACATACTTATTAACTTCTGAAGATAACTCATGATTAGCTTCTAATTCTGTGTGCCCTCCTTTTTATTCACAGAGAAGATTATTACTATTATGCTTTTATTATATGCAATTATTATGCTTCTTTATCAATGCATAGAAAACTGGGACTAAATGTCAAGATTCTAGGTTCGTGTCCAGTGCTACATCTCTCAGGCAGCAGAGATAATCTGGTGCAGAGAGACTCCAGAGAGAGTGACCTGGCTAACCGAGTAACAGTGGACACATTGATGATGATGATGAAGATGGCACTCACTGGCTTGGCCTGTTCAGCCTCGACCTCCTCCGGCCTGCCCTGGCTGCTGCTCTCTCTAGAAACTCTCTCCACGTTCAGCAGGTGTTCACCATAGGATCCCGAGCTGCAGCTATGGATGGGCTAAGGAGATGCAGCATAGAAGGGGTCAAACAGGCGACGAGGAGCCCCAGCAACCACATGACCAAAAAAAGGCCATTTTCACACAAAGAAAGAAATAAACCACATCATTCAGAAACAGACATTTCTATTGAAGTTTCTTCCCAGGAAAGACTGTGTTTGTCTGCCTAGGTTCATCACTTTTCTCAGTCATCGTGTCTCTGATTGTTTTTGATCTGAGAAATTTGCGCGCAAATATTTCATAAATTCGTGTAGTGTTTTCATATGGCGTTGGGTGTGAGATGCCCCAAGGCTCAGCCCCCAGCAACCGACCTGCAGCAGAAGCCTGTGAATGTGCTCGGTGATCTCCAGGATGTCCGGGTCCATGGTCTTCCCCTCGGCAAAGGGTGGAGGTGTAAACACGTCCTCGTTCACAGGACCCCTGCGAGAGTACGACAGAGACACCGCCCATTACTCATATTACCCAGAATTCCCAGGAAAGGCAGAGTCTGCAGCCTGGGCAGTCTGGGTTTATCACAGCGATGGCATATGAGAGAAGGCTGGAGGGGGGGTCAGTCTTCCTTACATGCGGACTTTGTGTCGGCCGATGATGAAGGACACCTTGCGACTCCAGGGGTTGACGAAGCTGGACCAGCTGGTGTCCAGGGTGACATATTCTCCGTTGCGGGCGCAGAACCGAATGGAGGAGTGATCGAAGGGCTGGCCGCCTAACTGGAGGACTGCCACAGGTGGAGGATGACATGATTAGACTTTCCTATCGCTGCTAACGAACATTAATTTCCAAATAATTTGTATATAGTATTCATGCAAACTTTTAAAACTCATCAATGTATGAAGGACACACCAGTGTGTTTATCTGCATATATATTATTACTGTTATAACTGGTCATCTTCTTGGAAATCCCGGTGTAAAGATTGCTACTTTACCAAGGAAGGCTATGTTGCTATCTAATACAACGGTGCCCCCTGCTGGTTAAATAAATGTCCTGGCACGGTCACCGGGGACAGCTTACCTAATTGGTACCCCATTCTGACACACCACAATCATTAGTCAAGAAAAACCAGAATCTAGACACTCCATCTATATGCCCTCCATCTCAAATGATTTTGAATGGCATTTTTATTCATAACAGAGTTGATGGTTATGGTTAATTGAGATGACAGTGCATTTCTCTGCCTTCTGGCTCAGGCTGAGCATAGGACTCACTCTTCCTGTGGACACCCAGCATGATGGGCCTGTCACTGGGGTGCAGGTGCAGGAGAACTGGTGTCCCAATGAGGTCCTGTGGCAGGTACCCTAGCAGAGGGACAGCCCTGAGAGAGAGACACACACATACACATACACTTTAGAATGTGGTTGTCATAGTTACAGAGTGTTCCTTGTCAGATCCATCCTGACACACTATGGTGCCAAACCTGCGTAAGAGTTTCCCCTAAATGGTTAAAAGAAGTTGGCAGGAGTTTGGCGTTACTGTACTGTATGCCTCCCACTCGCCTTTCATCCACGTCCTGGAAGACACAGTTCGGCGAGTGTGTGGTGGTGAAAATCCGCTTGTCTGTGGGAATTCTCGGAGCTGTGCAGGCAAAAAAAGAAAAGAGTGCAAGGTTATATAACATCCTTAATTCACTGGGATCCTACACTTAGATCCAAGAGGCGCCTCTACTCCATTAGAGAACTGCATACACTATGCAGGGTGAGTGAAAGACAGACGCCCCGTTCAGGTAACGCGCTTCCGGGAAACGAGGCATACCTTCGTATCCAGAGTGCACCCTCTCAGCCAGCAGCAGGCAACAGAACTGGTCCTCAGCACGCTCCATGTCCTGCACCTTCATCAGGTATGGTGTCATGCGAAAGGGGAAGTACTGCAGGTCCCCCTCGAGCTCCCGACCTCCGCTGGGTGGATGAGCACAAAGCTGAGCGACGCCTCACAAACACATGGGTAAACAGCCGTGTCGCCGGGTTAGCATCACGATGTTAAACTTTGCGGGTAAACAGGCTGTGCTTGATGAAGCTATGGCTTCCAGTAGAGGCTTCAAATCCCACAGTGGGCCAGATTATCCCACAGTCAGTGACTGCCTGATTTAACCCAGAAGCAACCAGCACTGAGTGGGTTGAATCAGTCAGCAGCTTCCCGACAGAGTGTGGTAATCTAGCTGCACTTATGTTTCACTTTTCCTATCACCCATAGTCGTTCTACTATTCTCTTCTAAAATCGGCTCAGAAAATGCCTCCTTTTCCCACTAGGGGGCAGCGCTGGACTCTAAAAACAAAAGCAAGTTTTTCAAGTATGGTGCGAGGCGACTAAAATAACTTCCCCCCCCCCTCAATCGTGTAAAAGGGAGAAGAGATGCATAAAAACTTAGGAACAGATGGCAAGGCCTGGCATCTATGCATACCTGATCCGGCAGAAGAAGGACTTCTCCTGCAGACAATCAGAGGGGGAAGACTCTGGAATAGGAGCAAAAAGCAAAATAAATTACATGATTTTAACAGGAGATGGGTGAAGATGGACAAAGCATTGAGGGCTCAGGCCACATATGGATGTCAATGAGCCTCGGCCTGGGGGATACCTGCTCCGGTACACACGCTCCAGGAGGGAAGGCGATAGGGCGTGGTGAAGCTGTAGAAGACGCTGACATCCTGGGGACTCAAGAACTCCACGAACTTGCTATTCTTGAACACGTCCCGCTTGCAGTTGAGGATGGAGGCCGCTTGGTCTGAGATGTAAACGATCTTTCCCGTTATGAGGGACACGGTGACGGCAAAGATGTCCTGTCATGCATGAACATGCGAGAACATGAGGACCATCAGAGGACTGACGGCCGCAAGACATATTCGTTGCCGTGTGTGACTTTGATGGCTGGGAGCCGTGAGCATTCTTGATGGGGTCCACATACCGTGTTTTTGAGGGTGTACTCGGAGGTGATGCTGTCGATCTCCTCAATGGTGTAAGAGGAAACATCCAAACCCAATGGGTGGCTGTCATTGATCATCAGCATCTGGTAGTACTCCTCATTGGCTGCATCATACACAAATAAGAGTTACCAAGGAGTGCCATACACTTCTGTTTATTATTCAGGCAACAAACCAAGTCATCACAAACTTTCACGGTATGACGCCATCTCCTTCTGCACTCAAGTCTGCCCTCACCTTTGACCTGCTTGACGCAGTGCAGGGCATACTTGAGCGTGTTGAGGGTACTGGATGTGCTGCGCTTGTTCCTCTTCTCCGAGGGCAGGTGGAGCTTCAGCTCCTTCAATGTTTTGATCAGCTCCTTTTGCGTTTTGGCCTTAGCCGACTCTTCGCTACTGTAGACGGCATGAGACAGACATGCACTCATCACAGACTTACCCCGAGCCTAAGACACAATTGTATCCACAGATTGGTACATCTTGGGGAAACACAAGAATAGACACATCACACAATGGTTTGAGGAAGTTCCCCTTAAGGGCCGGTGGGTCACAACAATTTCAAGGTAATGACCACCTGCTTTTGTGCCAGGCCATTTGCATGCATGTGTGTGAGAACAAAACTGACCTGCAGCCACTGGTGGATGGGTTGTCCTGCTCAGAGCTGGCACTCAAAAGGCTGAAGGCATTGGAGCTGCTTGGGGGTGAAGGACTGTGGGAGTTGGAGCTGCAGGGCAAACGAAGACTTTAGATGACACAAGCCTTGACATTTTACTTAGTGTAAGCTGAATCTCAGCAGCATTCCTGTGGACAGTGATCATTTTTCGAGGGTCCACATGAGATGGCCACATGTGGGTCATAACGAGGGATACGCTGTTAACAGCAGATCTTCTAGAAGGTTCAGCTGGTCTTCTTGACCCTCGAGGCCGGTTCAGATTACAATACTTACCCTGGATATTTTGTCGGTCTGTTTATGTCACCTGAAACCACTTTTTGTCACTCTGCTCAGGCACTCCAGAAAAAGTAGAGCATATGTCTCGTGTCGTACACACCATAGATAAACTGCTTACGAGGTGCAGATGCAGGACAGCGTGTCTAAGTAAATGCAAACTGGCTGGTGAGACACCAGCAGGTTAACTGAGTCTTAAACGAGCCAGAAAAGGAGCTTATTATAGTAAGAACCTTGACAGATATCTTTAGAAACAGAAATAGAGAAATTGAGCTTGAATTATGTAAACAAGTCCCTGTAGCCTGTATGATTCTGCCAGAGTACCAATAAATTTTAATTACATATATTAGACAAGTTACAACAGCTTTTTATTTCTCCCTCCAGGTGTCATACCAGACAAAAGCTCTCCCTAAAACGGGAACAAGAAAGGCAGATCAAATAAAAGAACGTGGACTACTTCCAAGGCTTGGAGAGGACACTTTATTCCAGACTAAAACCGCAAGGAGAATTGTTTTTTTTTATTTACCACTAGCTATGGTAACGGCAGTTACGAAAATGGAAAAGAACATGCTGACTATGTAAACGTCCTGCTTCAGGCAGTACAGTCTAGAAGGAATCCAAAATACATTCTACAGTCAAAAAAAATTAAAAAATTGCCACGGAAACCTCCTCAGCCCTCCCATCACCGTGATTGACAGGCAACAGTCGAATAAGCAGTTGCCCTGACAGGACAGTGGGTGTGGCTTCATAGAGAGAGCCAAGCATAATCTCAGAGGAAGACGAGCCTACGTGCTGCATGCTCCATCCACGTGTTCCTGTTATTGCGTAGCAATACACACGCGAAACACCACGTTGCCAAAGTCAATTCCCACCCAAGTAGGAGAGGCTTATTCTGCCACAAACGATTCATTCAGCCTCACATTCCAGAGCCATGAGAACAAAAAGATATGATTTCAAACTAGATTCCACATAGGTACGACTCCCCCTCGATGAGGAAAGTGACTCACTGACCTTTTATTGCTCCCAGACGACTCTAGCAGGGCAGAGTCCTTGCTGTTGCCGTTTGAGCTGCCCAGAGACTCGTTTCCATGCGACTCGTTGCCGTGAGACTCGTTGCCGTGGGACTCGTTGCCGTGGGATTCGTTGCCGTGGGACTCGGTGCCGCTTCCGCTGGAGCCACTGCTCTTCATCTCCATGTCCTCATGCAGTGAGCGTGCTCGCTTCCTGTCGCCATGCGGCGAGGCGCCGCGGTCCTGGCTGCTGCTGTCGCTGCCCTCAGATGTGAGGCCCAGCTCTGACCCGGCCCGTCCGCGGCCCCGTCCCTCGGCAAAGCTGCTCATCAGGTGCAGCTGTCCCATGGAGCCACGGCCCGCCGTGCTCCCCTCCCCAAACGGGTGGTGGTTTCCCCCATCCTGCCCTTCGAGGGCCGAGTACAAGTACGCCTTTGGCTCGGAATCTTCAGACATGAGGAAACAGGTACACTGGCAGGACTAGAGGCGGCCCAACCCATCGTCTTCCAGAGTCATGTTGCAGTGTCCCTGGGAACATCAAAGAAAGTGCTGGTTAATTTGCACTGGTTAACTGGTAACTGTCAGCAAAGTCCATATTTATTTTAGACCACCTCTGAATGTTATCTTTTATGGTTCTCTGCCGGGCAACAAGGTCTACAAATAGAAGCTAAAGTCTTTATTTGAGGACTGCTGCAGACCAGTTCCCCCAGTGTGCTGGACAATTATAACTCTAAAATGTGGTGATGTAATGGGGGGGTTCATGGGGTCCCTTGGTGGGCCACAGAAACAGCAGAAAGGAGGGGCAAAACAAAGAAGGCCATGCAGAGTTCACCCATGGAGTATCAAAGTCAATAAGGCAGTCATTTCAGCCAGAATCCCCACCTGCACACATGCAACAAGATTGCTGACATTAGGCCTATGACTCTGCCACCTCCACTGCTCTCCTGATGACTGGCCTTAAACGCCGGCCAGTCACCCATTTCCCTCCATAATCTTCCTCCCCACCTGATATTATTCATATACCTCATTTGAAAAACTTACTTGAATGCCATTGGCACTATTAATTGTTCCCTTACCTCTGTTTGTGTTCCATCTTATTTCAAATAAGGCATTCCCTAAAAACTCTAACCCTGATCCCTCCTTTCCAGAAAGTCATACATCTATCTGAAATTGCATTGCAAAGTTACAGAAAAAGGTGTGATGGGGAAACTGTTAGAGATCGTTTAGGCTCGAGGTATTTTTGAGCAGTTCCAGTCTGGTTTCTGTAAGAGGCATAGCACAGCATCTCTAAAGGGTGCTTAATGACATTCTTTTAAGTGTGCATTCTGGTCAGTGCACAGTGCATCATCTTGGCCCAGAAAACGTAACCTCTGGGGCAGTGCGTCTCAGCCAGCTCCTCTGGAACACCAAGACAGTCCACGTTCCTGGGATGAGAAACACTGCTCGAAGGTTGAGTTCTCTGCACTTTTCTAGTTTTAAGTTTTCCTCTAAAAATCTGGGTGTTCTCTTTTGACAGGCACTTAAATATCTTGAGTAACACGTGAAGTCGCTTTTCCATTCACGTTATTTAAAACTTCGCTAAATCGAGTCACCTTGTCCTCACTCTTTTCGAGTCCACGATTCATGTTTCCATTTCACCTCATTCAAGTTACTGTAATTCTCTATTCACCTGCCTCACAAAGTCAGCTCTCAAGAAACTTCAGCTGGCTCAAGATTCTGCCGCTAGACTTTTAAGAAGAACCAACTGTAGAGCCTCTATCTCTCCTGCTTTGGTTTCCCTACACTGGCTTCCAGTAAAATATGAGATATTTTAAGATTCTTTTACTTACCTATGAGACTCTAAGCAATCAGGCGCCCACTTATACCGTCACCTTTTGACCCCCATACTCAGCCATCAGCACGCTCATGTTTTCCAATTGAGACCTACTTATTATCTCCAGGTTCAAGTTTAACTTACACTAGTGATCTGTACTGTGCTCAAGCATGTTTCACCCCCAAAGTCCAGTTTGTTTAATTAATGTAATCGCTCTGTACCACGCAGCATGAATAAACAGAAAATAATCGGCGTGTTGCATACTAGGTAAATCGATGTTGTGTCATTGCATCCCAAACTGACTCCAAACAAGCCCCAAAATAAGGACGTCAATCATGAATTCCATTCTGCAGTGCTTTCCTTTCCTAAGTTTTCTTCAAGATAAAGTCGCACGGCGATGACAAAAGCCTGCAGTTTGGACTCCTTTAAACAGCATCTGAAAAGTTATTTGACAGGATTTCTGTTGATTTTTGATTGTCTTTATTACCCGTGAAGCACCTTATGACATTTGTTCTTAAAAGGCGCTATATAAGTACTTACTTACTTACTACCCATAAAGGAAGATGGGCAAAGTGCCATCGAGAACCTTCATTCCAGGAAGCTTTCACAATGCTATGTACTTTCATAAGTACTTTTAGTGCCTGGCTTGGGAGACATATGCACTTACTGCATACAGCTGACAACTATTTTTAGCGTGGTCATTAAACTCTGTGTTCTCTGTGTCCTATATATATTACAAGATAGTGAGTAGATATTTTTAAAGATATATATTTTTATCAGAACTATCATAGCTTCAGAGTCCTCATCTTTTTGTAAAGTTATTTGTTATGCAGTATCACACAGGCCAGGTGTGAATCAGTAACAGTTCAAACGTGTGTGTGTGTGTCTGTGTGTGTGTCCACAAGGTAAAAAGTTATAGGTTATCGCACTGTGCCGAAATCTGGTCCCCACAATGTAATATTTACGCACACACTCACACACACACATACCTCACAAAGCACATGAGTGCACACATGAGGGTTACAAGGTCTGTTGGAGATAAGGCGCAGAACAGGACACTGATAAGAGAGGCACGTTCGCCTTGCTGCCTAACTGGGTGACCGACACAGATGGCACAGTGTTGAACTTTGGACTCAGCCACAACCTGTCAGAGAAGCTTGACTGAACACGGATTAAAAGTTCACAAACGCCAGCTGCCTTATGGTGGAAATGATTCGGGAAAGCCCTTGATGACCGAAGATGGGTGATCTAGCTCGCGAACAGTGCCATGCATACGGCACCCCCTGCCCCCCAGCTGAACGGGGGCTGCAGGATCCAGCCAGCCACAGAAGCTGGGTCGCGGTGTGACCTCAAGGCACCGAGTGCCTGGCATGACTTACGGGGCCGGTCACGGAGAGAAACGTCAAGAGCAACGCCGGGAGCACATGCTATCTGTGAACGCAGGGAACTGTGGGGACAAGAGCGGCCGCTACGCTAAACTCATTAGGGAAGGGAGCCAAATTCAGAACAGGCCAGATAACAGAATCGAAGGCAGGTCAATATGCTGACTTAGCCTGGAGGCAGCAGTTCCAACGATGATGTAGTTATTTCAGTTCGGTTTTATCTTCCATTCTTGAGAGAACATTGTCGGGTTGATTTAATTTTCTCTCATAGCCATAGTCGTTAAAAAAAAAAATAAAAAAATTATATCAATGGAAATACAATTACACTCAGATAAACCTCCAGCTGTACTGCTCCTGAACATTCTCAATGGTAAAAACGGATGAGATTGAGCACAATTCAAGCTCAACATCCACAGGTCACAGCAGCACAGTGGATTCTCTTGGAAATAGGACTGCGGAAGAGGCTGACATACGTGAAGAGTGACGATTAACCTGATGGGTGCCTGCTTTTGTCCTCTCTGACACTTCACAGCACAAACCTTGGCTCTGTGCCCAACTGGTTGATCAAAGGACAAACCGGTGACAACCGGAATGCAAAAGGCTAGTCTGTACTTTCAGAAGAACCAGTATGTATGCAAAAATGCTACATATATTGAAGCCAGACTTATAAGCTGGGCTATTTTACACCAACAGTTTGGGAATAAATGAGATTCCCCATCTGCTGACAGGTCACCATCTGAAGGAAGGTTCCAGGTCTCCCCAGTAGCCCCCATACTCCAAAATGGCTCAATTCCCATTGGGTACTTTACCACGTTCCCCTGGATAAAAATATCCAGCGACAGACATGCATAGTGATCCCACCTCCCCATGGGTTCAAGAAGTCACACATTCAGACGTCAGTGCCGACAGGAGGCGTGAGGCTACATTGCTGCTGCCCTGGGCTGAATTCTAACTAATAAATTAATGAGAGAAAAAATAGAGCACCTATGAAGAAAGGGAATTTTTTTAAATGACTGGCCTAACAAATGGATAAACCAAAAGTCACGTATCATGGGCTGCTATTTAAAATGGCAACTAGAACCGGGTTTCTGTATTAAAAACCAGTCTTAATAAAAAAAATTCACTTTATTTTTTACTTAAAAAAAACAACTTACACAAAGAAGACATGCTTACCACATTAAATTAACCCAAATCAGCCTGCTAAACATCCCTTAACGAGTTTTAGAACTTACTGCGTCACAGCAGTGATTTATATAATTGAAAAAAGCACAACCAGCCTCATTCACATAAGGAGTTACATAATTTTTGTTTTTTTGTTCATAAAAGGAAGGGAATTCAGAGGCGTATTCGGAACTCGTGAACATAGCCAGAGTGACAGATCCGCCTCCAGGAAAGTATGGCTTTTGGGCCCAGTCCAGCTAGGATGAGAAGGTCTCTCTCACTGCAAAGGTGAAAGAATAGCGGACTATGGACTGTTGCCCAATATCGAGTAGCAAATGCAGCTGGTGCAAGTGGCTGTTGGGAGAATGAACAACTGTTAGTTACCACTGGGCCGGCATGTACCAGCAGTGCATGAGATGGAACGCAGGACATTTTTAATCCCTGTCCTGGCAGTTGAGTAACCCGGGTTTATTACACGCTTTGGTGATTTTGTCCATAGAAGGACAGTTAATGCATTATCGGTGAGTATCGGTGCCATGCATCAATGTCTCCTTGGAGCCTGTCCCAAGCAGCGCAGGGCACAAGGCCAGGGTACACCCTGGACGGGACGCCAGTCCACATACATACAGACAGAGATTAGACTAACTGCATGTCTCCAGACTGTGGAAGAAAATCGGAGCACCCAATTTCCTGAGGTGTGTGGAGAGCACGCAAACCCTACACGCACGCAAGCAAAGGCAAGATTCGAACCCCTGTCCCTGCAGGTCTAAGTTCAAAGCTTTACCCACTTATTCCTCCACCCAAAGATACCATTTGAAAAGAAAGTGGTGGAGTGCTGGGAGGAAATGCTTCTGGAAGCTTCCTTTTCCTTTAGTTTGACCCTTTGTTCTGGTCAGAGTAGACACATCCCAGCCAGCTGGCTGGGCAGTAACCGCTTCCTGACTTGCCCCCCGTTCGGCTCTCTGGCATTCCTCTCAGGCACGAGGGCATGTCTGTGGAGGCAGCACAGCCCAGGCTGACGAGCTGGCCTCATTTAGGCATGCTATTTCATTCTTTCCTCCCCTGCGGCGATTCTCTACGTGCGTCACCAGCCACCACTCACCGGTCACACGCATGAGGCGCTCTGAATGGAGACATGCAGGCTCACACCCACACGGTTACGGCAGCCAGCAGGGCCAGCAGTAGGGAAGGGCTTTCCGCGCCGCTCCGCTCCACCCCACAATAACATCAGCCCCTCACCCGTAGCGCCTGGGAAAGCATTCAGCTGCGTTTAAACTCCAGGCAGCTCCGAGACATTTTTAAAGGGGGGAAATGACTTCATTCCTCTGTCGGGCTGCCTGTTCCAAATAGTACACGGAGTACATTATCCATGCTGCGAAGGGGATCTTCCCATAGTTGCAACAGTTATCCTATCTGGAGGTACATTATTGAGTCTGGAGATGGCTTTCATCTTCACCCGGTGGGCAATCACCAGCCTATCTGTACACCCCCAAGTTTGGAGACAGAGATCTTAATCTGCATGTGCTATAACCTGTCTGTACAGTGAAAAACGTACCATGCAGTCACTGTCAGGCCCCTGCTCATCAGGACTGGACCTGAGAAATGCTCATCAATAAGCTAAGACGATACATCACTGATACATCTTTAGGATTATTATTGTTGGGTTATTAATTACCATGCTTACACTGAATGATTAGGGGGTGACAAGTTTGTCACTGAGGTTGAAGCTGTACAGTGTGACTGACAGCATTCACACCAAGGCAAGCTTAGCGTATCTGGAGCACCTTTGTGTGAGACTAGGTCAGCTGTAATAACCTGTTTTTCTGCCAGTCCACATAGTAGCCTCCACTGAGCGGATAAACCGAGCAGACTGACACGATTTCACAAACCCCCATCTCACTCGTACTGTCATTCGGGTTAAATTAGACCAGCCTCACGCGCTCAAGGGATGTGCGTGAAAAATTCTTTCAAACATCATCCACCATCCACCTTAGCCAAAGATAAATGTGCTCAGAAAGTCATTTCACACTCAAAGAAAACAATGACAAAACGATACAGTTAATTCAATTGTTTATATTGCTCGTTTGTCCCACAATAACCCGCAACACATTATTTATTCATTAAAGCAAACTATATGACAGCATATTTGCACATAAACATGATGCGTGCCATTAAATTACACCAATAATTATTGCAATCATGTTGTCATTATACTGTAATCCAGCTGGACGCTTAACAATAGCAAAATGCTCAGATTGGGTGATCCATGTTTTTCTATTACAAGTGAATGAAGCCGACCTTGATTAGGGCGATCGATATAGCTGAAATAGCCTCGGGCAGGTGGGTTTGGAAGAGTTCAGAGAGTATGTCGTACGCCTCTGTTTTCACCCAACGGCGATCGACCTACTTCTGGGACAGTTACGTGTGCAGCCTACGTTGCCGGTGTGTGTGTGGGAGGCAAGCCCTGAAACACCATGCGCTGCTTTAACTACTCAGAAATATTATGAAGTAAAATATATACTCAGAAATATATTATTAAACGATAAGCCAGAGACATCCAGCAATATGCATGTCGGGATTTCTATTGCTGGGACTGAGACTCAGTATCTCGGTTATTACTGTAAGGTACAATTCAATTTGTATTTGACCCTAGTCGATACAAGTATTCGTATAGGAAATAGTGTACTAGATTCGTATTGTGACAAATTTTAGGGAAAAGAGCATAAATGAAAATGTCATAAAATGTCATAAAAGGACCCCTTGTAAATTTCTATATGAGTGTGGGTATGGCTATACAATAGCCCACTGACCGGATTTGACCGCACAGTAACGCAGTTATGCAATAAATTTTTTACATCGTTTATTAAACTACGCATCAATTTAAGTACATTTACACTGGTGAAGACTAACGTTTGAAAGAAATAAGCGTCAACCTGCCTTTAATCCATCACCAAAATAATAGCAACTTTACAGAAGAAACTCAATAACCGGCACATTCCTTTCTACGTAGGTTCAATACCTGTCATAGTTAGTCTTCCTAACATAACAAATAGTTAAATAACTCAGAATGAAATGCAAACCTTTTTGTCCAAATGTATCCTTGCGTTTCTAGAGAAATCCGAAGAGATGTGTCAAAAGTGAGGTCTTGCCCGGTTCCTTGCACCGCGCTTCTCGGTATGCGAATTGACACACTGCACTCTACGCTATTCCGCGTTTTCTCGTTCTTGCTGCCCCGAATCCCTCAGCGCTGGCGATGACCTCAATACGTGCTCCTCCCCCGTCCCTCCCCCGGCCCTTGTCTATTGGCCACAGGCACATTATTTCTATGCAAAACGGGCGACACCGCCTTCGAAAGGAGCCGATTGGCTCTTAGCCCCGTCACTTTCTTTATGTAAGGCTGTTATTTGCCTCACGTGGATAACCATGTACGTAGACTCTTTGTGCGCTACGCGGACAAATCAGTTGTTCGGAGAAGCGTGGATGAATGAAAGTAAGGCAGAGGAGTACGGCGGTTGGTTCTGGGAGTTTGATCGCTCTCTGGTGTTATCTAAACAGTTATACAATGGTGTGTATGGTCAATGTGGGGAAATTTATAACCATTGCATTGGATTTGGGGGGCAGGGGTGTTTGTCAAGGTTACATGCACGCATTATATCTCCGGCACATTGCAGTTGTCAGTAGCAAACTGATCATCGACTGAGCTTGTCGTGCTTGTAATGCCTACGACGATTATTTATGAATGATATGGTCAGTGGATCCCACTTTTCTGTGTTATCACTGCTGAACTTGGGAAGTTAGGAAAATCCCCGATATATAAGTTCTGCCTAGGTGCCAGGCGCAGAATAAGCTGCTTCTACTACTACTGCTGCTGCTACTACAACTACTACACCTACTACTGCCAATGTTATTATTAGTTACGCTTTATTATTATTACACTTGTATTTCCAATGAACAGAGGTACATCAGCTAGCTTTCTGACTAATGCCGACTATTCTTGACGGGAAAGTGTGTGGAAACTTGCTTTAAAAGTCTTTATTCGCACATAAAACATACGAATGATACAAAAATAACAAAACACTTAAATCATTAACATAATCGGAGAATGGGGAAATAAACGAGAATTCCATGATCTTCCATGGATTATTAGGTGTGTATTTTGCATCCTGTGTCTTAGTTCTCGGGTCAGTCATTCTTGAAGCGGTGTCATGTACAGCTGCTAGATAGTCATTCTGCATCTGCTTTCATTTCGACAACTGGGCAGAGTAAAGCGCTGTGCTGCGGGCACCTACCGCTTATTATGAAAGCACGTCTGCGGTGGCAGTCATCCGCAACCCCGTGCTAGCTGCGTACATGCAAAGTCCCTGTTGCATAAGGCTAAGAATTTGTGCGAGACGATGTATATTTTCCTGATTTTGCATACAATTTCTGATGCTGCACTGTCCCGGTGGGAAGGGGGGTAGTTAGGACGATTCCAAAAAACTTTGGAACAAAACTGGCGTTTATTACCAAGGGCATAGATTTGGCTTTGGATAGTAGGGACATGTCCCGACCAGTGCACCGTTTGGAATGGTTGCGGCTAGGTGGTAATTTGCCATATAAGTAACCAAACATCATTGTCATGGTTGCTTTAAAATCCCTAAAGCCAATCATGAAATTTTGTTTACACTCTCCTTAATGATTGAATAAAATGTTTGTAGTGTATGTATCTCAATGTATAAAGGAGGAATTTTGTTGACTTTTCTATTGTGCTTGAAATATATACATCAGCCATATTTACTGTCCATGTGGGCCTTTTCAGTAGTATGGCAAGTACCTGAGTCGGCAATGACATTAATGAAGCTTTCCTTAAATTTCATTGTAGCATATTTGTAACCTTAATTAATGTTATTACTTACACCCTTGCTTGTTATACTATTTCATGTCATTGTGGCTGCCATTAAAAAGGCCCATTAGTGACATGAAACCACGTGACACTACCTTCAAGATATATCAGCAAGAACTTAAAAACCAAAGGCCAGATTGTTTGGAGATTTTCATGACATTATGAGATAGCATTATTAAAAAAAAATGATCAATTTTGGAATATAAGTTTTTTGTTATTGAATTTTTAGTATTTTAATCAGTTATTACATAGCAATTATTCATATGAGGATAGCATATTATTTACTCAATCGAGTTGGACAATAGCTTTAAAACAATATGAAGACCATTTCTGTGCAGCTTATATTAAGGTAAATATAGCCAGTCAAAGTCATAGCCCCCCCCCAAAAAAGAGTTAAAACTTTGTTCGCTTAAATGTCCCTCAATATTGATCCAAGATACACCCAATTTCAGTTTCATGTGTTACTCATGTGACCAAATCAGCTGCCAAGTTTCGGTAAAATCCATAACGATGAGGTTCGAAAGTGTGTTGATTTGACATGAAATGTCCCAAATCTGACTTTACCTCGGCATGGTTGACAAAGAAGAGTCAGTCACCTGGAAATGACACACTGTGAATCTCAAACACTGTTGTTCCCTCTTTCAAATATAATTCCTCAATAGGTAAAAGAAAGAAGCGAAATTGCTGAAATTCCTAGATTGTTACATAACAGTCTTAACCACGCCCCCAAACTGAACAAATACATGTGCATTGACACTGCGATAGTTCCTCAAGTGTTGTGAAGAATGAAATGGAGAAGAGCAGCAAGCTGGCAGTCTGTTTGCCTGAGTTCCATTTGAGTGTGCGATGGCGATGTTGGTGCTTCTCACACTCAACCCAAGAAAGCAAACTGGCAACAGACACGGTTGATGTTAATCTTTAACAGGTGAGTGAGTCAAAGGCATGTTTCCCAAAAGCTTACCTAGTTGAGACCATTCAGTTGCAGGGGTCTAACTATGTAAGTTGCTTATTACGTTGCTAGCAACTATTTTTTTGGGGATAACATACCCCAGTTTAGCTTGTTAGTAGTAAACAACAAAACATTAAAAAGTCTGTGATACTGACTTTGACAAGAGGCTTTTGTACTTCCCATAGCCCACTTTTGGTTAACTAAACAAATATCTTATTGATACTGCAGTAAAAAAGCAGAATTTCAAATTCATTCCTACCAACACATGTAAGCTGTTCATCTTGCTGCAGGGAGCCCTTGATGAAACTAGCACGGTCAAGCCAGCGTCATAAAGCCGTTTGTTGCGTGAGATGAAAACTAACTTTAATGTTGTTGTCACGGTGCTGAAAAGAAAGTTACGGTTATGCTGATGTGCTTAGGCTAAGTAGAGATATTACAGATACATATGGCAGATTGTTCCAAGAAGCATTAAATGACAAAACTTACCAATTAGTCTGTTTCATTTTAGGGCCAAATTATAGGGTTGCAAATAGGCTTGAAAAATCACTTCTGGGCATTTCTTGGCAAACCAGCAAAAACCAAAATGAATTCTATGTGACCTCGATGCCTATATTTGATAGCAGCTAAACTCTTCTTATGCTTAAGTCTTGTTAATGTTAGATACTTTAAGTCTTTTAGTCAAGTGGTACTTAAATGGTTGATTTTTAACTTTTACCCAAGTCATTCTAGTAAGGTATCTTGACTTTTACTCACGTTTGGTTTTCAGGGTGTCTTTCAGTGCTATGTGTTAAGCAGTTAATAGTAAGAGCATTTTACAGTTGTCTTGGCAGTTGCTGACAGTCTACTTTACAATTGAGTGTTAGACTCTAATTTAAAAAAAAAACAGTGAAATCCATTATCCATTGAATATACAATCTAATTTAAACTGGACTGATTTTAAAAGAAAAACTATGAAAGTCTTATTCTGCAATTCCATGTATTAAGTTGTTAAATTTGACGAAAAAAGAATATTAGCTATAATGACCGTTCTCATTTTTGAGTAGCAGACCAATTTAGTTTGATTACTAGTAGAAAGAGAAGGGAGAAATGATAAGAAATACAATTGCAGATTCATTTTTCAGACCCAAATCTTACAGTTGCCAGTACAGCTTGTGTGTGTAGGCACCGTATCTATTTATCGCTGGTTTAACTACTGAACAAAAGGAAACCCTTAACTCAGGACTGTGCCGTCAAACATGCTGGAGCTCAACACATCTCTATTAGAAACCAGGCTTTCAGTATTGAGGAAGCACCATTTATCTTCCTTCAACTAAATCCACCCATCCGTCCATCATCCTATCCCGATAAGGGGTGGAGCCAATCCCAGGCAGCACAGGAAGCGAGGCAGGGGTACACCCTAGAAGGGATGCCAGCTTTGTATGTGGAGTAAAGTTATTATGTCCAATAATGCTTAATGTATGACTAAATGATAAGTACAATAATAATCTGACCTCCCTGACGTCAGACTAAACATCAAAACATTTCGGGACAGGAACAGGTGGAAGGACAGTTTAGGAATGAGAGGGAGGTGCTATTTTCAGCTACTGCTCACTGGCCGCTGCCAGGAAAGCGGCTGGAGATGGAGAGGAAGCTGGAGTCCAAGCTGCTGGCTCTGGAGCCTTTCCACAGTCATTATGTCATCGCACAGAACAGGGAAGGAAGGGACGGAGAATAGTATTTAACCGGACAAAAAAAAAATCACTCTTCTGTGGTGTGCTTGGTTCGGGGTGGGGGGCTGTGGTTTGCGTCAGAATGAGTGCGGCAGAAAGACGACCAGCTTGTTTCGCTCCCTGATGCCTGAAGGCAGTTAAATGCACGTAGGCCTCACAAGACGAGGATCTTCGTAATGAATTCACGCTGAACAGAATGACGTACCATCTACAGGCACAATTATGACAGCTGCACAAAATACCTCCCTGCATTGACTTTCAATAGAGTGCAACAGTCACTATAGTATTGTCACTATATGTTG
>JAODJX010000047.1:17182997-17193633 GCA_026776945.1 Isichthys henryi | reverse complement strand
CCGGAGCCTATCCCGGAAGCAATGGGCACGAGGCAGGGAACAACCCAGGATGGGGGGCCAGCCCATCGCAGGGCACTATACTGTATATATATTGTATATACTGTATATACCGTATGTTATACATATGTATATACTATCAAGCTTACTGACCTCCTGTATACACAGTAATCAGCATCTTTACACTCTGCACCCATTTCATTATTGTCCTTTGGCTCAGGTGCTTACTCTACATACTGTATTTCAATGTTGTAGATCTGTGATCTGTATCTACATATACTATACCTTCTTTTTGCTGTATGTCTGTTCTGTGTAAGTACTATGAGCGTCAAGTGCCATGTATCCGCCTTATTATCACAGGCACCAAGTAAGCCGATGTCATCAGCGCACATCTTTGCTGGGAAAGGTAACAGGTTTGCCACATGGTAAGTGTGGTGTCAGTAGCAGAGAGATTCTGCAGAAGTGTAGCAGTGATATATCATTCACAGGCGTGCGACACCGCTCTCGGCTGCGAGCAGGAGTTTGTGTGTGTTCTCCGCTGCCGTGAGCCCAGTTCCTACACCCTGCTCTGGAGCATCAGCTGAGATTTTGTTGGTCTGTTGAGGCACAGTACAGAATACAGAGATGAAGAGAGTGAAGGAGTGGAACAAAGAGAATGAAAATCACTAGAGCAGACAGAGATGTACTTACATTGTGCTTTCCTCCTTCGTTACATTATTGCCTGATAGTGTTGAGATTTCACATTTCTGCTTTTAGTTAGCAGCAAATCACACTTTATGCAGTTTTTCTTTATTTATCAGATTTTACCCAAAGTGATCTCCATGGGGCAATTGGGGGTTCAGGGCCTTGCTCGGGGATTTGAACCAGCACCCCCCATCTTGTATTCTGTAAAGTTATAGGTTATAGAGTAAAATTAGTTTTGTTCTTGACACATCTCAGAAATCTCAAAGATTTAGTCTAATATATAAGTGCTATTTAAGTACAACAGTCACTGAGCTTGCAGTTATTTAGACCTGAACATCTGAAAAATATTTAAAATGTACAGCGCAGGTTATCTCATTTTTGATAGGGGGTCTCTGTGATTTCTAATGAGGTGTCATAGGGAGATCAGCGCAGTCTGAGTTACCCCAAATAGGATAGAGAAATGCATGCAGAAAAGCCGAAGAGAAGAGGCTCGGATTTGCTCGTTAGAAACAGATGATCCATGCCAGGGTGACTCAGAAGCGATCACCACCTGCTCGAGCAGAGAGCTCACACAATTATGGAGGCTTACGGCTCCAGGAAGGCAGAGGAGCAGGTTGTCTGTTTTATAAGAGGGCAAGATCTGGGAAATCCTTCTGGACTGTGAGAGGAAACATCATTATTCTTCATTATTTATCAACCGAATCAACAGTATGGCATAAAGATTAATCTAATATAATGTCAATATGCTTTATCAGGTTCAAGAATTAGCTTCCCCATATACTGATAAAATTAAAGCCAAAATATATTTATCTAAAGCATTTAAGGACAAAATATGTAACAGTTGACTGCTAGCAGCTAATTTTAATAAAAAAAAATAATCTAAAATAAATCTTACTGTACTATTGAAAGATATGGGTGGATGGGATGGAAAAAGGGGTAAAAATATGTCCCTTTGTCACTGGGCTGTACCCTCAAGGGTCTGCCAAGCCTTAGCTGTGGGTATTTGTACCTTTTAATGTACATAAATGGTTCCGGATCATCATTCATTCTGTTTGTACCTTTATGATGTTCCTCGGAGTCCATTTCTGTACCTTAAAAGGTACAATTACAACGGTGCAGCTACAATACAGCCCCTCCCCCACCCCCAATCTTACAAACTTAAAATCATGTAAGTTCCTCTAAAAATACCGGAATACATAATTTGTATTGTCGTTTCTGAAAAAAAACGCATTCGCTCGCACTTGAAGCGAATATTTCTATAGAAATCCTCAGTTCCGTGGTGGTTTCCCGTCTAGATGTCGCATGAATAAATTAGGCCAATGGTACAGTGTGCACCCATTGCTGTTGGTCAGAGTATAGCTACGCTGTTAAAGGGTTTGGCTCATTTGTGAATCATTTGTCACAAATCCTCTTTTTCCAGTAATATTCTGATTTACGGAAAACAAAGAAAAGGGATTATCAGAATTGGTAATTAGTTATCTAGGCCTAATTATTTTAGATCTGGGGATATATGGGTAATTATTATGATGCTTTTAAACTTCCCTCACTTGTCTCCGTGACCGTCCGGTGCATGTCTGATCGTCTCAGCAGCGGGGGTTACCTTGACCCTGCCTAAAGCCTGCGCAATCTCTTCCGTGGTTTTAATCTCACGCACTACGACACAACAGCAGTAGTTGTTTTTTCCCACGTTAAGAGAGGATGTGAAACCAGCCGGATTTCAAGCAAGCAGGATAAACGCAGTCGTGTCACGGCGCCCTTGGGGTTGGATCCTCCAAACTCCCTGCCTCTTCGCTTCCTATCGGAAGCTGTCCTCCTCAAAGAATTCCAGCGCTGCGGGACAGGACGCCTGCGGGTCAACCGTTTCTCAGATCATCCCCCTCCCCAGCCCAGTGCTACAATATCCACAGCTGACCAGACCATAACCCCAACCCACCAAATACTCTGTTACATTCACGCTCCTCCCAACAAACTCCCCAGACTCCATCCATCCAACTTCTGCTGGTCAGAATTCCTTGACCTTCACTATAGTCCAACCATGTCACCAATATGTTATATACATTATGGATTTGCTTGGATATTGATTGATATTGAGGAGGTCTTAAACGACTTCCCTGTTACTATAGGTCACGATTTATATTAAAGTGATTCCCGTAATATCGCCCTCAACATTCGCTGGGGATTTGAATTTTGCTTTGGTCGCTTCTTCTTCGTAAAAATCTGCGAAAATTGGAAGTATGATTATTATTGAGAAACGATACCGAGTCAGCTGTCACGTAATAAAAGTCTCGAACAGAACACTTTCGTTCCCCTCAAGGCGAACTTGAATGAAGGAGAAATGTATTGATAATTCTAAATTCAATGAAAGATCCGTGCATTTACTGTTTAGACCAACTACCTGGATTTTTTTATTATTTTATTTTTTGGAACAGCCTACAACTCACAAGTTAGCAGGATGTACAACAATAGCCTATTCTACAACTCTCTCACTTTATAAATCACTTAATTTTTTGCATACGACAATTACGTATTCATGTTTACCTTTTGTTTTGAAAATTCATCCAGAAGCACGTGCGATGCTTTATCGTTCATCTTTTCTCCACGTCAATGCATCTATATCAATTTCACTTCCCGAAACTGCTGTATACACAATCACTGTTGCACCTGACATGTTACCATCGCTGTTTTCTTTTACCTGAAATTTAAAGCGCATTGCAGCAGAAGGTTGTGTGAGTCATGTTTTTAGGAATGTCACCAGTCAGATTTAATAGTCTTATATAACGAAAGAACTCTGCTGTATTCCGGGGTGCCACTTAAATTACTTTAGTATGTGGTAACACGATTTTCTGTATGCCAAAGTGGGGAAAATGTTTACTAGATTTGTAATTATCATATTCTGAATACTTGAGGGGGAATTATTAGAGACCTATATAAAATTTAAAATCGCATTACAGTTAAACTGATGATGATATTTGCGCCATCTAGTTAATATAGATAATGGCTTTTAAGTTACCTTAAATCAGGGAAGCATTTTCACAGAAACATTATAATTATGCATTGATTACCATGAAAACTATTAACCATCTTTACCGCTATGAGAAATGTATTATCTAGCCTACCAGTAGTGTATAATATCTTTTCCCATTCCAGGCGAGTTTATTTTCAGTGTAAACCAAAGTCATGTTACATGGCTTTCTCAAAAAAATCTTGAATTCCATGAATTTTAAGTACCTTGAACATTAGAACATGTAAGCTTTAAATAGTCAGGTCTCCAAATAACCATCCATTAAACAAAGCTTCAAATACACACGCTCGCCAAGCAAACAGGAAAACTCAAACTCCCACAATTCATTGCTCCTTCAATCACAGGAAGACAGAAGTGGCACGGAAGCTCTAGCAATTTTCAAGCATGGCAGCCTTCTGTTCCGCACGGGGTGTATTTAGATTATCTTCGTGGCTGAGAAATGTCGATTCCTGTTCTCCAACGCAGATCGCTTATGCGAGAAGAATGCTGTGCAGCCCGCCCTCTGATAAAGGTGTATATTAACGCTTTACTTCATCTGTAAACGGATTTAATTTGATAAATCACTTACTGACCTTGTGCATGTCGCCAAAGAAAGAAGGGATCTTGCTTTTAAATATTAGGCATTCTAGCTAAATGATGGTTAGATTGTTGTAAAAACTTGAGCACCTAGGCTATATAAATGTTGGATACACTGGTCTTAGATACCAGGTGGTAGCTGCCACCTTCCATTCATTTTTCAGTGCCTGTACTGTCTAAGTCAGACATACTAATGTAAATGTTGAACACTCAATGTATTCTGGTAGGAGATGGCGACATTGCGAAGGTGCAGTTTTCCGATGAAAAAGTGCAAGACATCCTCATCAGAATCACCGGCATGGATTTGCAGAAGATATTTCGACCCGTTAAGGAGGAGTTAAAGCCACCGACGTACAAGCTCATGACAGATCAACAGCTAGGGGAGGTACCTACTAATGTCTTCGCTTGTTTGTACATATATGTGTCCTTTTATGAACGGCAGACCTTATCAAGTATTGAAAATATATTTCTGGCTTCATACCTTTCCTGTATTGAGATGAATTGCTTAATGACGGGAATATGTTCTGATGTGGTGTTTGTGCGAAAATGATCAAACCTAGATGCTATATCGTACTTTTCCCAATAAACTAATTTAGTAGGAATAGTACATTCTAAAATAATGATACTATTACAATACATAACATAAACCAGTAACGGTTACTAAACCGGCGTTTTTTACTACGGAAGCCGAGAACGGCCGTCCTTTCATGTTATCTCGCGATAACGAGATACTTTAGAAGCGTGGCAGCCTAAGCTACAACTTTTAAAAGGGCTTGCAGCTTATATAGACTTTACATTGTTATCTCAGGGTCACTCTGTATGTCTGCCATTGTATAGATGGAACAGGTTTGTTTATATCAAATTGCTGTTTTATTATAATCTACACATGTTGTATGCAGTGATGATATAACATTTCTCAGGACCATGGTGCAGACAGGACATGACATGCATTTCATGGTAAAACACTACATGGGTATAACACTTAATTTCAGCGTTAAATACATGGATGCACACATTAAGTAACACAGTTACACTAGATATACAAGCAGCGTTACATGTGGCATGACTGCCCTGTGGCATCACAATTTGTTCATCCGTGCAAATATTCAGAGAAAATTCTCGTCATCTCGAGATGACGGCATTAAAAAATAATTGCAGGCATGGCTGTTCTCAGCTTCTGTACTGTACATTACTGTATGTGTTATACATAATCGGCAGAGCAGTAGGTTTGTTTACACCAGAATCACCACAAATGCATGAGCAATGCGTTACGTTACAACATTACGGCGTTATGACGTTACTAATTGAAAGGAAATTTTCAGCTGCATTATAATCTTAGGGGACCACTGTCGTATTCACAGTCCGTCCGTCGTTAACCAAAACCTCATTAGGTGGGGTATAACTGCGTATTGTATATTTCTATATCAATACCCGCATTTTAATGATGATGTGATAAGCTATTTAGTATTTCTCTGGCTAATTTAACAGGCCAGGCAGAAGGCGATTGAGGAGGCTGAAATGAAACTGAAGATGCCCCCGGTCCTGCCCGAGCGAAAGCCCATTAATGACATCCTGTCGCAGGATAAGTTTTTAGCTGGCGTGGAAACAGCCAAGTATGTCTTCACTGACATCACCTTCCAGACTCCTCACAGAGTAAGTTTTGAAAGCCGATTCAATCATTTGAAAACGTTTTAGCGCAGGAGCTGTATACATCCGCTGCCCGGGTTACATTCCGATAAACCTATCGTAAGGTGAAAATGCATTTTAATTCAGGACCCCTAACCTGACTTAAACATGCTTAGAACACTTGCATTAGTCTACAGTTTGGCAAACACATTGAAACAAAACCTATTTTATAATGAAGCACTGAGTATGTCATGTAAATGAGAAATTGAACGGAGTTGGAATATCCATTGGAATTTCAAAAAGTCGAAATATCGTGCCATGGATCATCGTAATCCGTAATCATAATTCTTGCAGGAGCGTTTTGTAGTGGTGCGAGAGCCAGATGGAACCCTGCGCAAGGCTTCATGGGAGGAACGGGAGAGGATGATTCAGGTCTACTTCCCTAAACCAGGCAGGAAGCTCACACCTCCCCCCCTTTTCCAGGAAGGAAACCTCAAGGTAAGGCCTGCTGACTCACCAGCTTCCTGCACATGGATTAAATCCTCAACTGCACTCCAGAGGAACAGCGTTCTAGGATGTTTACCCACTATCCAATCAGAATGCCGCTGCAATTTCCATGTGACCTCTTACATCAGGCCTTTCTACTGCCCTGTCCAGGTTGTGTACCAGCAAGACCGTCACGAAGACCTTCTGGACCTTTGCATCGCCCAGTTCGAACCCGATTCCTCTGAGTACCACAAGGTTTGCGTTAAACCATAAGTCCCCCCTTCAGGAACATCTGCTGTGAAGCCCCTCCCAGTCACAGCACGGTCTGTCACGTCTCTGCAGGTGCACCGGCTCACCTACGAGGACATTGATAAACGGGCCAAGTACGAGCTCCTGCGCTCCACCCGCCACTTTGGCGGCCTGGTGTGGCACCTGGTGACGGCGCAGCGCGTGGACGGCTTGCTGGTGGACATGCTGCAGAGGGAGCTGTGAGTGCCGCCCCCACCCACCCGCCTGCCCGCCACATAGCGGTTAGCGATTAGCCCTTTTTGTTTAGTCATCTTAAAACATGGTTCCACAACTGTGCTTCCAGTTAAGATGGATGCTCTGTACTGTGTGTCACCTGTCTAGACTTCCACTGTGAAATGCGAGTAGAACGTGGTTTTAGGTTAGACTTACATTTTAGATGCTGGTTAATAGAGTAGCATTGTGGCTCATTGGGTAACACTATCGGGTCACACCTCCGGGGTTGGAATCCCCTCCAAACCCCCACTCCTGTGTATGTGTAGTTGTTGTGATCCCCCCATATTTCCTCCTGATACCTCCCACATCCAAACAGGTTTAGGCTCACTGGCATATCTAAATTGCCCATAACGTGTGATTGTGTACCTGTGAAATGGCCTGGCATCTTGCAGCAGAGTGTATTGTGGTAATAAACCCTGCCCCCCCCCCCACCCCCCCACCAGCATAAACGACGCTGTGAACCTGGTCGCTCTCTTCCACATGGTTCACCCCCGGAGCGAATCAGCCAAAGAGGCGGCCCGTCTGGAGGCCAAGGGCGTCGAACTCCTTAAGGTTCGTTCCCCAGACTGATCGAGGACGAGCTGTTTTCGCACTGAGATACAGGAAAGCAGAAACTCCAGCTTTTATTTAGGGTCTTTCTGTCTGGAGGGGTGTGTAGAAGGTAGCCTAAAGAGAAGTAAGACCTTCGTGTTCCTGCGACATTAATGGATTTCTACGGGATTATGTGTTTGAGCGACTGAGCTGATCTGTTTTGGGGTGTTAGACCGTGTTCCAGTTGTACCATTAGTGGGATCCACACCGGTGAGAAGCTGATGTTATCTACCGATTCAAGAGGCTTAATCACCATAGTCAGGTGATGCTGATTATCTTCATGCTTCTCCTCTGAAGGTCTACGCCAGCACGGAATCTCAGCGGGGGGGTTACATCGAGCTAGCCCTGCAAGCCCATCAGCAGATGCTGCAGGAGAACGCCTTGTAGGCCACCCTGTGGAGGCATGATGGTGCCTTAAAATGCCATCGGTCTGCTTGTGGTGACGCAGGATCCATCCCCCTTGATGTGTGACACTGATGGACACATCATGAGCCTGTGTACCCTGTAGCAGCGGACTGGGTGACCTTTGCCCCGTTGTCCTCTTGGATTTGCAAGTGCGACCCTGACCTTGTAGGGTGTATTTTGTCTAGCAGTGTTTCAGGATGGGCTCCCGTGTTTGTAAATAAAGATGTTGATGCTTTTGTTTTACCAGTTTTAATCTTCGCCTTTCATAATATCACCTGTGCTGGGTGCTTGCTTAATGCCCACGTGCTTAATGCCCACGTGCTTAATGCCCATGTGCTTAACTTAACATAAAACATTTCACATGCCTGATAAACCTCATTGGTAAACCAGCTCGTTCACTACAAATATAAATATTGATGCTAGTGGTTTGTCTCTTAGTATCCTGTTATAGTCTGTGATGGCAGTACGTTCCAGAAAGGAAAGCAGAAAGTTAACAAAAGCTAAAATCAGCTTGTTAATCTGGATAAATATGAATATATAGATATACACGACACTTGTAATCAATAGATAAAATATATATTTTTTTCTCTTCAAGACGACAAAAGTGAATAAAATTAGCTTGACGGCATCAGTATGGCTAAAATTTTTACCACTTAGAATATGAAGTAAATGCATCGCTGCCCTATTCCAACATGTTTTATTATACAGCTCTGGAAAAAATTGAGACCACAGCAAAATTCAGTTTCACCCATTTCTCAGTTTATGGGTTATGCACTTGTATAAAATACACATTTTTTTTCTTTGCAAATTCCAGCCCGGCTCTTCTCTGCTTCTCATTAATGAAGGGTTTCTTCCTTGTTTTATGGGACTTCAGTCCTGTTTTTAGAAGCTTGTTATGAACTGTCCTAGCAGTGCATTCCACACCACTTAATGTTTCCCACTCTTATTGAAGGTCGCTTGAGGTCATCCTGAGATTTATGAGGCACTGTCGGATAAGTTGACGGTCATCTCTGCCATTAGAAAATTGCTTCTGCCCTCAACCTGGCTGGTTTTAGGTTATTGCCAGTGTCTCCTGCTTCACCTTCTTCTTGTGTCATGCTGTCTTAAAAACTTTGAGCCTGGAAGCAGCCTGGCTCGCAATGTAGCTTTCTGCAAGCAGAACCAGGGTTAAACCGGTATTTAAAAATTCAGATTTAAAAAAATATGTAGAGTGGTCTCTTACATTTTTCAGAGCTGTAATACTCTATATATGTGTTTTTAGTCTACTGACATCACTAAGTCTAACTGAACTTGAGGCTGTCACAGATAAGGCTGGTACAGAATCAATGACCACCCTAGCAATGACCTCATCGTTACCAGCCCAGAACTTCACCTCCACCGCCAGCAGATCACACCCGTGAGCCACAGCAAGCTCACCTCACATCTGCCAATCACATTAGGAAGTCCTTTCCCAGCACTGGTAGATGGAGTACCTGAAAATCATCTGAGTTCAAGTAGACATACCTTATTAGGAAAATGACTCTAGCAAAAGTTAAAAATCAGCCACTGAAATACCACTTGAGTAAAAGTATCTGATATTAATAGTACTTAAGTATGAGAAGTATTTAGCTGGTGTTAAATATAAGTTTAAGTAAGATGTAGTAAAAAATTAGGTAAAATAACCTTCTGTACCCGTTTCCCAAATAAAAACTAGATGCTGTTGGAATGACAATGTATTCGCCCCTCCCCACATGTAACCCCTACTCCTCCCATGACCTCTGAACCTCTATAATCTCTACCCCATACCCACTCTCTCCACCTGTCCAAAAATCTTTTTTAATAGCCCAGCCTTGTGTGACTTATCTCAGTGTTAACAGGTTCACTACATCTGTCTCTCTTACTGTCCTTTCATGTGCCACTGCTACTATCTTTGTGTGTTTTGTTTCCAAATGATAAAATACTTTTGGAGATTCCCTGTTCACAAGATAAAGTGTGTTCTGCAGGCACCTTTTCCATCTTTTGCTCTCATCTAGTGCTGCTGCTTCAATTTTGAGGAGATTTATCACAAAATGAAATCAGGTGAAGACCTTCATCCATATAATGTTTTTGTGAAGTGGTTTATATAATCATTCAAATACATTTTGAATGACCACATTCACAAATAATGATCACATTTGGTGCAATTTGTGTCAAAATCTATTCAGTTCCAGGCCCTCTCCTGTACAAAGGACCCATGAAATATGAAAAAATATCTGTAAAATACTTCTCGAGTGTTTGTGGCTACACTTCTCCTTGGTACCACTATGCTTGGCTGCTTCAATTTTGGTGCAAATTTAAGTTTAATCAATCATCCAGATTTGTTTACAAAGTTTGAAAAAGATCCATCACATACCCTGTGAATTAACGTGCTAATGAGATAAATGTCTGCGGTAAGGACAATCCCAAAACCATATGTATCCCGCAACCAGGTATTTGCAGATACATTAACTGGGAGAAAAAAAGTACCAGTTTGCATCTTTGAGGGTACAATTACTTGTTACTGGGGCTGTACTCTCACGGATCTGCCAATTGTTCCCCAGCTGTAGGCAAATGTACCTTTTAAGGTACAGAAATGGATTTTGAGGAGTATTTTTGTACCATTTGCGGTATCCATCCATCCATTTTCCAAACTGCTTATCCTTACTGGGTCGCGGGGGTCCGGAGCCTATCCCGGAAGCAATGGGCACGAGGCAGGGAACAACCCAGGAT
>JAODJX010000047.1:17155663-17175162 GCA_026776945.1 Isichthys henryi | reverse complement strand
ATAGGCTCCGGACCCCCCGCGACCCAGTAGGAACAGCGGTTTGGAAAATGGATGGATGGATGGATGGATGGATGGATAATAATTTTGATTATTATCAGCCTTTTAAAAAAAGACCTTGAAATTTGCACTTGGGTGCCCAAATGTAGACCATTCCACATTATCATTATTAAATGCTTTCAAAATGCTGTCCATTGTCCCTGATATAAACTGCAATGAGGGTTTTGTATTTTAAAAAAACCCTGAATGACACTGCTTACAGTCCTGCTTGGGTCGATCCCGTTCAGCCTGTACTTGGCACAGCATTGGGCCCCTGCAGATGCTGGGCAGATGAGCGCGGAATGAGCTAGTGAGGAATGACGTCCAGGGTGGCCCCTGCAGAGGAGATGGGTCTGTTTGAGCAAAAACAGGTTCATACCAGAATGTTAAGGTGCCCCTTTCTAGCTGCACATACACATTCAGCTGTCAGTAATGTGACCTCGGGCAGCTGGCAACAGCCTCTGAATGGGTTTTGGTCACATGAGCATGGTTGATAAACATCGTGCTTGGAAGGAGTAGCCAGGAAAATGGAATATTTGATGATGAAACAGACAGTGACTTCAGGAGAGTGTATGCTGCGATATATATGGTAACGCCACCCATTCTCACCTATCAGCGCTGCACATCAAAATCACATGGGTGGAAGATAAACTGGCCTGTCTACAAGGCAGGGGGAAATGGTGGGCAGAGGCTGTGCCTCCTGGTGGGCGGGAGGTGAATTGCATTTGGTAATTCCCCATTGTACAACTGGTTTATGTTTAATAAGTGTCTCAGAACTTCATGAGAGTTAGCAAATCTTTTGCTGCGGTAATGAATACTTCATCAGGCTAAATCAAATGAAACGATGATATTTAAGGTGCCTGTCACGATGTTGGATGACCACGTGACGAAAGCCGTTCATCTGTTTGTCTTTGCTTTGTGCAAATTATTAACTTAGGGTGCCCCTGAATATTAACTCTGGACTCCACTGTGAAATATTCATTTATGCACTGGCTTCATTCAGGAATTACGGGTCTGTGGAGTTGCCCACAAGCAAGTCTTATAGAAGCCGAACAACATTCCACACTTGTGATAGCAGAGAAATTATTTAATCTGAGGTTCCTTTAAGTACACTGTAATGGTTACTAATATTTTCTAGTCAAGATATGCCTGATATTCCATAAATAGTTTTAAAATATCAACAATTCATTTAAAACTTATATTTTTTTCATGCTACATTTTTAAAGCAAATTATACTTCCATGAAATGCACTGACAAACTGTGTCAGAAAACATTTATGTTTGAAAATCTTCTCATTGCAGATGTAAATTGGATACAAAGTAAACAACTGCAACCTTTCAAAATAACAACGAATTTGTCACCTAACTTATGTGGAGAAATTAGTCACTTGCTTACATGAGGTGAAAGTAATTGGGGCTCATTTGTTTATATTTTCACTGAGTCGAAATGAAAATGCCTCCCTGAAATACCCTCCCGGGTTGGGACAGCAAACAGAACCACATGCCAGACAGAGGGAACTGTATCTGGATCTAGGGTTCCTGTCGTGGTGATTGGGGATGGAACATGGAACACAGAACCAACACCAGGGATAACAAAAAAACAGGATGGAAGAGTGTCTATAGTCAGTGACCATAGCAGAGGAAGTAATGATTGGGAAATTAACAACTAACACACCACGTAACGCACAATGGATGTGAATGTGGAACAAAAGTCAAATGTCAACAAGCCAAACCTGACACATGCCCTCTTCTTACACTCCCAAGAATGTTCGGAAATGGCGTAATTATAATAGCTAGTTAGCTTCATTCAGCAACCTTTGCACTAGAGTCTGGTTTACATGGATGAGTTTGCATTTTTGTGGACGAGTCCTTGTACCATAACCTCTTTGTGATAGTGTTTTCATAACATACCTGTCAACCAGGGAGACATTAGAGCAGGGTTCCCCAATCCCAGTCCGGGAGGGAAAAATCTGCACAGTCTGCAGACTTTCCTGCTCAGACACACCTGCTAAATCTGGTAATTAGCTGGTAAACTGAGTAAGGTGTGTTTGAGCAGGGAACTCATCAGCAGCAGTGCCACCCGCAGGTCAGACCACGTAATCCACCTGAAGATAAGCAGGTTTGGGCCTGGCCAGTACTTTGATGGGACACCAACTGGGAAAGCTGGGTTGTTGCTGGAGATGTTGGTGTGGCCAACCAGTTAGCCCACCCTATGGTCTGTGTGGGTCTAATCAGGACACTGTGCTGTAAAAATTGTGCCGTCCTTTGGATGAGATGTAAATCTGAGGTTAAAGAAAGGGGTGGTACCCCAATGCCCTGCCTAAAATTGCTCACTGTAGCCATATATGGAATGGTTGGTGATGTGGAAATCAGAGACAAGGAGAAGTTCACTTTTTTTTCCTGGGATAAAGGGGAAGCAGATGACTCCAATTTCACTCCAGCCTTTCTTTGCCAAATTTACTTTCTTCTGCCAAATAATGATTCAAAGGCTTTCAGGCATAGCCCACATCTATTGGATAACAGTGAAGCAGGGGTCAATCAAGCTTCTCTACTAATATACATTAAACATTAGAAAATAAATGACTTTACATTTTCCATCCATCTTTAAACCACTTAACCTGCTCAGGGTTGTGGGGCAATTTGCCAGTCTGAGGCAGCACAGGACAGAAGGCTGGGGGGCCCCCTGGATGGGGTGCCAGGACTTTTCTTGTCAAAATAAAAGTTTTGCAGTGTCTTTGTTATGTTCTTGTGTTAAAAACACAAAAAATAGTTAACATATACTTCCATTACCATAATTATTAGAAGTGTTTTAGCGATTTCATACTATTCATTCGGAATTCTCTAGGCGAGTTGCCTTCAAATGGCACCAACAATTTAACTGTTTATAGTGACATTAAGGAAGAATGGCTTGGTTAGTCACTGGAGCCTTGTGCTGTTCCTAATATTGGGCCCCTAAAGCAATCTAATGGTGATTCAGGTTTGCCATCTCCAACAAAGAAATACACACTCCATTTGTCCTTGAATTACCATATTGATGACTCCGACTTGCTGTGTGTTCCACTAGATTCCTTGCGCAAAAGTCAATTTTTATGGCGTATTCCATGCTTGCTGAACCCCGGCAGCCGTATCTTTTTCCCAGACCTACAAGTCTGTACACCAGGGGACAGATGGAGTCATGGTCCAAACCCATTTCACAACACACTGATTCAGCCAGGCAACCCAAGACCTTCCCATAACCTCTCACGGATCTCTACCATTTTGTGTAATGTCACCCACAAAACATATAGAAGAAAATGTTTCATATATAATCTTGGATTTGTATAGATTTATTTCATTGTTTTATACCAGTGGCCATCAACTGGCAGACCTTGGATGTGTGTTGCTGATGGAATTTGGCTCTTACTCAAGAATTGATGATATAGCAACAATTATGATGAATTTTCATATTAATAGACAGCAGAGCATCAATTAATATGTGGTGATTTTTTTAAACCATTGATTTATGTAAAAACAACAGTTACATCACAATTGTGCATTGTGTGTGATTGAAATGACATCTGTCCTCTGTGACCTATTGCATGTCACAATGCGTTATTCCTGCAGTAAAGGCAAGTTGCTTCGAATGGTGAAGCTTTAGCAATCATGTGACTGTGCTCCCTTTTCATATCAGTACTTTATTGATCAAATCCCTTTCCAGTCCCCATGAACCATAAACATGGACCCTCATCCTCAATAAAACTGTCATTCCTTGACAAACTCCAATGTTACACAGTTTCATTCACTTTCTCAGTCAAAGAGATTCTCACACATACCTAGAACATATCTGAAAGGGTTCAGATTCAAGACGAAGTGAGAAGGGGTGAAAAGCCCCATCGGACCCAACAGAAACACAGTTACACTAATTTAATTCTACCAAAATATAAAAATAAGTTACACAATAATAATAATAATAACAATAATAATAATAATAATAGCATGGTAGGCCGGGCCTTAATTGTCTATGGATGATAAATGAAAAGAGGGCGGGGATCTGTTGTTGCTTCACTTGCAAGGTCACCAGTAGGAGGTGTTCGTCTCAGTCGAAAGCCAGATCAGTTTTGTTTCTTGAAAACTTGCTTGCAAACCACTCCGCAAACTCTTAACTCCTACGAAGAAATAAAGACACTCGTGAGAAGCGAAGTCCCGGGAGAATTATAGTGAAAGGGATTTTTAATACATGGGGATCTGCAATATGATTACCAAATGTAACAGGTCTCCGTCCCTCCAGTGGGTCCAGCCTCTACCCTCCTTCTCTCCTTCCTGCACGCAAACCAGTTTGTCTCCCTCCCATTTGATAGTGGTCTGCATCACATATAGCACGGACCAGTTACGACAGGCTCAGAATTGGCACTTAATCAAACGCTTATCTAATAACTTTAAAATATGACTACATTCGGATAGTTTTAATACATTTGTGAGTTATTGTTCTTTCTGTAAAGTCACTGAGATATAACAAAAAGAAAATAACGCAGATAAGTTGTGTAAATAAAGGTCCTTGTCAGAGGCGTATGGCAACCTTATTTTCATCGACCTTCTTACCCTGCATTTGCGATCGTCCACACCGCTGAGATCTTCCACGAACTCCTTCCCGACCTCAAAGTCCATGTTGTAGTTTTTGAACGCGCTGAGCGTCTTAATGTTGATATGGTTTCCATTGTGAGTGATGTCTTTATCGGGCTTCAAAAGCGTGGCAATTTTCCTAATAGCGATGTTTACATCTGCCAGTCCAGTTCAAACAGAATAAGTAAACAGACAAACATAGATAGCATTTAAAAAGCGAAACATTAAAATAACAGCCAAATCATCTTCATTGGCCAATAAAGATTTTGTTACTTAAACCAAGGAACTGAAAGGGGAGCATATTTAAATACCATTACAGTGTTCAGGAGAGATAGGCTATTTGGATTGGGATAGCCTATTAACCCCTGTCGAAGATATATGCTTTTTCGTATTTAGGTTATGGAAATTAAGGTGGGCTAAGTACTGTTTAGCGGATTCATTTTCATCAGGCTAATTCCAACAACCACGCGTGTTCCAACTTGTACGGTTAATGTTTAATTTTAACATTTCAAATCAATTTCACTGGGCTGTTGTATGGTCATAATTCGAAGTAATTAATGCTCAGCCGACTATAGTGGTAATTATCTATTTTTAGCAGTAAGTAGTCTTTATTCAAAATTAAAAAGAAGTGTAAAATAGATAGTCAATAGCACTGCTATTTTAATGGACGTCATTTTACACAATAGCCCTACTGAGTACGCTAGCAATGAGTCAATGAACGCAACCAGAATTCAGAGATAATTCAAGCAAATATATATTTAAAAAAACACCATGACTAAATTAAAGTACTATAGGACTGTAATTTACTGGCCTAACACAATTCCTTGTTATTCTCTTAGGAGTGAAAGTCATTGGCCCGTGAAAAGAATGTTGCTAGTGGAATTTCTTCCCGCGATCAAGTTTAGTGTTGACCTTAATGGTAACATGCGGTTGTGGCTATATTAACCAGTATAAATAATCTCATTGCTGTTTTACAATCAAGACTGCATTAAGTCATTAAGCAACGGCAACGAAATCTTTGCACAACGCAATACTTACCGAGAGCTTTCAGATACTCTTCGAAGTTGTCATTGGACACCATTTTCCAGTAACCATTCAAATCTACAGGCATTTCTGTTGTTTTTGCGCGTTTACCTGATTATTTTCCTGAAGGAAACTTCAGATGCTTCGATCCGATATGACTGTTTAGCCTGCGGCTGAATGCAGCACTTCTGCTAATAAATACAACTTCAGACAAGGTCGTTTTAATCCGATTACTCGTAAAATTCTGCTCTTAATAGACTCTCAGCTATCCTCGCTGCATCCATACCCTTACTAGTTTAACGTTATTGTATGTAATTATTGAGACAAAATTTACTCTTGTACGTGCAGTAAAAATTGAACGCTTTTCTTCAAGCGTTGAATACTCATAAAAGGCACAGAACCGTTCATTTAAAGCAATTTGTCAGCACTGTTATTACATTAAACAGCTGTGCTTTGGGGGGGGGGGGGTCTGTAGCCTAATATCTCCACATATCGAAAGAATCATTATAGTTAATTATATTAGGCCTACCTATTGTATTATCTGTTTATGGCATTAGTCCATTTAAAATGCAGAATTATTTATTATTAAGTGTTTTAAAATTGAACGAGCAAGATCAAAGACTATTTTCTAACGCTGAGTTAAAAACTTTGCAACAGCTAAACCCTCCAATCTTTTTTTGAGGCTGTGCAGTAATTCTGGAAACGTCTGAGACCAGCATTAAGGGACAATTAGTAAACATGAATATTGTTTTCGTGATTTTCTTTCTAGGGGTCTGATACTAGTCATCATTCAGCAAATAACACAGGGGCACACACTCATCCATTATCTACATCCACCGAGGCAGGACAGGGTGACAGTGACCTTGGGGCCACAGCCAGACATCCTTGATGGGACGCCAGTCCGTTGCAGGGCACACACTCACACAATATGGCCAATTAACTGGCACCAGTTCACCTTTCGGAAAATGTTTAACGAATTGAAAACAGGGGGAACACACAAACTCCATAGGCGAGACCGTGGAGATGTGAGGCTGTCTCACTCAGGAAACACACCCCTCTGTTCAAAATTCACCCATAACAAAATGACTCATTGACTCTCTGCTGATAGCTTAGAGCTGTAGGTCCCTGATACCTTAACCTGCACAGGGGAGTGGAATGATCTGTAAATAAGATGGATTTAATAAACAGAATCATTCACATTTACTTATAAACATTTATTTACTTGCCAGATGCTTTTATCCAAAGCAACGTACAAATGAAAAAGCAGGCACACCCAGTCCCTGGAGCTATTAGGGTTAGGGTCTTGCTCAAGGGTCCAGTGCTAATATAACTCTGCTGACTACAGGATTTAAACCAAGAACGTTCAGATCAAAGTCACAGCATCCTAGCACACGGAGCCACGTACTGCCCACAGTAAAGGGACAAGGACTCATTGAAGTTTGGTTCATGTTACGTGCTAGATAATCCTAGAACATATAGTCCATTAGTTCGGGGACTAAGCAGGGTATATACAACCCATGAATATCAAAAAAATATATATATCACAGGTTACCACTAGCATTTGCGATTGCTTTTTGCCTGACTGACAAACAGCAATGTTTCCACACAATTCCCAGCATCACATACGTCAGCAAACATACATGCATTTTCCTGGATTTCATTAGTCTGAGGATTAATATCCCAACCCCAGGAACAAAGACAATCTTTTTGTTTCTTATATAGGATTTTTCATATAACCCCATATAAGAAGGAAAAACTGCTGGCTGACTAACAAGAATGACGACAGCAAAAATGGGAAGGTCTCAAAAACGAAGAATAAAGGCGTCATAAGCTGGGACCAAAGCAGGTCCAACCAGGAGCTCAACACATTGCTCATGATTCAGGTTCAAAAAGTCAGCTGTCATATAGCGGCTCAGAGGGCGCCTCCTGCTGTCCGAGAGGCCTCAGCACAGTGTCTTTGTTCCTCTGCTCACTCTGCCAGGTATACAGCTGGTGTTCCCGGACATACTCGATCACGGCGTCCGGCAGCAGGTACTTGACGCTGAGGCCCCTTCGCAGGGCTCGCCGGATCTCGGTGGCGCTGGTCTCGTTTCGGACCCACTCCCGTACCAGGAAGATGTTGTGGCGGTGCCAGAAGAGGGTGTCGGACTCGTGCACGGCCCGGTCGGCTTGAAGGTCACCGCGACTGACGCACACGAGGCCGAAGCGGCCCACCAGCTCCTCCACGTGCTCCTCCCGCCACAGGCCCGGAACACGGAACGTGTCCAGGAAGTCAGCGCCACACAGCAGCTTCAGCTGGGGGGGTTCTGAGGAGCCTGGAGGCACATAAACACAATGGCGGTAACACTGCCCCTGCTAATGCCGTTTATCCCTTCTGGCACACAGGTGGGATAATCATGGGCAGGGACTGGAAGGGGAAGGACAAACGCACCAGCGTTTCAGCGTGAGACACTCAGGCTTTTTTTTTAAAATCAGCTGAATTTGTGCGTTGGTTGAATTTACTTTAAATCTAAATCTAAGTTAAAACTCACCTCAACCGTGAGCTGGCTGGGTGTTAAGAACAGATGGATGGAATCAGATTTGTGTAAATTAAATCCAACTGCATCCATCCACAATTCTATGGTCTAACCCCTTATCCTGAGCAGGATGACTACAGGAGGATTTTGGTACATACTGGTATAACTGACATTTCAGGGAATTATTAATATAGGAATTATTTAGTTTTCACATATCCCATCATGCTTTGCTATGACACACACACACACAAACAGGGGAGAATGTAGCTTGGGGCCAGAGCGCAGGGTTTATTTACACAGCTCTTGCTCAATTGGCCAGCAGTGATATGTTCACTCTGTGGGATTCAAACTGATGACCTTCCTCAGAAGGATAAGAAGTTACTGGGTGAAAAAATATGAGTAAGTCTGTCTTAAATGGAAGACCTGAGTTTTTTTATACGCAGCTAAACAGGTAGCTGGTTTAAGGTTAGGGCTGGGGCCGGGAAGCCTTACCTTCAAGGCTGGAGTGGGGCATCTGGAGATCTGCTGCTGAAGGCTGCTGGCCCAGAAGCTTCTGAAGGTGGTGCCTACAGGGGTTCGGATTGGCGGCGGCAAGGAGGTCAATGAGAACAGTGTTGGAATAAGCCTCTTACAGAGGCTCGAGATGATTCAGTCTCAGGCCCCCCCCATGGGACACAATAGGCTGTTTGAGGGTGTAATCAGCTTGGGATTTCTGTATGTGCACATTAGAGTGGACCCCTTTCACGAGGGGATTACAGCTGAATGCATGTGAAAACCCTTCATGGATGGAAGAAGCAGCCCCATGTGGGTTCTAGCAAACACACACCCGTGAGAACTCTGTGCATATGTAAGCGTGTACGCAAGTGTACAAGGCTCAAAATCAGCCGGACTGCTTTCAGAGAGAACAACAGCCGCGCTTCCGTGTGACCCTAACCCTTCCTCCACTAGAGACGGAGGCTGAGTTTAAAACGCGAGGCAGCATGACAGCCTCGGCCCAAAGGCACCTGAGGGGCCGTCGGTTTCAAACAGCAAATGTGCAGCGAATGCGGCCGAGAGGATGAGCACAGACCCTCACGCCCAAGATCAGGTGCCTTTCAAGACAGATGTTTTACACTAAGAAATACAGATGGGGGGGAAATATCTAGGAAAATATCTGAGAGATCATAAAAACTGGGCCCTGTGTTGGAGTGAAATGTCTTCCAGGGCAGCCCCAGCCTTGATCCAGGCTGACCGTGATGTTAGATAGCAGGATCAGCCAGCAGCCAGCACCTCACCGGGGTCAAGGGCCTTGCTTAAGGGCCAAATGTGATGCATTCACTCTGTCAGGTATGGGAATTGAACTTACAACCTTCTGGATACAGGTACAGATGCCTAACCGACTGAACCACACACCACCTAACACAGGATGCCACCATTCCCCAAACACCGTACAGATGTATTAATGCATGTATGTCTATGTTTGTATATATGCATGCATCCCACCACCTATCTCTAAAGCTATTGATTATCCTCTCCTTCTCAAGGGCATCATTCATTCTGCCCCAGCACTGCCCCACCCCCACCTCAATGTGACAACGGTCTCGGTCCAGTCTGGCTGTCGGCTCTCCCAGTCGTCCACGGTAACCCAGTCAGAGCTGTGCAGCGCCAGCCTTGCCATGGCGACTCGGTGGTGGGCTGGGACCAGGCCGCGCTTGCCATAGTTGTCGCTTACGGGGGACACTATACCCCTCACAACCCGGAACCGACCTGAAAGGAGATGGAGAATGCGGAGGGGGTGGGGGGGGTGGAAGGGCTTCGAACCCAGACACTGTCAGGCTGAAATATTCAAACAGCCAAACATACATCATGAAATAACTGACTGCTAAGTGTATAACTGAAGCAACTAGAAGAGCAACATCACTGACTACAATTGTTTTGTTTGCCTGGTATATAATGCTACAGTTCCTGGGTTAGGGGGACAAATCCTGCCTTGAGATGTGAGAAGTATAAATATTCTGATTTCTGCATCTACATGACTGGTTGTTGTACCTCTCCCTGCCAGGAGGCATGAGCACAGCCTACCTGTATGGTGCATGTGGTCACGGGCCAGTTCAAACAGCCTCATGTGCTGGTTGGTGATTGGGTTGAAGGAGCCACATGCCAGTAGAACCAGAGGGATCCGACCCATAGCTCTGGCACCAGACGCGGGGTGGGTCAGCCAGAACTAATGCCAATGTAAGGGTGGTGGACCTAAGAGGGGTGCGGATGACCAAAGATTAACAGCCTGTTACAACAGGGAATTCATAGTGACTACTTTGCTATGAGGAATTAGCCTGTTTTATATGTCTACAAGGGTGAAGGGGCAGGCAGGTAAACGGCTCATTATTATACTCCAGACCCTGTACTGTACAGGCAGTGGCGTGACTTGTTAGAATTGCCGCCGGTTACTCTGAGCTGTATCATCGACAACGATTTAGAGCCTGAAATAATCCGCCCATTTTAAGTGCAACATGCCCCATAGAAACAGCAGTATCTTAGGCACACGACGTTTTCCACAGGCAGGGGAGGGTCGTGACATTCAATTCTACCGTGGCAAAATCTAACCGTCAGCAGAAACACGCAAATATGTATTTTCCGCAATGAAAGATTAATTATAAGCAACAATCCCGCATTTAACAGTTGCCTAATCATTTCTGGAATATGCTTTTCCAATTTACCGCTGCGTAGGTCAAGTAAAAAAAAAAAAACTTATGGTGTAATGTACTGTGATGAGGTGCAAATAAGATGCATATTACTAAAATGCTTTACTGGCACAAAAACAAAATCTGCATTATAATCTGGATATAAGCACCACGTCCCCAGCCTCGGCTCGGTATTTAGACAACATGTTGGTATCCTGATCGTCACACCGAGGGACTGGCAGCTTTGATGTACTAATCATAGGTAAAATGATCGACCTTACTTGATCGTGCTTGACCTAGGACAACCATAAAATGTAATATGGGAAAGCACATCTTCGGTGCATTTTCCCAGGCTATAAACGGCGGCAAAATAATTTTGTATTACCGTATAGCAAAACGACCTGGACAGCTTATAATATACGCGCTCATTCAAAAACAAAAATATTATCACTTAAACCAATGATAGTATTTGTCGACTGCGTGTTTTGAAAATATTAACCGGATCTTTTGCTAGCTAGCCTGCATTTGTTTTGGATAGCAATATCATTTTAATATCAAATACACGTGATCGGTTAAATTCCGGAAAGGCACAATGATAAATGTGTCTATTTATTAAAAGGCAGTACCTAACCGTTTTCACACTGTTTTATCTGGCTCCAATGTTATATATAGAGTGCAATCGCGCTCTGCAGCCCGAACGCCAACCGGCCGCAGTTCAGATCACCTTCCTCCGCCGCTGTGCTGCACCTTCCGTGTTCCGCCGGACACCAACCCTTCAGGATACGCAAGACACATTTTTACGTATAGCACACCCCCTGGCGGGAATTTGGTTCCCCTTATTTAAATACACCATGATATCAAATGTTATCAAGTTTTATGAAGATGATCATATACACGCATACAGAATTTCTGTACCGTGATACTATTCAAGCACAGACAATTTCCAAGACCTTGTAGGTATTACAGTTCCTACATAATGTGATTGTCGCGGTACGACGGCATTAAATATAAATGTAGTTAGGAGGATTCATTCTATACCGTTTCATTTCATTGTACTTATGCAGTCTGTCTGGAAACTAAATGTAACAAAAGAACAACATGAATCTAAGTTCTCTGGATAAAGCGGCCAGAAGAATATAATAATAATCAGCTTCCCAGTTCATTTTATAACTCATTTTCAAACGTGTCTGCTGTGGGCAGGGACCTCTTTAGAAGTGGGTGCTGTGAAGGACAGATACGGTCTTCTTCCAATTTAAGCTTTTACACATTTTTCACAGCTCCGTCACCCAGAGGAAGACGTTCGACCCCTGTTCCCCTACCCACTCCCGAGAGCTTCAGCTTGGACTGGGAGGTGCTGTAGTATGATACCGTTATGGTGTTGCTGTCAAAGTTATAAAAATTGATTTTTGAGAGAAAGAGAGCGAGAGGGCGAATGCTGAGGATGAGTGACTGCAAGTAGCCTGCATGATTGGAGGGGAGCGGAAAAAGCGGAGAGAGAGGGCGGATAGTGGGTGAGAATCGCGCAAACGACATGGCCGATTTTCTCTAAGTTTCGACTCCCTGACTCCAATGAGCTTTTAGTAGATGATTTTGATGATTCACAGTAATTATATGGCGCATTTATATTCTGTCCACCCTCCTCGTGGCTTCTGAGGCACTCTGCCTTGTCATTAGTCTTCGTAATGTGTTTTGTTCTCCAAATTGGTATTGGCTGTATGTGCTATAAGCCGTCATGGGTAAGAGCATTTGTTGAATGAACAGATAATAAAGAAAGGCAGAGGAAGAGAAGAGATGGCAGAGGTTAAAAAAACAGGACTACTTGATTTTTGTTGTATTGCATTGAAGCCATTGTCTTCCAGCTGTCCTCCACACACCATAAAATTCTTTTAATGGAGTTAGAAAATGTCTTGCTTTTATTCAAGTTTTGAGACATCAAAGCACATGTTTGGGTGATGGTCTGAAAGGGTACATTGAATTTGTCATGTTTCATTGCAAGTTTATTCATTACTTATTTGTCTTTCTACCAAAGACAGATGACAGAGCATAGATCACCCCCAGTAAGCTATTGGGGCAACGCCAATTACTGCTGATCTCTGAAGTGATTCTGCATGAATCATCTGGTTTGTATGTTATTGGCACGATGACGTCTTTTCATGAAATACCTGGTCAACATGCGCAACGAAACAAATGAAAGGTAATGAAACCAATGAAAGACGATGAAAGATAACAGGAAGGTGTTCAAACTGATAAGGTAGAACTGCAGTGCTGAAGCTATTGATGCACTCTATGGCCAAAAGTAAGTGGAGACCAGCTTTTCCAGCATCTCATTCTGAAACTAAGGGTATTAACGTGAAGTTGGTTGCTCCCTTGTTGCTATACTAGCCTCTGCTCTTCTGGTGAGACTTTCCATGAGATGTTGGAACATTACCGGTGGGATTTGCTGCCGTCCAGTTTGGGTATTGATGCTGGGTATTTAGGTCACTTTTTGTGAGTTTGTGTGACTGACCACTTAACAGATGAACTTGCGCCCAGATTTTCACTTCACTTGCAGTTTGCCGATACAGAGGGGAAGAAAAGTGCCGAAGTGACTTATTGGCAAGATGGCGTCCTGTGAAGATGCCAAGTGGAAAATTACTAAGCTCTCCTGTACAACCCATTCTTCTACTAATGTCTGCGGTGGAAGATTGTGTTACCTTGTGCCAGCAGTTGACCACATAATTTTGGCCATTTAATGTACAGGTTTTTCTCAGAGGATATTCTCTTCTCGGACCCAAAGCCGTAAAGCTTTACCCTGAGTAATCTTTATGTAGACTGAAAATCTTCGAAAATGTCGCCTTTCTATGTATAGCCCACTGGCTAATTTTGATATGCTTGATTTGACTCCTATGGCAGAGACTCTTATGGATATTTTGACATTGAATTGGTGTCCATATGGTTCTCACTGCTGTCTGAGATGATTACCAAGAAAAGTATTTGGGAATCAAACATATCTGGTAGATATGGATGCAATAGAAGTACAGTACTTCACTGAAGCAGTTAGCAGACACTAGGCACTGGTCAATCACTCAGGAGAACTTAAATAGAATAGCTTTCAATTATTCATAGACCATGCGAAGAGCTGTACACCATTTTGCATGACGGATGTTCTATTAGATATTTTTGCAAGAAAATATCTGCAGAGATAGGTGAAAAAAGACAATTAAGTTTCTATTTTAACCAAGTCTTTCCTTCTGCATGACTCAAACATAAAACCTGCAAATTTCAACAACTGTAACAAGGTAGAAGAGGTGCCACCGATCCATTACCCACTACCGGTATTGGCCCAATTTCGGCAAAAAATGCTCGCTCAGATGTTGGGGGGTGGACAGATTGGATTTTCCACCAGAGACCTAGCCTGAAATATCATGGAAAGGCTTGTAGGCGTAGTGTGAAATACCGTAAACAGAAGTGACGGTCTCGTGATGACTAGCTGTTCAGCATCATGTGCGTCGGAGCTGTCATGTCGACTTTACGCTGAAGATGGAAAACAGCGAAACTGCAGACTGAAATGTATGTAAGTCTATTGCTGATAGGGTATGTAATGGCTGATGGCTGTAAGGTTGTTGAAGCTGTCAGGCTGAAGAAGGAGACCTTACGAGCTTGGTTAGCTAGTGGGCCTCATGAAGCAGCTGATAGGTACCTTGGGTTCTAGATGGCTCTTGATGTTGTTGGGCTGTCTTGGTTGACATACCCCTTTAACATTATGTGGACATTGGGGACAGGGGATTGGCAGACTGGGGTTGTGGTCCCAATCATTAAGAAAGGGGACAAGAGGAACTGTTCTAACTTCAGAGTGAACACAGTCCTCAGCCTCCCTGGGAAGGTCTATGACGGGGCACTGGAGAGGAGGGTCTGTCCATTGGTCAAATCTCGGATTCAGGAGGAACATTGCAGATTCCGTCCGGGTCGCAGAATATTGGACCAGCTCTTCACCCTCACAAGGATACTGGAGGGTTCGTGGGAGCTTGCCAAACCAGCCTACATGTGTTTTGTGGACTTGGAAAAGGCATCTGATCATGTCCCTCAGGGGGTCCTGTAGGGGGTGCTCCAGGAATATGGGGTGCAAGGTTCATTGTCATGGGCCATCAGGTCCCTGTACAAATGGAGTGAAAACTTGGTTTGCATTGCCAGCATGAAGTGGGACTCCTTCCCGGTGGGTGTTGAACTGCCCGTTAGGGCTGCCCTTTGTCACCAATATTTCACAGAATTTCTAGGCATAGCCAAGGGCAGAGGGGGGTTTGGTTGCTTTTTGCAGATGACATGGTCCTGTTGGCGTCGTCAATCAGTGACCTGCAGTGTGCACTAGGACGGTTTGAGGCTCCGTGTGAGGTGACTGCCATATGGGTCTCGACCGGAAAAGGGTGGGGGATGAACTGCTGGCCCAAAGAGGAGCAGTTTAAGTACCTCAGGGTCTTGTTCACGAGTGACGGAAGAAGGGAGCGGAAGATTGACGGATGAATCGGTGCAGCGTTGGCAATAATGCGGGCACTGTACCATTCTGTCGTGGCAAAGGAGGAGCTGAGCTGGAAAGCTCTCGATTTACCAGTCGATCTATGTTTCTGCCCTCACCTATGGGCATGAGCTGTGGGTAGTGACCGAAAGAATGAGATCACGGATACAAATGGCAGAAATGAGTTTCCTCCACAGCATGGCTGAGCTCAGCCTTAGAGACAGGGTGAGGAGCTCAGACATACGGGAGGGACTCAGAGTAGAGCTACTGCTCCTCTGCAGTGAAAGAAGCCAGTTGAGGTGATTCGCCACAAGACCGAGACACATAATTTGCCATGTTAAGTGAAATGTATCGATACAAATATTTCATTTAATGCTTAGCAATTGGTAAAGTGGAACAGAATATTGGATCGGTATCAGTATCGGCAGGTACTCCAAATTTAAATATTGGTATCGGTCCTGCCATCTCTATATAAAGATGTTACTGAACTAAAGTCAGGATCTTAGCCGGTACTCATCACATGTGGGACGTCTGCAGGGTGCAGACACCACCGGCTGTTTCCAGCAGCAAATCTATCCAATTCTGAGTATCACCCACCTTAAGGATGTCAAAAAGCTACACCATGCATTGTCTTTTGTTTGGTATCCCATTGCATTTGCTGCTGTCCTCCTGCAGAGACGGTTGCAGCACTGTCGCATACGTCTTCTCATCCCTGCTCTTTGTGTCTATCCGGGAGGGTGCTGTAAGTCACTGTGAATGTTTTCTTACTGAATAGATGTAAACAGACATACAGACAAATGAATGGAAGACAGCCCTGAAACACAACTAGTGCAGTGATTAAGAGGACTGAGTGCAAATGGCTTTTCAATCCGTTTGTTCTGAAGGTAAAAGGGCGGCCAAATAATATTGGATTTCGGCCAAGCCGGTTGTTATGGGAAAGTAATGCCATTATCAGAATTCTCCAGAGGCTTCCTGGAAGCTGACATTTAACTAGAAAAGAAAAATGACCCTCGACAGAGCAGAAGGAAAGGGACTTGGCGAATTGCTGATTATTCAAACAAACGGCAGAAGAAAGACTTACTACTGTATTTTTAAGGACTTATTAAAATACAATACCCAAGCAAGATAATGTTCCTGCATTGTAATGCTGCAATCAGGTTCTGCATTAAATGGCATGGGGAGAAAATCCAGATATTTCATGTGAATTTTTCTTTCGTTCAGCTGTGCAAGGTAACACAAATTAGATAGATAGATAGATAGATAGACAGACAGACAGACAGACAGACAGACAGACAGACAGACAGACAGACAGATAGATAGATAGATAGATAGATAGATAGATAGATAGATAGATAGATAAGGAAGGAAGGAAGGAAGGAATGTTGTGTGCCGGATGCCAGGATTCCCCAGCAGAACCTCTTAGCACAATGTGGAGGAATGAGCTAGTAGGCAAATGTGCTCCAAATCTGTGCCCCCTGGAGAAGATGGGCAGGATTGTTTTCTATGTTCTCCAATTTTGCCAGCATCCTCTTTTCTGCGACAAGTGATGTAAACTAGTACAGACACCCGCAAATCCTCAGTTCTCTCAGTCCAAAGAACCCTCTGCAAGAAAGGTTGCATGAAATAAATAAAGTAAATTTCCTCTGTTATTTGTGCTGTAAAGTGCCCTTCAGCACAGACAAGGCGATGAGGCTATTTTAGCGTGTAGCTCAAGACCGCTGCACAAATGCAGGCTGAACACGACCATTCAATCTGAGCAGGACTATAAAGGTCAAAATACAAAATTCATGCTCTTCTCTGCTTCATTAAGTGGTTGAAATTAGCTGAAAACAGTGATATTTCTTTCTACAGCAGTGATATAATGTGTCTATTATCCTTAGTCATGAAAAAACCCTATTCTGTCTTAAAAAAAAGTGACAGTATGTGAATACTGGCCACTAAATCTTTTACAGAGCCTGATCCAAGACTGAAAACAAAGTGCTTTTGCGTTCCATCTTGTTAGACGATAACAGAATCACTGAGTGTTGTGTAGGTGGATAACTACCTCAGATAGTCTAATTAATATAGACAAATGTTTTTCCCTTAAATTTAAGGCCAGTTACAATGATAGTACACAAACCCCAGCAACATATAAGAGGATTAAAGTAATGTTGAACAAAAGTCAATAAAGTGGACGGACAAATGGAGGAATAACACACACTTAACACAGGAAGATGAGCTCCAGTATGAAACTAGCTATTCATTTTTTTTGCATGTCTTTCCTCATCTTGTGGGAATCTGTCTCCAGGAAAAAATTTGCTTGTAGTTCCCTCAACACTCCCTCAATCTCTGAAGTGATTGAAAACAGCCCCCCCCAGGGGAAACCTTGCCTAATTCACAAGAACATGGTACAAAATAACTAGCAGTAAAATACGAAAGACACATCTCTTTTGCAGAAAAAAACTCTGAGGACATTTAAAGATCGAACAGGTGGCTGTGCCTTGATTTGCATGAAACGGCATTTGGGGCAGATATATTACTAATTAAATTCAAACTGAAAAGCTTATTGTTCTTTTTAGCAAGATGGTGAATTAGAAAAGCTTTATGTAGTTTTAAAAAAGAAAGGATTTTATAAATATTTATGTGATTTTTGTTTTAGGTTACATGTTTCGTTATTTGCCCAGTCGTACGGTACATGTTTATAGGTAGTTAAATATGAAACCGAAGGGTACCTGAGTCCATAGGAAGATTTATATAAGGAAGACTAACGATTGCTGGAAAATGCAGCGCCCTCTGCTGGTAACGGAGCGTCTTCACACAGCAAATGCGCGGGAGCAAATCAGTTTCTGTAACTTGTAGAGGTGCGTATCTTGATATGTAACCAATTGCTGTGAAAACCAAAAACAACCCAAGAATCACCGTTAATCGACCTCATGCTCTATGGTGGGTGAAGTGGAATTTTCATCTTGACTGTGGCGAAATAAAACACGTGATTATTGTGGAAGGTGTTATGAAAACTGTTAATTTACATTCAGCCTCTAATATAGATTCATTTCACTTTGTTAATGTTAGATTTGTTTCATGTTGATGAATAAATCAGAGCGAGGCGTCTGGTAAAAGTGACTTATTGACTTCACATTGACATAATGCAAGCCGGTCACACTCAGCTCATCGAGAGCTCGTGTACTGTTAAAATGCACGTCCCTGTACAGAGATGCTTTGTTTAATATGATGTAAAAAGTAATATTGAAAAAGGTGAAGAACAATGTGTGTGTGAGAAAGAAAGAGAGGGAGAGAGAGAGGGAGAGCGAGAGGAGCTGGATCTCGTATTTATATCAGTAGCTGTTCTCGGAGTGACGTAGTTGCGGGGCGCTATACTGAGATTCAGTGCCACCTCATCTTGGCACCCAAGACATCAGATCTGTACAGTGTGTGCCCGCCCTGATCTCCGATACCGGGGACTCTTAATCCGTCTACGTTTCCCGCAGATTTACCGGTACTGAAGACAGGAGGAAGGAGCAGGACTGGAGGAGATCTGGCCGCAGAAGATGCTGAGATTACGGCCGGTGCTGGTTTTGGTTCTGGGTGCACTGGGGCTGCACAGCGTCCTTGCTGGGAAAGGTGAGTAAAAAAGTCCGTGTCGAGGATGGAGAAGATGCCAGACATGCACCTTTATGACTTTATTGAGCTGGAAAAGACCCCCCCCCCCATTTATCTTCGGCTGGCATATTATCTTATCATCTCCTCTTGTTATAATTCACAAGAAGTCGAAAGAGTAAGTTTCATGCATTTTTTAGGTTTCATTTATTTTTTATGCCAACTGGGGCGAAATCATTATTTAGTTATTATAAAACACAGCGAGATTTTCATTGGAGTTTTGCGGTGGCGCGTTTCGCTTGTAACGAACACCGTCGTTTTGCGGCAATAATTTTGTTGAATTGGATTTAAGTTTCTGATAGGTGGTTGATAAATAAGATGACATCGTAGGCTCTGTGATGTTTCCGCTTTTTAGCGGTATTTTGTTATTTGGGTGCTTCTTTAATTTTTTGGGGGGGTGGTAGGTGGTCGGGTGGAAAGGGATACTTTTTAAGTGAAAATGATTAATTGTCCAAACACAACAACGAAATGTGTCCTGTGTATTTAACCCATATATGACATCGTGACATAGCAGGGGCAGCTAATTCAGCACCAGGGGCGC
>JAODJX010000047.1:17111304-17139389 GCA_026776945.1 Isichthys henryi | reverse complement strand
AGCAAAAATGCGGACCGTCTGGCACAGAGCAGGAAGGGAGCAAAAATGCGGACCGTCTGGCACAGAGCAGGAAGGGAACAAAAATGCGGACTGTCTGGCACAGAGCAGGAAGGGAGCAAAAATGCGGACTGTCTGGCACAGAGCAGGAAGGGAGCAAAAATGCGGACTGTCTGGAGGTCCCTGAGGACAGGATTGGGTAGCACTGGTGTAATTAATCAGTGCATTTGAAGAGGAGAGGTTAATCAAGGCTGGCTTGAGGTGTGTCCCGTATATGGCAAAGGGTGGTTTTTGGGTATGTTTCAGTGCAGAGCCTTAGGGAAGGGTCTATGTGTGTTGATTGGGCTCTCAGTCGCTCTCTCTGTCGCTCTCTCTGTCTTTCTTCATCGTCATGTCCACCCAAAGATCTGGTTTTGCCCGTTTGAGCCTTTGGCCTGAAATTGTGTATCCTTTTCGGCCCTCGTTAGTGTTGGTTAAAGGGAGCCGGTTGGGGTTGGCCGGTGGGCCGATACGTCCTGACAGCAGTCAGGCAGTCTGGCAGTGAACCTCTGTCCCCGCGGTACCTTTGGATACCAGCCCGGAGGCAAAAGATGGAGAAGAACAGCCTGCTTTTTTCCCTCAGACTTTCAAAGGGCAGCCGAATTGGCTCTCATCCAAATCCCAGTGAAAGGCATGCAGAGAATGGAACTCGTTCCCTGAGTGATTTGTCCTGTGCCATTGTTGGCGTTCTGGTAGCCAGCAGCTCTGCATAGAAACCACCCCTCTGCTGGGGCAATGCCGCTTCCACTGCACCTCATTCGAGACGATATACTGCCCGACCCTCGGCGCCCAGCCATTCCAGCCCCTGCGTTGCCAGATCGTCGCTCTTTGTGATTTCACTGTTTGCTCCTGTCGTAGATGTGCGTTTAACTTCCAGCTGACAATGGTCTCTTGAGTCATGAAGCTACAGTGTAGCCATCCTGACGACTGATTTGCCGAGGACATAATCCTCGCTTTAAGTTCATCGTCTCGGCTGTACTCCTCTGCACAAATGAGAGCCCTCAGTCCAGGATCCACTTTCCCATGGACTGTAACTCTCTTCTGCTGCCAGTAATTGCGATACGCAAGAATGTGTGCATACCCTAACAGCTTTCGCCCCAAGTAAATTTACTAATTACAGCTTTTCACAACATCATCTTACGTACAAAGAACCCAACTGCGGCAAAGGGGCAGCGGAACCTAAACAATGAAAACAGGGGTGCCAGATTCAATTGGCTTAATTTATTATGCAAATCACAAGTGACTGCACCAAAATGGAAAATAAAGACGTCAGTCTTCACCCGTTTCGCTTTGCAAGATGGGGCATCGTAAGCGTCAGCAAGCGGTAAATGGGATACGAGCGAATAAACCCAAGGAAATTGCAACATAAAGCACAAATCCTAATAAACATACAGACACAGTTAGAAAGCATGATATTAAATGTCACATTTGCCGGCTCAAGACTCTTACCCTTGAGTCGTTGTCACTGGCAGGTCAGCAGGGGTGACATCACACGAGTCCCGGCTTCTGTTAACCACACTGTTATCGCGTCACACGCATCACCTGTGTCCTCGGAGACTGCCACCTGGTCATAAGCAAGGCAGATGTAGACTTTCCTCATCCGAAGTTAAAAGAATTCCCTGACCAGTTTCAGCAGCACAGAATAAGCAATCAGCAGGGAACACGGCTGATAAATAATGGATGTGCGGTAACGCGTGTTGCTATTACCCCGTGCCCATTGACGGACGCATCAGGCCAAACCACAACAGATGTAGTTTCAGCACCTGGGCGATCACTATTGTACTGTGAGTGCAGAACATTTAACAAATAAATTGCATGGCCTAGGCTCAGAAGCTCAGGCCGTTTATCACACTCTACTATATAACTCCCAACTAGAACCACCTACCGCCCCTCTCCGACCAATTAAACTGCACGCACCATATATGTGTCATGCTGGGAAATGTTGACGATGAATTCTGCAGCCTGGAAATGGCATACAGACACCTTGACTGATAGAGTCACACGTGAACAATCTGCCGCGTGATGGAGAGATGTTCCAGGCAAGATGAGCCAGCCCTTTCCACCTTGATAGAGTGCGGCTGTAAATGTATTTAGTTGCCTTTAAAATTGAATAAACAATCATCTTTTTTCAGTCAAATTACATACCAAGCTTTGAGTTTTGCTGCTCATGTCTGGCTTCGGGCGCACATGTAATCGAAGCATTTGTGAAAGGAGAACATGTCGAGGCACAAGGTGAAAGCTCTGTGTTTTGTCGGCAGACACACATTAGGCTCCTCACCGAAAATGCTGTAGCACAGAGGATCGGATGCACAGCTGTGATAAGGGCAGGCTTCTGGTCTACTGTCAGCGGCATGTTTTACGAGACAGACACTTAGCATTGCCCTGCTCATCTGAGAGTCGCTTGTCTGCTTTGATTGTTATTGTGGCTGGTTTTGGAGTAGATAACTCAAGGCCCTAACAGTGATATGACTGCACACCCGTGGAGACCCCCTTCCACGCTGACAGAGCAATATCATAGGTGGGTATATGATTATCCCGTTGAACACAGGATTTGAAACCCACAACCTTTCGGATACGGGCACAGATCCCTGAATCACTGAGCTGCACAATCGCGTCTTTGCTCTCATTTCATGGTCTATTTATTTCTGCATCTTGGTTTTGTAACCTAACTTGCCAGTGCTTCTTTCACGTACAATCAATAATAACGATAAAATGTAATAAGGAAGTATCTAACACGTTAAACCGCCTGACTGACAGCTTGGTGAATAAATGAGAATCCCCATTTATTCTTTAAAACTGTTTGACTAAATGAAGAGCATTTCTCAGGGTTGTTCAACAGGAAAACCAAACATATTCATCATATTGTCATCCGTCCTCCATATGTTCTCATTCGGGAGCCTGCAGCGTATCTCTCGACAAACCTGGGATGTTATTCTGTGGTGCTTTTTAAAAGGGACTTTGCTTTTTGAGTTTAACTCAATAAACTCGTATCAATCATGGCAGCTCAGCGCCAGTACAGGAACCATCCAGCGCAAACATGTCTGCCATTCAGCTGTTTTACTCCTTTGTCTTTAATAAACGTGGCCAGCTCAGGGTGGCTCTCTCTCATATTAAAGACTCTTGATATTCTTTTATTGGCCGAACTGGTATTTTGGGAGGTTTTAATATCTATGATTATGTCAGGATCAGAGGGGTATTAGCTTATGCTGGTTAATCAAACCATATATGCTAAGGCTTTCAGTTATATAAAGACTGAGGTGTGGGTTGGGGGCGCCTGAATGGCGGAACGTCACTGACAAGGACGTTGCATTGTACTACCTGTGCTGAAATCCTTCCGCACTTGCCCTCGTACTGTGTTATATTGCAGGAGGAGGGGGTGCTGTCATCAGGGCAGGGACGGCCGGGTGACTGGGGTTACTGCGTCGATTAGTTACAATTGTCCCTCAACCCTAGAAACGATCATGATCATAAATCGACATGTTTTATTTTATCCTCCAGTAACCCTGACAACATATTTTATGTCACCCAGTGTCACTTGTGTACAATATTTCAGTGCCTAAAATCTCTACCTGTTCCTATCTAATTGGCTGCAATTCCCTTCCCATTCTCTTTGTCATTTGTTTCTTGTCACCATCGTGACCAGAGGGATTCTTACATGTGCATTTGTATGCTTTGCCTGTCATTCTGCACACAAAATAATTTGTTTTGGTGCATCCTGAATCTCTGATGAGGGGCTCTTTTGCTGCAGATTCATTTTAAACTGCATACTCTTTTGAGGTTTGAGGCTGCCGGTAGCTCATTAGGTTGATGATCTGTACCTATAGGAAGGTTGTGAGTTCAAATCCTGTACTCTCAGAAAAAAAGGCTACAAGTTTGTACCTTTGTCACTGGGCCTCTACCTTACATTTCTGTACCTTTTAAGTACAAACAATATTAATGTGCCCCCAAGGGTACAAAAATGTTCCTCAGAGTTAATTTCTCTACCTGAAAAGGTACAATTAACTACAGTTAAGGGTACAACTGGCAGACCTTTGGGGGTGCAGCCCAGTGACACGCAAAGGTACAAATTGGTGCTGTGTTTTCTGAGAGTGTAGCTGGTTCCTAGAGCAAGGCCCCCCCGGCTGCTCCAGGGACACTGGCTGACCCTCCTCTCACTTGTACATCGCTTAGGAAAAAAGCAGCCACTTATTAAACGTAACCATTACGAAAAGCCCGACACACACCCACAGGTTAAATTCCCGTCAGAATAAAATTTCCGAAAAGCTCCATCTTTGTTCTCAGTGCCAGTGCCGAGAACAACTAGACGGCCACCATCCTTCGGTGTCTCATAAAATTCGCATCTTAACTTTTCACCTGCTGTCTGGCGATCCAAGGCAGACGCTCCTGTGAGGAGCCCGGCTGGCGCTGTGGCGGGCGTTTTAATTCTCATCCATTTTAATAAAGAGAAAACAACTTTTTTTATCCTTACAAAGAAAGCGCCATGTAGCCTGAGACTCAATTAAATTCTCCTGTAAAGTCTCTCTTCTCCCACCGCTGAGTGTTTCGCATCCATTGTCTTTGGGATGCACATTTTGAGATTAATTTTCTTTTTTTACTTGGTGCGAGATGAAAGGACAGAAGATAAAACATTCGAGCAGGACCAAAAGTGCTTAATCATAGCCACTTCGGAGGCGGGCGATGACGACTTCCTTCTGCCCGTTTATCTGGTTTGCACACACGCATGTACACACCACGCTCGTACACGCAAAATGCACAACCAAGCTGGAAATCGTGTTTTCCTCAGAAGCATGGAGAAGCTCTTTCAGCTATAATGCTGTAGGCATGGAAAGAGTTTCACAGCAGTGGAAAGGAGCCAGATACACGTAAACAGCAAAAAAAGGACTTGGTCAACATATCAGTTATACTTTCGGTCTGAACGGTATTGACCTTTGCTTAAGTAAAATTGTACCATAGATTTTTAAGGCAGCCCTGAGTTTTGGGGTCTGTGACCATTTCAGCAATCAACAAACCATTAATTTTTAATGTTTAACAGGTGAAATAACGAAGGTCATTTATTAATTGATAATCAGTTCAGTTCTTATTAAAAAGACGAAAGGGTTCATTCTCCTGAGCAGACAATGTGATAGTTGGTTTCCGTTTCTCTCATGCTGCGGTTATAGTGGCACATTGTGCCGTTTGTCAGTGTATGTATCCAAGCCCATTTGCCACACACCCACAGACCTGCGCACCTACACAGATCCAGCCACAAGTGTGTGTGCGTGTGTGTGTGTGCGTGTGTGTGTGTGTGGGAGGGGGGCGGTTTCAAATTAAGATTTTGTTCCAGTTCAAGCTGAAGTTTTACTCAGCCGCTGACAGGCTGAGAAATAGCTTCTGTGCTGCAGGTTGCACTGTGGAGGTACAGAGCAGATCACACTGGACGGGTAGAGGTAATGTCTCGAGGGAGGTGGGATTGGAGCAAACATCCACCCAATCTAGATGGCCTTCTTGCTGCTGGCATCACTACTAATGATCGCACTACCTCATTAGCGCATTCTCTTGCTAGCGCGCCCACTTCTTCTGCTTCCCACGATCACTGGTGTTGCTCAGGTGCATCTCCGCTGGGTCTCACTGCCCACTTGCGACTTTTTAGGTGAGCGAGTAGCTTTGCAAGCTGATTAAATTTCCTCAGATCGTAATTAAAATCGGTTAGCATGGGCTTGCTGGTACGAAATTCCTGTGTAAGATGCCCAAAAATCACCAGCTGCATTGTGTATCTGCGCCAGGTTTTTTGTGGGTAAGGAGCAGGTGCCTAAGACCGGATGGTTTCCAGTTCAAATCTCATGTTGGGCAGACTGACTTCACCATTGGTCCCTTGTGCATGGGTCTTAAATCCAACTGCTGCAGGAACACAGGCTGACCCTCCTCTCTGATCCTCACTTCTCGATTGCTTTGGACAAAAGTGCCAGCTAGATCAATAAGTGTATACATAAAATGCAGGCTGAATGTTCTTTTGATCATACTGCCATTGCAATATGATTCACTTTGAGCTCATTAGGGAATCTGAACCACACTGTTTACAACAAACTGTTTAAACAATTTTTTTCTATGAACAAATGAACACTGAAACAGGAAAGAAGTGGAGGGTGGAGCCACACTTTCATAGCTTCGAGGGTCGATGTGTACAGCCTTGGGCCTGTGTCTGATCTCTCTTACATACCTGTTAGATTCACCAAACTTGTAAGATCACTACAGTTTAGGGCTGTGACATTAACAATTGGTTGGAGAGCATGTGTGCATGCATGTTCACTCACACGCACATATGTGAACAGACAACTTTGCATGCGAACACCCTTCGCACACTCCGAACCGTCACGTCTAGGTGGATGGGCTGGTTTGTCTTTTTTCCACAGTGATCTGACTGATTTCAGGCAGCTCTGCCTTTCATCAAATGAGATTAAACACAGTCTTGGAGCCAGTCGAGAATGAAGGGGCAGGCTGATTTCGCAATAGAGTCATTCAGATTTCTCCAGGACGGATCTCCGGAGTTTCCTTGGATTTCATTTAAATGTAAATGTCCACTTTGTGACTGTGTCAAATTAATTTTCAGTGGTAGCTGAACTCTATTTATATTGGAATACAGTTTAAGCGCACAGAGGGTGTTTAATGGGATTTCACCTTACGACTTCCTAAAATCCATACCCTGCCCCTCAGTCCTAAATCAAAAGGTTTTTTGTCCTGCCAACATCTGCGGTTGGTCTCTTGTTTTTAGTCATTTACTGCCAAGTGCTTTTGAAGATCAGGTCAGAGGGTTTGCGGAGAATTATGACGATTTATGTATGCAGGACCACACTTCTTGTATACGTGGGTACATCTGTGTGTAAAGTGTAAGTCTTGTGTACAATATTTTTCCCAGAATGCCCCACCTGGCACATGGCCTTTATGTGGAAACAAAACAAGGCTGACATGGCATCCAAAGCCTTGGTACAGAGGTTAGTGTGAAAAAAGGCTTATACTCCTTCAGTCTACTTACCTCCTAATCTCAATCTGCCTGCATGCGTGGGGAGGGCTCACCTCCCCTGGAACCGGATTGGCCCATCAGGTGCCTACCTCCCCCATATTCATTGGCTCTGAGTTATGTCAGTCATTTTCCTCAAACCTATATATGTGACACAATACCATATGTGTTGTGAAATGTAAGGAAATATGGTGCTCTTGATTTTGTGCGCTTAGTAGAAAGAAGTCGATGACGGCCTTAATTTTTCCTCTTCGGATGCCACCCCCCCATACCCCTCCCTCCCTTGAAAATAATCTGGACCCGCCACTGCTTCAGGGTCACCTAAGTGATCGACAAGTCGGAGCAAAATGAGGAAATGCGTCTGACGAGGTTTTCTGAGGTCGTGGGGTTTCAAGAGGATTTCTGGTGCTGCTGTGGAGTCTGGGGGCAGAAGAGGAAGACAGAAGCCCTTCCTGCAGTTTGTGCATCTCGCAGGCCTCCAGGGCAGTTTGGGGGGATGAATAGAGCCCCCCCACCCCCGTTCCCATATTTGGGAATGTCCAGTAATTACTACATAAGGTATTGTGAACTGGAATAGCCCACTTGCGTTATTAAGGTGCCAACCATAGTCTGCAAAATGTCATTTAAGGACAGTAAATTTACTTAAATCCAGCAGAATATTTGCCTTAGTTCAAGGTAAATTTGCAGAGGAGCTGGACAGTGGCTGCACACCTCCAGGAACGTGCCCAGATTTGGTGTGTGTGTGTGTGGGGGGGGGGGGTGTGGATTATGTTTATATTACATTGTGGGGACCAAATGTTCATCATGTTGGTATTAGAGTTTTCCCCACAGAGATGAATGGAGAGTCCCCAGAAAGATATAACTACAAACCTGTGTGTGTGTGTGTGTGTGTGTGTGTGCAGGTGTCATTGCCTTGTAATGGGCTCTCATCATAGTTTAAAAATAAAGCAATGTTAAAAAAATAATAAATGTCTATTGCTCATTAAATAATAATCTTTGCTTCTCAATACATATTTGGGACGTAATAACTTCCTTCTATTTGAAGGTACATTAGTTATTTTGCTTGGGAATAGTCTATATTAAGTTTGATATTCCTGCTTCAGTTGGGGACTGTACTTAATTCAGAACAGTATGTGCCTAAATAGTGAAAGTGCTCAGCACTGGGACCCCGCCGCCATCGCACACGTGGCAAGCGGCTTGCGGGCAGCCGGCTGACTCTGCGGGCTTTTTATACAGAGCTTCCATCACTGGGTACTGGACTGTCCCTTGAAAGTATCTAGAGCATTGGACTTGATTGACTCATTTAACTTTAACTAGGAATTAAAAGCATTCACCATTAAACCTTGAAGACAATTTAGTATAAGATATTGAACATTCTCAAACCAAGCCATAATCTTTATACAATTTTATTTTCTAATTATACTCGAGCAGTTACTAGAGTATCTGTAAGAATAAGATGGGAATTTGAGCAGTGATCCCCCGGTATATCGCGATTCAATTATCGCGGCCCCGCTATATCGCGGATTTTACTCCGATGCATCACAGTTCTCTGCGATGTGTGTAGGCTATATATACATATACATTTCATATTATTATTATGTTACTCATATCCTTAGCCTGACATTCACTTATCATATGTGTTTACAAAGCCTGTTTCGATGAGTTTACATGCGTTTAAAGCCTGTAGGAGGAGTATTTTAAGGCTTAAACTATAAAAAATGTTTATTTATATGGTCTTTCTATATCGCCGATTTTCGCTGACGGGTCTGGAACGAAACATCCACGGTAAGCGGGGGATCACTGTAAATCTGTCCTCGTTGTTCCCCTAGACTGACCTCCACGAACAGGAAACCTCAGGCTTAATTTCTCACCACTGGCAGCATATGACCCTCAAAACTCCAAACAAGGAAACAGACAGCAATTAAAAGCTAATTAGGGAGGCACTGCCTGTTTCTTCTGGGTTATTAACCAGGGTGGAAGAAACGCCGATATTTAATATTCAAACCACTTTCCCCACATCCAGAAGTCCCTACACACCAAAAAAGAAGAGGACTACAGAGAACCGGCAGCTTAATTTGTTCAGGTTAATTTGTTCGGTTTAATTTGTTTAGGAGATCCATTATAACTGGATGGTACGTGTTCAGACCATGTTGTCGATCGGAGGGAAAATGCTGCCGGAGTGAAATGAATTTGAGCAAACCAATTTAACAGCTCGAGGAACGCGAATCCAATTTGGAGCGAGTCCTCAGTGCGCCCGGGCTACGATTAAATGTAAATCAGGAAGTGTTTTGCTTTCCCCATTGAACAATACATGCTCGGCAGCGGGGATGTCATCCGGTGCCCAGCTAAGTCCACGATCGACAGGATAAAACGCTCAGAAAACCGCGCGCGAGTCTCGGGTATTCTCAGCTCTAGCCGGAGCGAAACCGCAGGGAACGCGATCCCAGCGCTTGTCGGGAATGTCCTGGGAGTCATATTCCGCCAGCGCGTTTGAACCTGTTGATGCCGTATTCTCGTACGGCTGTGAGAGCGGTTAAGAATAAAAATATCCGGGAAGGAGATGCTCGCTTTGTTAGTATTAATCAAAAGCAGAAACTGGGTGCGGTGACAATAGAAGACCCCACCAATTATCTTTCATGGTTAGCATCTAAATTATAACAAACAGAAACTGCTTATTCATCACGGCTGTATAATTAAAAAACTTATTTTTGAAATAAGTATGAAACTCGAATTAGCTGTTTACCGACATATGTGGTGTGGTTACTTAAAAATGATAGTTTTCACTGCCCTTAGTCAAGCACAGCCCTTGCATTTTTTTTTTCTTGTAAAGAAATCACTTCTGGTGACTTAACCCAACAGAATCAGCAAATAATATCCTATAAAAATTCTCTCTAAATTGACCCTGTTGGTCATCCTGCTAAAGAAGGTTCAGTGGGGTCTCACTGACAAGGGAAGCCCGTTTTCCTCTGAAGTAACAACAGCATAAGGTTGCAGGTTAAAAGGTTACTCCTCTTTCTTCCAGACGCGCGCCCACATTTCCCTCCTAAGGCACGTCTGGGGCACCCAGGCTGACCACCACCAACTGGGCATCTTCTCTGTTTAGCAACAAGGTCACCGTTCAGCCTCCTTACGGGGCACCTGGCTTAGCAATTCCGGCTTTGCAAGTCGCAGCCAGATTAAACCTTGGCAGAAATACTTCTCATAGCATACATTCAGAAGTTATAATTGCTGCGTGCTAATAGAATCAGTATGGAGATCAATGTGCGTGGTTCGTTTATCGCGGTTACAGCAATGAGAGTTTTGGATTAAGGAACTGCAGAGCAAACAGTGGATGGCACTCATGGCAGAGTTTGGGGGCCAATCCAAAACTAACTCAGTCTCCGCCAGTCCGGAAAATGACGTTTTAAGTGTTTTACCTGGCTATCTAGTAGAAGGTATTATGCACGGATTTAACTGTTTGTTTTGGTTAGTTTGATTGCAGCTGTTCATCAAGGTTTAGTGAATCGATGGTGCTGTGAGATTATAATTCTGTGCAGGCACTTCACACCTTTGTATAAACCAGTGGTTTGCAGTTCTATTCATGGGTCTCCCCTTGAATGTTTTCATTCAAATCCACACTGCTTTCAACCTGCCACATTCATCATTAGCTTATTAAAGGACCATCTGAGCCTGATTAAGGTAGGTTTGGAATGATGGCAGTGGGGGCATAAGGAACAGGATTGAAAACCACTGGTATAAGCGGTTTGATTGTACCCTGGTAGACAAAATAGGTTATTTGTGCATCAGATATGTACGTTAACACATGGGGTGGTAAGATGAATTTTTTGTTTTCCTCCCTCCAAGTGCAAACACCAAACTGTGCCTATGGCAGCACTGTCCCTCACACCTCCAGCACCAGGGGAGTTTGGTTCTTACACGTGGCTGGGTGGAGTTCACATCTCCTCCCTGTGATTGCACAGGTTTCCCCCAGGTCCTCCAAAATCCTCCCACACTACAAAACTGTACAGGTAGGTGAAATGGTGTCTTATAATTGCCCATGGTGCGTATGTGCCCTGTGATGGACAGGTGTCCCTTTCTGTCCTCGGGGGTCCCATGCTTCATTCCGAGGCCTCCCAGAGGCAGCCAGGCCTCCAGTGTCCCAGTAGTGGATATGCAGTCTCACTTGACCCATTTAAAGACCCAAAACCTTGGAGAGGTGAAGCCCTTTAGGCTGCTAACAAAATATACTGAAACCCATTTAGTTTCAAGCAATATCTCTCTATCTAAACATTGTCTGTGAAATTCCCGCATTAAATTTGACCAATAGGTAACGCCATGTTCCAGAAAGACTGTATTAGCAGCTAAGCCAACCAATGAGTAATATTTAATTTCTACTGTGTTTCTAAACTGAGAACTGTGTGCTATTGATTTTAGGACGGTGTGTATTTTGCACTTTCTTTGTCCTGTTTAAAGCTGTTTGAGGTTCAGGGGTGCAGAATACTGAAACGTCTCATTTCGGAGCCTCGCATTCTAACGCTGGTTCATCGGCGGCATAGCAGAGGAAATGTTATGCAACCGCATCAGCAGAACTCGGAAATCTTCCAGGACGTAAGCCAGTTCTGATCTCTGAAAGCACTACTCTGCAGTTTCGTCGACTAAAGACCTTCATAAGTTATCACAGCTCAGCCCCTGCATTAGGGTTGGGAAATACCAGTGTTCATATAGGTGTGGTTACTCCCATTTACATCATTACTGTTGTAATTACTTAGATAAATGATATATGAGCCTGACTATATCCATACCTTCATCTTCTAACTGCTTTTTCTGGTCTGGGTATCCTGGAGTGTATCCTAAGTGACCTAAGTTTCAAGGTAGGAGTACAGCCTGCACAGGAATCCAATTCATTACAAGGCACTTACACACAGTCACAATCATACTCTGTGGGTAATTTACAGACAGTGATTAGCCTAACGTACTGTCTTTGGACCGCAGGAGGAAGCTTGCATGACACATTGGCTGGGGGAAATATTGTGCACTGGGGGAAATATTGTGCACCGGCTAAATTACTTTATTATTAACCCAGTTAGTACTCCTTACTAGACATGTAAGATGAGTACAAAACCGAAACATTTCTGATGTTGACTTTTGCAAACTGAACCTGGAAATGTTTAATAGATCCATCCAGCTATAAAAATGCCTTCTGATCTCTGTGCTACACAACCGCTGTTCATTGCAAGACAAGGATGTATCTGGTTATGGTCCTCACTAGAATAATATCCTGCCTCAGGGCATGACAGCGCATTTTATTCGGCAGTCTCGACCAATCATGCTCTTCCTCTTCTCTGCCCCATGGAAGATGGCTGGCCAATCATTACGCTGGAGGAGGACGAGTCGCCGGGCGGATGATCGCTCACTCTAGCAAAGCACAGCCCTTGAGATTTTCTATCACAGAATGGCAGCCACCTCTTATTGAAAGGCATGACAAAACTTTGGGGGTTGGAGAAGATGAACTGTAAGCACGTTCTGAGGAGCTGGGACGGCACAGGGCATGTTTACAGTCTCAGATCCCAACAGGGGCATCAGGGCATTACGGTGGGATAGCCTTGCTGTCTGTGGGGTCCTGTTCATTTATTAATTTCTTACTGGTGAAGATAGCGATGGCTTGCGGGTGGGGGATTGGAAGAGGCCTCAGGCAACTTCGTTACTTTGTCTCCGTTCTCAGTTCTCCTCATCACCACTGTTTCCTTGTATTTTCCTTATGGATTTCAGTTTGAAAATTTCATCCGCGTCACCACAACTTCAGAGAGAGAGGTATTCGCCGGAGTCTGAGGCCGTGGGCAGATCAACTTTGTGGCCCGAGTGTCTTTCGGTCACAGAAATTTGGTCTCCTGAGTGGCACGTTATGCGAGTGGGTGCCTCGTACCTCAGGCTCTGAACGTCTGGCTGTCATCATTCAGCAGCGATGGTTAATTTTAGCTGTTTGTCTATCAGGCAGATCCTTCATGCTAACAGAGGCCTTCCTGCTAACGTCATTTACAGATGGTTCCCGTTTTTCTCTGCTATATTAACTGCAGTATCTCCCCAATATTACTATGTGTATAAATTGCTCCAAACCTGAACTTGCTTTGATGGTAGCGGCACTTTGAACTGGAGGCCGCATCAGTGTGCCGCTGTGATCTTTAAAATATTAAATATTAATAGATTACTCAGCCCTGGTGGGCAGCTGATGAGACTTTTATTCATTTTTGTGCTACTCAGAATGCCAGCATTGTGCTCAATCAGTGGGCTGGGATCCACTTAAAACTATGAGAAGTCCATATTACTGTTAAAAAAATACGGGCTGTCTGAAAGCATTAAATTCCCAAAAATGTATCCCGCAAACCTTCACCTTTTGCTGCATTCTATCGCTGTAAAGGGCAGATAGTTCTATAGATGTTTACAGCCCTGCTGTCAGGCTGTAGAAACCTTGGTACATTTATAACAGTGGAGTAGTGGTCTTACAGGAGTATTGTTGAAATGTATGAATGTATGTGTCTGTTATGTTGCATTTAACATATTACCCTTCCAGTATACACCATGACACCCAGTATTTCATTTGCTTCTCCTTCATTGCCCTGCCACAGTCTCTAGGTGTCAGTCACTTTGTTTTTAATGACCTATCCATTCATATTTTCTAATCACTTGCCCTATTCAAAGTCACAGGGGGTCTGGAGCATATCCAGGAGGCTACAGGTGCAAGGCAGGGAATAACTCAGGATGGGGCACCAACCCATCGCAGGTCACCCTCACACCATTCAGTCTCACACCATTCACACCTTTTACAGTTTGGCATTATTAGTTTTTGCATGTCTTTGGACTGTGGGGGGAAACCGGAGTACCCGGAGGAAACCCCACGACGACATGGGGAGAATATGCAAACTCCACACACATGTGACCCAGGCGGAGACTCGAACCTGGGTCCCAGGGGTGTGAGGGGACAGTGCTAACGACTGCACTGCCACGTCACCCTTTAATGCGTTATAGTTATTTAAATTTATTCATTATCAGAAAAGAATGAAATATCCATACTCCCAACAGAAACTTTGAAATTCCATGTAATGAACCGAAAAATTCCATATAAGTTCTAAATTGCAATGTAACGGCAAAAAAATATAAGAAATTTGAGCACAGTGTGGATGTTCCGGATCTGCGGTGGTGCAGCGGGTTGGGGCCAGTCAGGGGACGATGGCAGCGCACTGATATCCTCACACCCGGGGAGCCAGAAAGGTCCCTTTCAAAGACACACAGCTGCGTGTGAAAATGAAAGCACCCTGTGGATTAAAGCCGTTTATCCTTCCCCACGTACGCGCCATTATGAGTAATGAAGCTTGCACGCCTTTCAGAGTTTATGATTACTTCTTGTCTGTTATTTTGGCCTGCTTCTGACATTATAACCATATGAGCATAATCAGACCTTTAAAGCAAAAATATGCAAAAAATATGCCAAAACCTCTCAGTCACGCCAGTATTTGCAGTAACCATCCAATATACCCACAAATTTGTTGATTCGACCTTTAGCATAACATATTTGGCTAATCAATACCACATCAATCTATTAAACTAACTCATTTTGTTAATTAGATTAGCCGGTGGTGAAATGTAATGAAGACATGGAATGGGTGCCCCTGAGGAGAGGTTTGAGAACTCGGCCGATGACTGGCCCCAATCCGCTGCACCACCACAGATCCGGAACATCCACACTGTGATCAAATTTCTTATATATTTTTGCCGTCCAGCAAGATGTCAGGAACGTTTTGGAGAACGAAAGAAATTCTTTTATATTGTTGCTGTTCAACTGTATACATTCTAATGTTAATTTGTGTTTTTTTTCTGAGTAAATATATACTTACTGCACAGATAAATAGTTTTAAACATTTTCTTTGGCTGCCCCAGTGAACTTCACAGTTCCGTTTACATATCAACTCCACACTGTTTCCATCGATATTGTGTTTCAGAAAGATCTCGACTAGGTTTAAGACCATGGAGAATCCAGACAGGGGGTATTACGGCTCTAAGCTGAGCAGCCTGTTATGGGGTCCAGTTCTGGTTCCGTGGTGATATGGAAGCTGAGTGTTTGGGAGACCCGTAATTACAGATAACCCCACTGCAGCTCAGCCAGAGGATTAAAGATGGGCTGGTGCGAGTGGGCATGTCCTGGCCCCGCCGCCCCTCCCCCAAGGGGGAAATGCTGTGCACGCACTTCGGTTCCCCTCCTGATGCTGGAAGGGGACACTTGCAGGCTGGGAGTGCGGCGCTGTGGCCGTATCTGGCCTTTGCCTGTGTGTTTTTAGGGAGTCAGAGCGAAATTCTAGCTGTTAAGGCCTTAATGCTAATCCAGGCTTGGATGACACTGTCGTAAACTGACTCACTCTGCTCGCGGAACCACAAATGAGCTAAAGAAAAGCTAAAACTGTCCAGATAAGCATTTTGGATGGTGCTATATCTCTGCTTTCACTTATTCATTATAGTGCCAGAAAATTCTTACAGTATATATATGTACATATGTGTAAATGTGATTAACATTATTCTGTTAGGGATGACTAGGCTGTAGTTTTCTAGGTCATTCAGACTGAATTTTTTTGCATAATAGTAGCAGTTTCTTTAAAAATGTTTGTCACATTGCTATAAGCCTCCCCCCCCCAGGCCAATCCAGAGTTCTTGAGTTAGAAAAACAAAGTTGGCCAATGAGATCTCTCTTATTCCTGGTGATCGGACCCTCGAACAGGGAGGTAGACTTGTCACTCTAATGCAGGGGTGGCCAATCTTGTCTGCAAAGGGCTGCTGTGTATGCAGGTCTTTGGGATAACAAGTAGGTGAGCTGTTCAAACCCAGGTGTGAGGACTCTTCAGCCAATCAGTTCTCTAATTAGTGACCTAATTAGGGAGTTGCAGTGAAAACCTGTACACACACCGGCCCATTGCGGATAAGATTGGCCACCCCTGCTCTAATGGGTTTAAGGGCTGTGGCAAGGCAAGAGAATGACTATGTAAGTGTCTTCTGGAGGCAAGGCTTATTAGAACCCAGTACTCAAATAAAAAAGGGGAGAATAACAAAAGTAAGTGACGGGCGGGTTCCCTGCTCGGTGTGGCTGCAGCCAGGATTTAGGCCATAATGTTCCAAGTCCTGCCTGTGGTTCTGCCAAGCTGCCATTTTCTTTTTCCGTACGCTGCCAGGAAAGGGGAGCCAGCTGGGGTAATTAGTGCTCCCCAGACGAGTGTAATTACGGGCATGGCTTGGTCTAGAGTGCTCGATTGTTGGTCCGCAACAGGGGTGCGTTTGACAGGCGGCCCATTATCCAGGGTGCTGAAGGAGCAGAAAGGCCACCTGTCAACCAACCAGAGTAGCAATGCATCACGAGTTCTGTAGGTGGCGTCATAACAGAGTATAAAGACCCTCACACCTCATATAATGTATTTAGCAAAAAAACATCCACCCACAGAACCAAGGGAATGCGTAGACCATCCCATTGACTTCGTATCAACATCGCTGCTTCTCCTTATCCTCAATCATCATCTTGAGCAACAGTGTAAGGTGCTGTATTCGTGAGGCAGTCGCCGCAGATTTGCATTCCAGAAGGAGTGCTGCGGGCGCCATGACCTGAATCGCTGCAGTAAATATACCAGCCTATAAATAGGCGAAACATCAAATCACGAGCTTTGAGTCAGCTTACCAAGTAAATAAAAAAAAAAACGGGGGAATTTTTTCACATCAGCCAGCCTAAACGGGAATGAGCTTAGAAGAACTTTTTTTTTTCTGTTCGAAGTGAAAATTAGCAGGCGTTGTGGAACACGCTAGCAGATTGATTGCTGGGCTGATGAATGAGCCTGGCGATTGGCTGAAAGCTACCTGAGTACTTATTTGGAAGAACATATTGGCAAGAACTTCACTAAGGGGATTCAGAATAACATGATAGCAGCGTTTTTTGTACCCTGCTCTCAAGCTAATTGGCACAAAAGCCAATAGACAAGAAGAACAACAGACAACAGAAAAGGGGGAAACCAACATCCTTTCTGGGTCTGCTGTCTTCAAGCTTGGGTCCACTGAGAGGTTTGCTTGAGGGAGTTAAGACCCTAAATTTAATTTCAATAGTAATTCTAATATAGTCTTCCAGTAGTATCACGCAGTATTTGACTTTGGATAATAACGATGAAAGTATTCTCAATCTGGGGTTATTCTGTTGAGATGATGACTTCCCAAGCGCATGAAAGAGGAGGACTGTCAAATGATGAGACTGCCATTGAATTTTATATCCTTTTCAAGTTGGTTTAAAAGTCAAAGGCCTCATTCCTTTTTCAATATTAGATAAGATTATAAATCTTCGAAGCCCATAAGCAGCTGGATCATCAGTCCAGAGCAGTGATTGTGCTGCAGGCTTGACTGCTTGTCAGCCTTGATGGAGACTGATGGAGAATTAAGAAGGTCTTGGTTCATTCATCAGGCTGCCAATCCAGCATATGTTATTTATATTTTCCTAGCAATCGATATTAATATCCCTCTTGTAAATCTTCCTAATCACTTTTGGCTCCCTACATTCAGCCATGTATATTTTGCAAAATATGACAGAGGCTGTGGCATCGGAAAAAGTATTTCCCGCTTCTCCTCAGCAGATGATCGGCACATAAAAGCGATTCCATGCCTTCCTGATTGCAGGGTTCAGTAGTTTCATATAGGTACTTAACGTCGCCGTGCAATTAGCTTGTTGTTCGGCTGGCCATGTTTACGCATTTTTAACAGTCATTGATGCATTCATCAAGTGCGATTAAGTGAGACCCTGAATGGAGGCTTGGGTTTGGAAAGCGCCACGCTTCCGGTCTGCGAGGTGCCTTGCAGACTGTGCTCGTGTGGCATTTACACACCCCTTACAAGCTCCGTCAGACCCGAGACCCCTAAATGTCAGGATGGAGAAATGCTCCGACGGGGCTTCACAAGGAGAAGAGAGGGCATGATCATTCCAAACTTAATTAAATAGTTTGTCTGCGTCGCTTGTCACTTTCCAGCCGGGCGGATATGCAGGGATCCTTGCATTTGGCCCCAGATCCTTGTGGATCGGGCTGTTCCCACAGAATCCTATGTCTCCTTCTGCGGTGCTTGACATTTCCTTCTGTAGAAGGGAAGTGTCGCCTTGCGTGGGCGGTTTTTGTTCCACCCAGTGGCATTTGAGAAAGAGGTGCGCCGGCTGGAAAGGAACGTGCCAGGGTGAAATCTCAAGGGGTTATGGGAGCAGGTGTCAGACACAGGGTCCAGATCCAAAGATGCTCTCGTTTGAATGTAAAATGGGGTAGCGGAGTTCATCCTACAACAAGGAATGTATTCAAGTGATTGTCCTTTGGATTCTTCTGTCTACCTTACAGCAAGTTAAACCATCCATAGAGGTTTTGGTTTCTATAGCAAGCTGAGTTGAGAACCGTTGCTTTATTATTGACCGATTGAGTGGTCATCCCAAAAACCTGCACACACACCAGCCCTCCATGGATCCGGTTCCCCACCCCTGAATAGGTTATGGTTGGAATGTCTCATATATTCGTCACTAGTGATGTTCAATTAATGTCATTTAACACATTCAGTCCACACAACGTAGAGTTTGAGAACATCTCTGATTCAAGATGACAGTTTGTATATCAGAAAAGTGCATTTTGTCATACGAATGGTAAATCATGGCCGGCTGGTGTCTTGCTATAGGATTGCATAGAGATGTAGATGAGTCTTGTTGAGTGAAAAACGCTATAAACTCACCAACTGGAGCATATATGCAGCACTCCTGCATGAAGACATGCGATGTGTAAATAATAAAGCTTGGAATGGATTGTTCCGGAACACTGGGCATCTTGTCTATTTAACGGTTGTTAGGTAAATAAGCAAGCAGCAACAATTAACCTTAGCTGCAAATCAGGGGAGAATGACACATTTATATTCACATTACAGCAATTTAAAATAAGCATGGAAATATGCAAAATTGGCTTATAATTGTTCACATTCTGAATAAAAATTTTGGCTCTCAATATGTGCGTAATTTTGGTCACCACCTTAAACACTGTATACTTTCGATCGCTTTAGTCTGAGCACGACCAGAGCGACAGGCCAACTTTCAAGTGAGAACAGCTGAGGGACATGACCTGCAGCAGCTTGGTTCTGCACCTTGTGGATGGTGCTGTCATCCTGCCAAGATCTCTCTGCTGTAAGGCGATGGGGAGAAACATGACAGACGTGGGTTTCAGGAGGAAGGAAGGTCAACAGACAGGTTGGCTGAGACGTGGATTGGCTGCTTGTCTTCTATTTCTTCAGTGAGACAGACAGAATAACTCATTATCCTAGGAGAGTCTCTCGGCCTGTTTCTCAGGGACCCTCCCAGCTCCAGGTTCCTCCCCCCAGCTCCCTATCAGTCAGATCACATTTTTGCAGGGAGCTGGGTGGGAGCACAAACGTGGACTGTCTGGTGGTTCCCAAGGACCGGTTGAGAGATACTTGTGTAGGGTAGGGCTGAACTTTTTGTTTCATCCCTCCATTCAAAGACCTTTAGCTGCTCTGTGCTGTATTACTTTGCTATTAGTTCCATCCAGTGATGGGTCATTTTGGTCTGACTACAGTATATTTACTCAGCTCATGCCTACTGCATGGCTGCCATTACACTGGACTCCCCCATCCTCACACACACGATGGCTCCATGACACCATTTCAGGTTGAATCCACTCAGAGTACACTGGGGGCTTGACCACTGGGCTCACACCCCCAGGCCTGATTCCAGTGATGGCATCCAGTGTGGGTACGCTGAGCTCTCTACCACAGCATGGCCAGCATCCTCAGGGGGATGCTATAGCCCTAGTGGAGGAGTGTACGTACCTAAGGACATGTTGACAAATGCTGGGACAGGGCTGGCAAGAACTTTTGTGCGGGCCCTCTGCCAGCTGTGGGGAAGGGTGAGCCTTGGGTTCACCGGTCATTTTTCATCTTCATTGTCTACAGTTTCTCCGCAGCATCGTTGCAGTAACCTCTTAGGACAAGGCAAGGGATTCAGCGACCTGGGAAAAAAATTAGATTAAAGTCGTTGCTTCTTAACATCAAGTAGAGCTGGATGAGTTGCTTGGGTGTGTTTGAATGCTGCCTACCGGCCCTGTCCTGATAAAAGCTGTTTAGAGCAACTCCTACTGCGAAGGTGGCACTGCAGAGATTTCATATTGATCTTCAGCAACCCATTTTTTCAGTGTTTATCTAAATCACATCGTTTTGACCCCAATTGTTGAATATTTTTAATCATTGAAATAACTATGAAATAAGGAATATCAAAACATTTAGTGGTAGTAGCTAATACTGGTTGTTTTTTTAATGACAAGTAACTTATTGCTTACACAGTTTGCAGTCTGCTCCTTGTGAGTTGCCTTTTGAAATGTTAGTGTTGCCATACAACAGATGTTTTTTAATAGTGCCTATTTAAAGTTCCATTTCCCAGCATAGCTTTAAGCAATTCTAGTTGAAATTACGCTTCACTCCAGTGCAATGGAGCTGTATGCTACCCAATGCAAACACCAAGGCTTTGTTGGACAAGAATCAATTCTTGATGGACTGCTCCTACGCTAACAATTGTTTTTTTTTTTTGTAAATTTATTCATGAACCATCCCACAACCCCGTCCAGGATAAGCGGTTGGAAGATGGATGAATGGATAAGCTAATTTGACTGGGGATGTGATATTCTCTCTTCAGCCATTAGGGTTTTAATGGGTAGTTGCCAAACATTTGCAAACCCTCCTGTTTATTGTAGCATTTGCATTGCGCTTGTGACATTTGCGCTGATATTTCTGCAGCATATGCTGCGTGTAACTGTATGTCCGTGTGTGGGCAGCGGTGACCTCCTTCCCACTGTGATAGACTCCCATCTGCTCCCAAGTTCTCCTCTGCGGCGTTGGCACATTTGTGCTCCAGTGTGCCTTTTCACTGCTCCATCCTACCTCATCGGGCTCCTCCTCCTTCCTTCTGCTCCCGGCTGCTTCTGCTGTCGCTCCTCCTGCTCTTTGTTCACTTCTCGCTAAGCTCACGCCTCCAGTTCTCCTCCTCGTGCTACCAGGCAGTGGGTCCAGGCTGGGCTCTAATCAGCCAATCAGCTCTCGGTCCAGATCTCAGGCACTGGGCGGTGTACGCCGTTACCAGCGAGAAGAACAGAGTGTGATTCACTGGCTCTGCCAAGTCATTTATTTATCACTTGTGTATGGATCCTGCAGTGGAATCTTCTAGGGGGGGCTGACCCAGCTGCACAAAGTCAGACCTGGAAGTGTCTCTTTGTGGTGGGGTGTTTTTATTGCAATTACTTTTCTATATTTTTATGCCAAGTTAAAAAGCACAGCATAACATAACATAAATAAGATTAATTGCACAATTCCAAGCAGCCTGCTTTAAAATTCTGCGTGAATGTTGGTTATTCACTTCAGGTATTCAGATAAGAGATTTGAAAATATGAACTATTCATTGGTTAGAGGGTGTATGCATGGTTTAAAATAGGAATTGGCCTAATAAATGTTAGAGTTAGCACTGGATTTCGGAATAAATATTCAGATGCAGTAGCCTCTCTACATTATTGAATATACCCTTTTTTCAGAGAGAACTATACAACACATAGGGTTGTTATTAACGTTTAAGTTTAGTAGATTCACTGTTTAGCTTCTGGGGGATTGGATTTGAGTTTTCCTGACAAGTGGCTTCTGAAGGAGGAATGAAATTTTGACTATGAACAATCCAGTCCTGAACATTCCAGGATAGACGGCAACAAACAAACAGATACAAATAAACCTTTCGTTTGAAGAATCCGAGGTCTCCGGGGCCCCCGTGTTGAGGAAATGAGAATGTAGTTTTAGCCTTTATGTTTCCACAGTCATGGCACCCTTGTTCATACAGTAATACCATCTAGAATACTGTACATAGCCGAGTGTATTGAAACATATGAGGGCTCTTAGTAGATTTTAAGATCAACATCTCTAATGGCAGAGAGCCACCTCTCGTCTCGCACGGCGATGTCGCTGCATTTCTCTGTTTGAGCTGTGAATGTCTCAATGCTTATCACACACACAGCCTGTGGTGGTCCCTGAGGTAGCCTATTAGCTAATTGGGGAGGTGGGGGGTGGGAGTTATCCTGCAAAAACAAGGATCTGTCCAATCATTAGCTTACCGGCGGAAGGCACAGCAGATGGAGATTGCAAATGGAAAAGATTTATACAGCTGTCCCTGCATCGCAAACGCCAGGGCTTTCCCTGTCTGACAAATATATATTTTTCCTATAGCTCGCATTTGTGGTGATGTGAATTCGCAGAAACTGGAGTTTTTCCTCTATTACTCACCAAGGTCGAACCTTCACCACACCCATCTGCTTTTACATTACACTGCCCCTAACTGATGAACTTTTGATCCATTTCTATTTCATTCACGCGGTAATCACTTCCTGGGGTGTTTGACCTCTGACCTGGAAGCAGTAATGCAGGAGGCCCGGCAGTGACATGGCAGCCTTCCTGACCTGACGTAGCACAGAATGTGACACTGTCTCCTTAGTGTCAGAGCTCTTTAAGAATGCAGCAGCCTGGGGGACGCCTCTGAATAAGACAATCTCACTCAAATGTTGATTTAGGAATTTCACTATTTATGCTCTGAATTAAGATTGCAGAATTGGTTTCTGAGTATATCATTAGTCTGCTCCCAGAGGGGTAGTATTAATCCATTGCAGATGTGACTACCTGTAGGAAAGCAGTAATTGTGCAGTGCCAGGGTAATTGTTCAGGTGACAATGTGGTAAACTGCATGATGGCTCTGTCATTTGCTGGGAATAATGAACCAGTGTTTTATTTAATTGACTGCCCGCTGCCATCTCAGCAGTTTTTCCTGACGGGAATACATTAAAGGGAAGGTGGGTTCCTGCCACCTACCATCCAAGACCCCCGTGTGACTCGCGGCGGTGCATTCCGGGCATCCTCCCAGTGGCTGTTTCGTGTATCACCACTAGGGGGCCTGTACAAGGCCATGGGGGCAGTCGGCTTGGTGCACTTATTGGCCAAACTTATTAAATAATATTTTTTTTATATTTTAATTTCATTTTTACTTATCTCAGTCTGGCCCTTTCCTTTTAGAGTGCGGCTCCACTATGGCAATAATTCAGTTTACTTTTGTCTTGCTTGACTATGCTGTCAGATCATGGTTGAAAAAAGAAGACTGACACTAATTCACTCTATTTTGTCATTGCTTATTTTTTACTTTTATTCCCTAATTGCCCAGAGTAACAAACTTCCAATGTGATCCCATAATGCCGCCTATAGTGACAAAATTCCAGTTCTGAGTTTGGTTACAATGGAGCTGCTTCTCTCACATGGCGCAGTAAAGGGTAGCTTTTGATTCATATCTGTATCCAGTGCTAATTTTTATCACCCACCTCAATTAAAATGCAGGCTATTCAAAGGAACAGATCCTGAGGAACACTGACATTGTTTTTTCTGCTTGATATCATCAAGTAAACAGAATCAGGCGATAAGGCTGCAAAATACAGTCAAAAAGCTGGACACTTCTAACACATGCAGGGGTCTAAAGCTTCTAAGCAGTCGTGCCATTAGTTTTTGTTCTTCTAATATTTACTCATGGATAGTAGAGATCCTACAATAAAGGAATACAATATCGGCATATCAACTTAACATTAATTCCATGATTATCCTTTTGAAATATCTGAAATCTAAAGCAAATATGCAACAGGTATTGATAACAAAAATGACATAATGTAGAAATATAATCAACGTTCAGAAAATTGATTCACAGAATTTGGCTTTCACACTGCGCCACCCCCCCGCCTTGTGTCTGCAGTGAACAAGCACAAACCATGGATTGAGACGTCGTACCACGGGGTCATAGTGGAGAATCTGGACACCGTCCTCCTGGACCCGCCGCTTGTGGCTCTGGACAAAGATGCACCTGAGCCCTTCGCAGGTGAGCATGGTGGGGAGGGGGGCTCACTCCAGAGCAGCAGCTGTGCACTGACTTTTAATCTCGTGATATGCCATTGGCGGCTTCTTTAGGGTGATGGAGTGGGTTGATGCTGATTGGTTGGATGGATTCCGATGATTCCCGGTGTGTGGATTATAGCCCTGATGCACACCTCATAACCCTGCTATCTGGCTTGATCTATATTACACACCCCCAATAATTAGCTGGAATGCAAGGTTGTTGTCTAGCCCCTCCCCCAATATGTGGGGGTGGTGGGGGGGGGGGGTTGATCTAAAGCACAGCCAAAGAGTGCATGGCCATGAGGCTTGAGGTTTCTGGAAGACCCAGTGCCAGCTGCTGTGGGGAACATCAGTGCGGGACACCAGTGGCACAAACAGGCCGACAAGAGCCGCGCACAATTCCATGTAACGATTCAGTCACAGTGAGACTCTGCCAGGAATGACAAGACGCAGCCAAATGTTGGATACATTCCTTTATTTGAAAATAGGTGCATGTGGCTTCCATTCTGTGATATTGACACACTCCAAGGTCAACAAGCACTGGCTACAGTAGCAATAGCAACACCTTTTCAATTGCCCGACTGACATATCCCATCATCCCTTAAAGGAGCCTAGTAACAAACACTATTTCTCGGTGTACAAATGCATGTCAGACTGCTACACCGCTTATGTACTAATGTGTGTCGTAATAATGGATTCAGAACCTTGGACTGATAAACTTAATATAAGATAATGTTCTCTGTAATTAGAAGGAGTGATTTCTTACTCAATCAGCCACTCAGGCAAACAGGGAAGCTTAGCCGTAGGTTACGTCTTACACTCCATTGAACGGAAGGAGCTGAAATTAATTTCCTCCCTGACAGCTTACGATAGGCAGCCATCCGTTTTTTTTTTTTCTTTCTTTCTTTCTTTCTTTTCCAGAATCAGATTATTATTGTGGCTTTTCACAGCTACAGGAAAATGACCTCTTACATATTTAAGCTTTTATATTTTGAAACAGCAGCGATGGCAGATATCAGGAAAGGGCCAAAGATACACCACAGCACAGTGACACGATGCCCTACCATGCTGAGCCCGATCGGCGCTCCTCAGCGGTCTCACATCAGGATGGGGAGTCTGCATTACTCTGGGGAAGCTGCTGTCCTGTAGTCAGGAATGACAGAATCGCATGAAAATAAATTTGAGCCAATGAACATTTTCAAATACAAAATACCAGAGCAAAAAAGTTACATCATCTTTGTGCATTATACAGTAGGACATCATAGATTAAGAATATGTAAAAATAAGTACAATTTTCAGTTATTGCTTGTCCAATTATGATTGTGGAAGCTGAGATGCAGCTTAGCACAAGTCCTTCATAAGGTACCATAGATGCAGAGAGAAATCTTCTGCTAATGGTTAATGTAAGCATACTGTGGGAGAAAACCTACACAAATAAACAGTTTCCTCACATTTAAACCTCTAGCAATGACAACAGCATTCCAACCACAGACAGCGTAGCAGGAAATGCCCACAATATGTATCTGGAAAACTAACCTCTCCGCATTAATGAGACTTAACAGATGTAGTTCCTGTTTGAGTATAGCCAAGCTGAGTCTGAGGACGGTACTATCTAGCTGATTGCTATTCAGCTGTGCAGTTATTAAGCTTTAGCTGTATGCATTTGGCTGTTTCAAAATCATATTTGAACATTTCTTGTGTAATTGCAACTCAGCACATTTCAGAGGTTAGCTTATTACCGCTGCAGCGCAGCATGCGGCATTAGCTTGCTATCAGGCCAACACAGCAGAGTCTTGTGGGTTGGTGATTACATGAACTTCTTGGCCAATTGATTCAAGTGCCCCAGGTTGTGAGATATTAATAGGATGGAACTTCTCATAGCAAGCTATACCACAGAGAGGAAGTAGGTGAGTAGTGCTGGAGTCTCGTGGCTCTGTCTCTTACTGAAAAGCATGTCCAAGGATGTTGCACAGTGGTACTGTAGGGCAGAAGTTCTTGGCCTTTATGTCAGAGAAGCTTAGCCTGTCCACCGCTTTGCTGGATTTCCCATGTTGCCAAATCAGCAGCACAGGTATAGAAGGCAAAACAAACACTGCTATGCTACTGTTAGCATAGCAGGTCAGAGATATGGGCTTCCTACAGTTTTAGCTCACCAACTGTCAGCCGCGTTCATCGTTATTCCACAGCAGTAGAACTAATGAGCTAAACCTGTGGCCCAACAAACTCCTCTGCGATTTGCCTTCACTCCTTCACTGGTACCTCTGAGGTACGTTTCCCAAAAGCATAGCTGCTAACAACGTTAGCAACTTACATAGTTGATACAATGGTTCCAACTATGTACGTTACCAACATGAGCTTTTGGGAAACGTACCCCTAAGTGATAAAAAGGCCACAGAAGCACTAAATCGATGTGTCCAGCTCAAATAATTGGTCATTATTGCATTGCTTTCTGACGAAGGTCCCCATGGATGCATATTAAGAAAAACATTTCTTTACTAGTGAGTTTTCTCACGACTTTTAAATGAGAGGCTAAATGCTACAAATACAAAAAAAGTGTGCACAGATAATGGATATTGTCGTCCTTCTTCCACTCCGATTTCCTCATATCAAGTTAGTCCCCTGTGGCCCTGACTTATAACCAGCATCCTGTGCTATCAGTCTCACTTTTGCCGCTTTTGGGAATGGAGGAGCCAGACCTCTTAAAATCACTCTGATTACTACAGGACTGAGAGGTGGGGCTGCCTTCATCCCTCTGCACGCTTTGTCGTTCGACACGGCAGTGGTGATAAATCTCAGATGGATGAGTTATGCTGACGCAGGGATCTTAAGGAGGGCTGTGGTTATTTACAGAAAGGGAATCGTCCCTCGGGGCTAACAGCCGAGCAATCTCATTAGCTCGTGAGGGGATCTCTCAATAAAGTCTTGGCACAAATATCTCTGTCTCAAGCCTCCGCAAACTGGTTTACTTTTATCATTCCTCACGTAGATCGCAGCTGACGCAGCATCCTCCACTTCCTGCCTCCCCGTCAGCATGATTTATGTTGCCCAGCTGTTATTGCAAAGCTCCGTTTCCCCCGTTGTCAACTCTGGGACTTAATATTGAGTAGAGGATGCAATGGTACGTTCCTCACAAAGATAACGTGTATGGGACTTAATATTGAGTAGAGGATGCAATGGTACGTTCCTCACAAAGATAACATGTATGGGACTTAATATTGAGTAGAGGATGCAATGGTACATTCCTCACATTGATAACATTAACGTGCAAAGCTAAAAGTTGTAGAAGACAGAAATCACAAGGGGACATCTAGTGACAGAGACCAACATTTGCCTGTATATGTGATGAAGAACTACTTCAAATATCCCTTAGCACAGCTAATGAGGAGCCACTACTCTAACTTTAACCGGTACGAAGAAGTTGGGCCAAAGTGGGTGATTAATTTGTCTCTTTGTACAAAACCCAACAAAACTAGAAGCACATTCTGTAGCTGGACGATGGAGAATGAGCCGTGGTGGCAGATAAACAGCTATCTCACGTTAACCTGCCTCACACACATTTGAGCTGTGACTGGTTACGTCACTCAGAGAGCAGCACCTGGGCCCAAAAGTTTGACATAGAATATGAGTCCATCTGGCTGCAATAACAGACTAAGATCAATGTTCCTCACTTCTTGCCTTTTGCCTCGCTGGCATGTCCCCTGCTCGGTGTAGCCAGTGGAAATAAGCAGCCATGACGCCAGGTCCAGTGAGAAGGCTGGCTGCTAGCTCAGTCATTACTTTTCAGTGTCCTTTCTCATTATACTTCTTAGGTAAATGATGATTATATTTGATAATTATAAACAAGACGATTCTGATAAGTAAATTGTCCATTTATTGTGGGCATGGTAATATGCAGTATATATGTATGTATGCATGTCTTTGACTTTTATACGCAAATGTCCCTGATACCCAATGTACCTGAGGGGTTTAATCAATCAATCAATCAATCAATCAGTCAGTCAATCAATCTATCTATCTATCTATCTATCTATCTATCTATCTATCTATCTATCTATCTATCTATCTATCTATCTAT
>JAODJX010000047.1:17064784-17096831 GCA_026776945.1 Isichthys henryi | reverse complement strand
TGGCCTTAAATTTAATTCTGTTATGCTATTTCCCCTGATTTTTGCCTTTTTCCATGGTTTTTTTTTGCCCTTCCACTACACCCCCCCCCCCCTCCACTCCACTCATGCCATTCTGTGGTTGTATTTCACACTTAAACGATACTGCGTTAGTCTGTATGTTTTAGATATAAATTTAGACACCTATTTCTAGGAAACAATCTAAATGATGCACAAATACTTATAAAGTGATTAAGCACTTAAAATCGAGCCAGGCTGTTCCACAACAGTAACAATCACATCAACCATCCTTATCCAAAGCAAACGTTGCAGCAGTGAATCAGGATTGCCGTTGCAGCTAGACTACAGTTGGATGATGAGTTATGAGCTGGTGTCAGACCTGTTCAGGATCAGAGCCACGTGACACAGGGTGGGAGAATGGAATGTGGGATAAAGGCAAACGGGGAATTCGGCTTTACTGTAGCAAACGGGGAAACGACAGGTGCTTGGCTTGCAGATGGGGCTTCAAGGTCTGGGTGTGTCGCCTGTATGTGGCACTGAGGCTTATATATTGGCAAAAAATGGTTATAAGTGGATGAAGTAACCTGTCAGATGACTTTTCATCATCGTGGGACAGCCCCCTGTGTTATAAGCAGAGGTCGACATTTCAGGTTCAGAATTTACAAATCCAGACCAATATTTTGTTTCAACCAACCAGTTGAGTACCCTGTGAATGTGACTCTTTATACTCAACTGGTTGGTTGAAACAAAATCTTGGTCTGGATTTTTACTTTGTGAACCTGATCTTCCCACCTCTGGTTATAGGAGAGACCTTTGCAGACCCCTGTTGTGTATCTTTACAGGAGGAATCTGCGCATTCAGGGTTCTTGGGCAGGACATCCCATTTGAGGCGGTGGTGCTGAACCGGACATCCGGCGAGGGGGTGCTGCGGGCCCGAGACCCCGTGGACTGTGAGACGAGGAGAGAGTACAGCTTTTCCATCCAGGCCTATGATTGTGGCACTGGGGACAGTGCAGCCAGCCGGAAAAAGTCCCACAAGTGAGTGAACCTATTGCAGAAGGCAGGGGGAACCCACTGCGTGTATCTCTCACAATATGCTTGCAATTAAATGATTTTGTAAGTATTGTCTGCTGGATTATTATATAGTATCGTCCTCAGGAGTGTTTAATGTTTGACATTGTGTGTGAAAGGGATGTAGGAGAGATGGTGCGAGCGATTAAATCACTGGCAGTGCAGTGAGAGACATCACCCCCATCACCTCCCGCTCTCCGCCCCCAGGGCCACAGTGCACATCCAAGTGGACGACGTAAACGAATTCCCACCTGTGTTTGGTGAGCCGGTGTACCATGCGGCAGTGACCGAGGGGAAGATCTACGATAGCATCTTGCAGGTGGAAGCCACAGACCAAGACTGCTCGCCGCAGTACAGCCAGATCTGCAACTATGACATCGTCACCCCAGGAACGCCCTTCGCCATCGACCGCAACGGTGAGTTTTATGTGCTCTTACGCCTCGGCGTGGACATGGTCGTATCTATTGTCAGACCACTTATTGGTTCCTCTCCAGACCACCCATTTTCCCAAAAGCCAACAATGTCAAAACATCCAAAATGTCTTTGACCAATCAAGAAATCATCATCTAAAATCCAAGACTTTAATTTATACAGAAATAAGATTTGTGTAAAGCATATATCTACATCTACTTCTGTCGACCTGCAAACTGGGTTTTAACTGTCAAAAACAAGAAATAGTATGAGTCTAACAGGGTTTTATAGTCTTAGTAGCTTTTTAGTGTTATACATATTCACTGTCCAACTAAGATTGTAGGAAATGGTTGCCTCACTCTTGCATACACATTGGCTGAATGATCAATCACACGCAGGTTAACTTGTCATTGGAGGCTTTATCATCTCTGATTGCTGCTCAGGTCAAGATAATTACCAATCCGAAGCATGCTTCTTTGCCACACACAAAATGCAGGGAACCATCAAGCATTATGGTCTGTTGATGGACCATCCATGCCTCATACAGCAGCTGTAAAATAATATGAGATCCATTTTATATCCAGGCCAATTTTCATCCAATTTTGTCATTTCTATAATTTGCCAATTGGCTCGCTAACCCTTATTCGCATTCAAGGGACACTTTGTGCGGTTGGCGTCTTCCCAATCAGAGCCAAAGCGACTTATAAATGAGTTTCTCAAGGGCGCCTTCTTCTGAAGGGCTGTCCTGTGTGGTTATCCATGGAAAGGTGATTAGGATGCTAAATACAACAGGCTTTTGGCTGAAGTGGCTTTACAAGGAAAGATGTGAAGGCAATTACATAGTTCAGTAAGTGGGACAGAGAGCTGCTGGCAGGTTTGGAGGTGAGCATAAGAGTCAAGTCAATAGCATGGAAAATGATTTACTCACAATGCTCTTCAAGACTGAAGTAATGCAGCGATAAAATCACCACAGTGATCAGGTACCTACTGCTACTCCTACTTAACATACCATAAGAAGATTATGTCATTGAATTGCTGAGAACAGTAAACAAGGAAAGTATGGGATTCCCAGAGTCCTACCTGTGGCAATTAAGAATTAAAATTGCCCCAATAAAGTAAATAATTGAGAGAATAGACTTTCAACTAGTATGGTATGGTATGGTAACATTTTCCATAAATGCCATGTCTATAAGAATCTTTGAATACATCCATAACACATTATAATGAATTCATTGAAACATTATAAACATGGCCATATTTAGAAATTGGCATAACACATTATAACCATGTTTATTATGCATCATGAATGCAAGATCTCATCTATACTGCACTATAGACACCTTTATAATGCAGTACAAAGCAACCTTAATCCAATTACACTTTAATTGAAGGAACTCAAATACAGTGCAACCTTGGAACTCAAATGCTTCTTAACTTGACCAACTCAGGTGCTTTATCTGCAGTACATTTAGTGATACAATAATCATGCCCCCTAAGGATGTGAGTAGTGATATCCACACATGTGACCCAGACAGAGATTCAAACCTGGATCCCAGAGGTGTGAGGCAACAGTGCTAACCACCGCACCGCCATGCCGCCCGTTCATACATTTTCAATATAGAAAATATATATAGATATAGGAAATAGATCTGGACTGGCAGCAGCATATGTCTCTCTAAAATCCTAATATATGCCTCAGAGTCAAGGTTACCTTCGTATACATGCAACTGTCCTATGCCATGGGCACTGATGCACCCCCATACCATCACAGATGACGGATTTTGCACCTTTCACTGATAACAATCTGGATGGTCAGTTTTATCTTTAGCAAGGAGAACTTTTTTTCTGAAAACAAGTAGAAATATGGACTCATTTGAGTACAGCACACAGTTCCACAGCCTTTTGGTAGATCTGAGATGAGCTTGGGCCCAGAGAACTTCCTGCCATTTTTGTTGATGTATGGCTTCCTCCATGCGTTACAGTTTCAAGTTGCACTTCTGGATGCAGCGATGGATTGTGCTATGTGACAGTGGTTTTCCGAAGCACTCCTGTGCCCAGGTGGCTATATTTGTCATAGAAGCATGACAGTTCTTTAGGCCTCAGGGCTCGAAAATCACATGCATTCAGCAGTGATTTCTGACCTTCCCTTTACACACTGAGATGTCTCTGCATTCTATGAATATTTTCATGATATTATGTACCGTAGATTCTAAATTCTGTGCAATCTTGCAATGAGGAATGTTTCTTTTTGAACTGAGTAACAATAATTTCACAAATTGTGGCACAAAGGGGTGAGCCGCGACTCATCCTTGCTTGCAAAGACTGAGCCTTGGATGGATCATACTTTAATAACTATTCATGATACCTCACCTGCTACCAATTCACCTGCTTAATGCAGTCCGTTACTGGAATATTCTGTGCACTCTTATTTTAACTCTGTCCCAACTTTTGTTGAGTGGGTTGCAGATATCAAATTTTAACTTTGCCTATATATACAAAATACGATTAATTTGGTCACTACAACTGTTGAAAATCTTTTCTTTGTAGTTTTGTCAGTTGAAAATGACAAAAATTATGAATGAATAAAAATAATAAAAATAAAACGAAGAATAAAAAATAATGTAAATATACTTTTTAAATAAAACTACTTGAACTCGTGTTCCCTGATGATGACTGTATAACATTATAATATTAAGTGTCTACTGTACAGTACATATATTTTGTTAAATACAAAAACTCAGGTATGATAGGGTTGTTTTTTACAGTCTAAACATTCGAAACATGAAATGCTAGTTTATAATAAGTGCTTCAAAAGTATAATTTCCATTGTATTAACTGAAATTAGGTTTGCATAATCAAACAGGTACAATGATTATGCTGATTAGCACATTTAAGCAGAGCACATGCTCTCGGCCGCACTGTTCCAGCACTGATATATGTGTGTGGCTGGGCGATACGATAATACATATCATGTGACAATAAAACACTTATTCTTCATTTCATTGTGTTGCAAATCACACTTTTACTCTTGGCAATAGGCAAGCAGGAAATTTGCATGAAGGCCTCAATTTTCATTGCAATCAGTGGACACATGCGCACTAGGTTGTGTGCATTTGTACACTAAGCGACATTTCACAGTGTTGTCTTTACCACACATGCTCCAACAGTTAATGGTTTTTATATTTTAGACATTAATATTTTATATTTTGTTACACGCTTAATTGGAAATTTGCAGAAAGGTCCGAAATACAGTAGAACCTTGGAACTCAAACGACCAAAGCGGACATCGAACGGGTCCGTTGAATTTTTTTCGACTTGTACCTCGACCGAAATCTTGGAATTCGACCATTCCCACTAAAACTTGTGTGGGTCTAAATGTGTTTGAGGTACCAATCTGCACCTCAAACGGGTCGGTTGAAAAAATCTAGCCACAACACAACCGAAAACTCAGAATACAACAAAACAAAACAGACCTGCGAAAACTCTCCTACGAATCTCTCCTTTCAAAGAATAATCTCTCGATTACTCCTCCTCTCCACCTGTCACTTGCTGTTTGCCTTCAGCTCAGGTCAATACAGGCAAAATGCTTATGAATTTTCATTTATTTCATGTTTATTGCTTTTGTGTGTGAGCTTTTTCATATGTATATTAGTTTTATATTGATTGTTAATGTTTTTTTATCATTAGTTAGGTATGTAGATAAGTTTGAACAGGCAATCATTTGGGTGTCTGGAATGGATTAAATTAATTTACATTGTATTTTTATGGGAAAATTCTAGTTGAACCTCAACCAAATTGCAACTCAGACAGTCTTCTGGAATGAATTAAGTTCATGTTCCAAGGTACCACTTTAAAAGGAAAAAAAATTATGCAATATCAGTATCTTTTATTTGTCGAGTGAATAATTCAAAATGTAATAAGAAATAGGTCTCTTCATGTGGTTATTTTATATAAATCATTTATTCATTGAATTTACAGAAAATGCTATTTCGTAACGTGTCCTCATCGGAATATGAGATGTTGGTCATATATCAGTGTGTTATTAAATAAAACTGATCAGCTAATGGCCACAGGACGCAGATTTTAGCACTTTTATCACGACAGTACAGAACCAACATGCTATTCACCATTCACCAATCACTCAGCCTGATCACAAGCATCTGAGGATCACCTCCTGCCATTTCCAGGGTCGTTTTTCAGAACACATCAAAAAATGTTGTGCGTAGTGCAAACTGGGGAGCAATCAGTCTCTCTAACTGGGAAATACAGGACACCCAAAGGTTTCATCTTGCTTTCATAAAAGGTTCTAAGAGCTGACAGGATAGGAAACCTCTGACTCCTACTCCCTGCTTCAAGTCGCTGGCCTTTACTCTGACAAGAAAAGCTCTGAAATCTCAATATTTTCTGTCCCATCACTACCTTTCCCTGTCGTTATTCGACTAAAAAAATAGCAATGTGATTGTGAAACATAACGCAATGCTAAGTAGAAATATAGTGGAATATAGATATAAGTATGTACTGTAAGATGTAGTACAGTAAAATTCGAAAGTATCCATGGCTTTATCGACATATATATATATTATTTTTCAAAAAAAATACTGCCACCCTCAACACCCACACTAGTAAATATCTGGGTTTAAGCCAATGGCCATATGGGTTGTAGGACATATACTGACCCATGTCCCTCGGTGTCTGAGCTTGGACAGACAATCCCAGCACACTGTGCTTACTAAACAAACAGTCAGACAGGAGGACTGTGTCTGACACACAGGGAGACTTTACTGCTGGCCAGAGACTCAGCACAACCTGCAGAGAATGACAGAAAGGGATCGTGGGAGGTTTGTACGAGAACAAAAGGATTGCAGTTTGGCATGGCATTGCTGAGTGCTGGAGAAGCATCTCCACAGTGCAGTTATTTAATTTTAAAAGAGGAGCTTAGAGATAAGGAGCAACTCAAGTGTTTAACTACTTTGGCAGTAGAACCTTTTCCATGCTAAAAAGAGCTCAGAAATTTGGGTGTAAAATTCTGAGAGGTGGGATGTTTTTTTATCGAAATAAAAACAGTTTCTGTCTCACTCAAGCCAAGCATAACCCGTACAACTAATTAACCAGCTCTGTCTAGACAAAGACAAATGATTACTGAACCAAGAAAACCAAGTTTTGAGTTTACACACAAAATGCGACAATTTCCCTCAGAGCAAAACCTCAATTTATGTTCGCTAATTGTCTTTCTACATGCATGAAATTGAACGTTTAAACAAATTAACGGAAAAGAAGTTTTAATATGTTCAGCTGCTTGCCAACCATGACATGAGGCTAAACTACTGCTATCCTTGAATGACCTTAACAGGTTCTCATCTCTTCCAGGCAACATCAGAAACACTGAGAGGCTGAACTATGACAAGCAGAGGCGCTACAAAATCATGGTGACTGCTTTTGACTGCGGTCAGCAGAGAGCGAGAGAGAACGCGCTTGTGCGCATTGACGTTAAACCTGCTTGCAAACCCGGCTGGCAAGGTAGGCTGTGGCTTCTTTGATCCTCTTTGTCTGTGATATTAGATGAATTGAGATGTTCATGACTTGATTTGCTGACAGGGTAGGACGCTTGGGTCTTTATTTGAGTCTGTATTGAGATGGGTGGGGATGGGTGTCTGGCCCCTTTGGGTCACAAGGTCTAGGCCTCAGTTGAGAAATGCTGCAGTTTGCAGAGGGGTCAACATGTAATTTGAATATGCATTTGCAAAGGATACTGGGTAATAAGCAAGGTCTACATACAATACGGTAATAAGGCTTGATAGCTCCCCTCGCTCTCATTCCATATACGTAATCCTCACTGTATTAGCACGACTGGTTTCATTGTTCCATTCCCACAGCAGGGGAATATTCTGCCCCTAAAATATGGTGGTAGCTCCACGCCCATCCCCAGTACTCTGCTGCGTCCTGACACAGGGCATCCCTGTTGTTCTTGCCTTTTGGGGGGCACCGGCTTTTTGCACCTTCCTCATCCCGCCTCGAGCCATGTGATCTCCCTGGAGCGGATGAATCTTTATTATTTTGCTAATTTTTTCTCTTTTCTGGGTAAGTCAAGACACGCCTGAGGGTATAAACAGCCCACTCCCCAAAGTGAAGAGCTGCGTATCTGTCTTGACGTTGGATAGATGCAGAAGTGTTCCAATATGTACCTTTGAGGGTACAGTTACTTGTCACTGGGGCTGTACCCTCAAGGGTCTGCTAATTGTACCCTAGCTGTAGGTAAATGTACTTTTTTAAATATAGAAATGGACGCTGAGGAGCTTTTTTGCACCACTAGTGGTGCATTAATGTTGCACTTTGAGGAACAAAACTGTACCAGGGCTGTGCACTTTTTTCTGACAGTGTATTTCTCCTGACACAGAATTAGGTTAACAGATTTCATGGGATTAAAGCACTGGATAAGATCAAGGAGCCAGGTCGTGAGTCATTGCTTACACTTGACTAGCAGTACTTAAGCTACAGTATCATCTACTTCGGTTAGTATTGGCATGCAGGGCCACCCAGCCCTGAAAATGTGGCGCGAGTAGCAGTTGGGATTGAGAAAGACCTTCGGAGTATGTAATGGCTTAGCCCACCGTAGGATATGGAATAATATTACCCATCCTTTTGTCATTATTATGTTCCATAATGTCAGTGTTGACTCCTGGCAATCATAGTGGTGACGCTCCTCTAGAACTTTGGTTTTCAGGCTTCTCAAAGGCATATTCATAGCAAATTACTGTATGGTCTTCACTGTGCACTGGGTCTTACCATACTATGCCCAAAATAAGACAGATTCCGGCTGATTCTTTGTGTTGCAGGTGAAATTTCAGGCTTGATCTGATCAACAGTTTTCTTGCGGCCTATGATATTCACCAACTCCAACAATCAAAGGTGTCAGACCTCTTCCGGTCCAGTTTTCCCGTTAATAAGGAGTCACAGAAAATACCATATTCAGAATAATTCTGTCCTTTGTTCTTGAAGTTGCGTCAGACCTTCTGTTGATTCATTGCCAAGTGCCAGCCGGTAACAGATTTCCTGGCTGATGGATCCTACTTTTGCTGTTATTAATCCCAGGAAGGTGAAAGCTGTCTATAACATCTATATTCTCCACAAATACTAAAGAGACCTACTGATCCTCTCATTTTAACCTTTGTTTCCTTCTGTTCTCTCATTTCCTCAAATATGCTTTATTTTCTTCATAAATGTGGTGTCATCAGCATATCACACTTCATTGATGTTTCTTCCACTAGCCTTGAGGGCACAATCCAGTCTGTCTCATTAAACACTATATGGACATAAGTATTGGGACACACCTCTTAACCACTGAATTCCAATCAATGAGATTCTGTCATACGCTTTTTTTTTCTATGAATGTTCCAAAGTTTTTCACTCACATATTGACCTCTTTCTGATATTTGACAATGATAACTGTTATCTTGAAAAAAAAACAGCTTTTACATGTGCATTAAATGTTACATTCCATCTTCCAGCAGTAATCTTTGCAGTACAGCTTCAGATTTTCGTTTCTGAAACAACAGTAGCATGTCGAGTACCTTCCGTTCTGAAGGTATTTGTCTCCCAGCACTGTTGTTACTTGTAATGTTTACATTCATCAGGTTCTCCTGGTAAAGCTGAGTACTTCAGTAGGCCTTAGCTTACCTGATGCACACAAGCCTCCTCCTCTCAACAGAGGAACCTCAGCATTTCGAGAGATAAGTAAATAGCTGTGTGCGTTTATAGATATACTGTATGAGTAAAAGACAGAACACTGTGCCAAGTGGTATGGGTGTAGCTCACCTGCCTTCCTGCTAATTTGTGATGACAGCTTTTCAGGCTGAAATTCCTTGTAGCGAAACTGCACCGTAATATAATGAGTGAGTAATTATGAGGAAAAACGCTGCTTTTTTGTATGAATTGTAGTCTCCTCCTGCATTTCTTGGTATAACAGTATACCAAATAAATAAATAAAACCAGGTTTTAACATGTTACTATTTTCTTTCAGTGTACACATTACCTACAGTAACCCTATGCATTTCACCTGTCTGAGTATATCTGTATCTCTGCCAGGCTGGAACAAACGGGTGGACTATGAACCAGGAACCGGCAGCAAGCAACTGTTTCCCAAGATGCACTTGGACACGTGCGATGAGCCCGTGTCCTCAGTGCGGGCCACCGTGGAGCTACAGACCAGCCATATTGGGAAGGGCTGCGACCGGGAGACCTATTCGGAGAATTCCCTGCAGAAACTGTGTGGTAGGCTTCATGTGGGGGCCAGGGTTGCATAGAGGATGAGAATTTATAACCACGGTTCTGTATCCTATGACAGGCATCAGTGTAGGAGGTTAGGGCTTCTCTGGTATAATTCTCTGTATTATTGGAACATAATAGTTGTTCCAGACTAAAATGTCAGCTAATCAGCTATTATCTGCTATGGAGAGACTTTCACCCATCCGTCATCCATAACCTTTTAGCTTAATAGTCATTATCCGCACATACGGTAGTGAACCCCAGTCCATCACAGGACAAATACTTCCACCCACAATCTCCGACTATAGGTAATTTGCAGACACGATCTTGCCCAAAAATGCATGTTTTTTGACAGCAGAAGGAAATCCATTCAAACAGAACATACAGCCTCCATACAACCAGGGGAGAGAATCGAACCCATGACCCTGTAGCCATTACAGTCCTTGTGACAAATTGGCACGTCCAATCGCCTAGCAGCACCCATTTCCCCAGGGGAATCGTCCTAGTCTGCAGCAGCACCTGCAGGAAACACACAGTAAACAACTATTATATCTCATCAAAGAAAGTGTGCAATAATCTTAAATGATTTGAACACAATCACCCTTAGTCCAGTGTGCATTGTTAACTGCTGTCCGAAAGCACAGTGATCGTTAACTCATCTACAGTAAAATAAATCGTCCATTTTCAAACAGAAACACCAAGTTGATGCAGAAGTATCATAAAAGGCACCTCACTGACTGGAAGAGTGTTTTTAAAGCACTTTGTATTAATTCACATTTTAAAAGATAAAATCGAACCCTAAAAGCTAATAGCTTTCTTTTACCGAGATTAATGATGTGTGAGGATTCTGTATCACTAGGCAAATATGTCAGCTGTGGAATTTATTGAAATGATAGCTTTTTAGAAGCTTGCCCGTTGACATAAAATTTTGATGAAAGTGATAAAGTAGGTACGGCAAGGGAAGGCTCATCTTCATACGGCTTTCTGGAATTCCCCGGGACTGACAGCGTCGACCTCCCAGTGCCCTTCGGTCCCCAGGGGCCGCGCTCCTCGAAGCAGATTCAGGAACTCCTTGAAGAAACCCACAAGTCCATTTATTGCTAAGAAAAATCAATCGGCAGTAATGAAAACTGTTATGTTCTCCAGTAGACGGCCTCCAGCTCAGCTCTGGCACGGAAGGCGGTACAGGCCTGATGGGCCTCATGCCATATTGATTGTTATGAAAGAAAATTCAGTGCAGAGGACAAAGAGAACAGCACTTTGTTCTTGTAATAAAGACTCATAATTTTCAAACACCTTGAAACTGTATAAATAATTGAATTAGCTAAACAGCTTACTGCACAGATAGGTGATTTCATGCAAAATCAAATAAACAGGTCTGTTCATTTCTGTGGAAACGCCTCTCAGGAAGAATCATTGAGGTCACACTGTCGCAGCTCGTTCCACTGGCAGGCAGAAATCTATAAACTGTGCCCCCATCTTGCCATTTGACCTGCTTATGCAATTTCTGTCATACGGTCAGTGAGATTCTGGAGCAGGAAATCTGTAGGGTCTGCACAAGTAGCCATTCTGCATTATGATCAGTGTTAAACGGATCAGTAGATGAGGGGGAAGTAGCTAAACTGAACAATCAGCCACATACTGGATGTGAGCTTGAGTTCTTTGTTACCATTGGTCTTAATTACTTAAGTACAGAAAGGAATGAATACTTTTCATGAATAAATGGGATTTCTGTACATCTACCACTAAGGGAGAGCCTTATACATTATATCTTATCTCTTTAGAAAGGTTTATTATTAGTCATTTTATGGTAACCATCTAGTTTTTTGCAATAGTTATAATTCATCTGGATTATGTCCAGTCAGTGGAAATGTTGAAGGAAGGTGTGTTATTGCCAGGGGCCGCATCAGGCAGCACGGACCTGCTACCGGCTCCCAGTAGCACTACCAACTGGACGGCCTCCTTGCTCACTGACAGTGGGCGCGACAGCGACCTCATCTTCCGCTTCGAAGGATGGCAGGCAGCCAACATCCCAGACCGGGTCGTGCCCCAGAACCTGACGGACCAGTTCACCATCGCCACTTGGATGAAACACGGGCCCAGTCCAGGTTTACGGGCCGAAAAGGAGACTCTGCTCTGCAACTCGGACAAAACTGGTGAGCCTGTGGTTTGAAACTCCGTGTTTGGGTGAGGCTGTGGTTTGAAACTCCGTGTTTGGGTGAGGCTGTGGTTTGAAACTCCGTGTTTGGGTGAGGCTGTGGAAAACAGCAGGAACCAAAGAAAGAGCCTGCAGACAAGTAGGGGATGAACTAATGGCTTTGAGAATATATGGAGGAGAGGATGGTGAATGAGCTGACAATAGGTGAGGTGGTTTTCTTGAGGGCTGCTGTATGACCTGAATTTGGGGCAAAAGATTTTTACAGCTATTTTTTCTTTATTATTGTTGCAACACCCATGATGCCACGGGACACCCAGCTGATACACTCTACTTACTTAAAGCCTCATAATATTTCTGTTTCCTTTATTGGTAAGGAGACGGTCAGTAGTCTGTATCCTAGTTGGATTTGAATTTTTTCTGACTTGAGCCAATGAGTTGAGCACATGGGCTTTTTGGGGGTTGAACCATTTATAAGTGTTACTGAACCTTCTGTCAGCGGCCAAGACCTTCCTTTCGCGTCACAGTTGTTGAATTATTGACAGGAGGGACTAATAGAAGATAATCTGCTTAATCCATGTCATTGGACAGGCATATGGAAATGCTGACTCATTGACAGAAGCACATCTAGATCATTACAATCATTGTGTGGGATAGGGTCTGTTTTTTTCAGCGTGTCACCATGTGTTTTCCACACAGAGATGAACCGGCATCACTACGCCCTCTCTGTGCACAATTGCCGACTGGTGTTCCTGCTGAGGAGGGATTTCACGCAGGGCGGAACCTTCCGGCCAGCCGAATTCCATTGGAAACTGGAACAGGTGGGGTGGGGGGGCTATCACCTGTTGGGGATTTAATGCTTGTTTTCACAGAGAGATATAAACACCTAGTTGCACAGACACTTCCAGTCGCATATATGCAAACTTACACTTACTTTGAAGGACCTCGGTGTGTATGTTGATGCTTCCATGTCCCACTCTCACCAGTGTGGGGAAGCAATAAAAAAGGCCAATAGGATGTTGGGTTACATCTCTAGGTGTGTGGAGTTTAAGTCAAGGGAAGTGATGCTACGATTATATAATTCCTTGGTAAGACCCCACCTAGAATATTGTGTGCAGGTTTGGTCACCATACCTTAAGAAGGACATTGCTACCTTGGAAAGGGTGCAACTTAGGGATACGAGAATGATTCCTAAACTTAGAGGAATGTCTTATGAGGAGAGGTTAGCTGAGCTGAATCTGTTCAGCCTCGAGCAAAGGAGACTAAGGGGGGCATGATCCAGGAATATAAGATTCTAACAGGTCTGGATGCTGTTCAGGCAAATGGCTATTTCATTATTTCAATATTAGTTTAAATATTACCACTCGTGGCCATAAGTGGAAATTAGCGGGAGAATTTTTTAAAACAAATCTGAGGAAGCAGTTCTTTACACAGCGTGTAGTTAGAGTACGGAATAGTCTTCCTGTTAGTGTAACGCAAGCTAAAACCCTGACTTCCTTTAAATCAGAGCTAGATAAGATTTTAATAACTCTGACCTATTAGTTAAGTTCTACCCAAATGAGCTTGATGGGCCGAATGGCCTCCTCTCGTTTGTAAATTTCTTATGTTATGTACACATGCATATTTGCACACCCATAAACATGCACACGTCTGCACATACATGTGCACCATGTTCACCCTCAGGAAGCTGCACTCTCACCTCCAAGCAGTGTGTGTTAAGACCTCAGTACCTCTCATTGGTTCCTGCATTTGCTTGTGTTAATTTTTGCAACTTTCTCCACACTTATGCCAGATGTCCAGTATTGACTATTTATCACAGGGGACTCGTCCAGAAAGGGCTGCTGTGTATGTGGCTTTTCTCTGCAAGTGATGTGAGATTTTTCATTAGAGGACGAATTGGCTGAAGTTTCCTCACACCTGGCTTTGAACAGCTGACCTACATGTTATCCCAAAAACCTGCATAAACACCAGCCCTTTGCGGATAAGTTTGCCCAGCCCTGGTTTATCAGAATATTGCTCTATATTTTATTCTCCTCCTAATATAAAGAGAGCTTGGTCCTTTTGATCCAAGCATATCATAAAGGAAACTGTCTTCACTGAAGGGAAAGGCGGCCTGCCTGCCTCAGTATTATAATGAAACACTTTTATATTGAGCTTGACAACAAAACCAAGTGTCACATCTTTATACTTTTTTAGTTGGAACTGAAGTTCAATAAGAATCATGCATGAGGGAACATTTGCTGGCGGACAGTTTGCTAATCATCAGCCACATAGCAGGAGGAGGGATCTCTTTAGGGCATGCAGACTCCACAAGGAATTTACGCAAGCAGTGCTTACTTAAGGGTCCAACAGCAACTTACTTCCCCTGATGTTTGACAGGCGGCCATCTGGTCACGTATCCTGGGTCCATGTCTTATTGAACAGTACGCTGGTCGGCCCTGATTTAAAAACACGCACTGCACTCAGAGACAAAGCACTTTGATTGCCTTCCACGCCTCTGACGGCCTTTTAAAATTCATCGGCTGGCGAAGAGATCGCCTACTCAGCTGGCTAGTGCTGACTGCCCTGGAGGGTAGCACTCTCTGGCTCATTAGCCGCAGATCGTTGTTTCATTAAGTAGGTAAAAAGACAAAGTAAAACCACACCCCGAGGACACAGATCATTGTCAAGCCCCTGATTACTGACACACCTATAAACCTTCAGTCAGGAGACAGTCTCTAGAGCTCTGTCACTGACGAATGGTCATGAGCAGGTTCTACTAGTGCACTAACGTCAAGCTGGATGACCTGATCGTACATGGACGGAGCGATTTTTACATGTTGGAGAGAGACCAAATGGTTCTGGCAGACATACACTATATGGACAAACGTATTGGGACACAGCTCTCAGTCATTGAATACAGGTGTTTCGTTCACACCCATTGCCACAAGTGCATGGAATCGAGCACCTAGCCATGCAGTAAAGTTCACAAACATTTGTGAAAGAATGGGTCATTCTGAAGAATGCCAACATCACCAAGCGCAATGGCAAGCACTGCATAGAGTGGTGTAAAGCATGCCGCCACTGGACTCTGGAGCAGTGAAGACGTTCTTTGGAGTCATGAATCTGTCTGTCTGTCAGTCTGATGGATGAGTCTGGGTTTGGTGGATGCCAGGAGATCGTTACCTGTCTTTCTGCATTGTGCGAACTGTAAAGTTTGGTGGAGGAGGGAAAATGGTATGGGGTTGTTTTTCAGGAGTTGGGCTTGGCCCCTTAGTTCCAGTGAAGGGAACTCTTAATGCTTCAGTATACCAAGACATTTTGGACAATTCTATGCTTTCAACTTTGTGGGAATCGTTTGGAGAAGGACCTTTTCTTTTCCAGCGTGACTGTGCCCCAGTGCACAAAGCAAGGCCCATAAGGACATGGATGAGTGAGTCTGGTGTGGAGGAACTTGACTGGCCTGCACAGAGCCCTGAACTCAACCTGACAGAACACCTTTGGAATGAATTAGAGCAGAGACTGCGAGGCAGGCCTTCTCGTCCAACATCAGTGCCTGACCTCACGGTTGGGTGAGCTTGTTGTGGAAGCTCTGACCTTTGGGATGAACTAGAATGGAGACTGTGCATGACCTCGCAAATATTCTTCTGGATGAATGGGCAAAAATTCATCCAACGGCCAAACTCCATAATCATATGGAAAGTCTTCCCAGAAGAGTGGCAGCTGTTATAGCTGCAAAGGGGGGATCAACTCCCTATTGGTGCCTATGGATTTAGAATGAGTGTCATTAAAGTTCCTGTATGTGTAATGGCCAGCTGTCCTGAAACTTTTGCCCATATAGTGTATCTTGCACCATTTAGAAAAGTCTACAATCTAGATTTTGCTGGTTTATCATTTATTTTTGCTGCTCCTGAAGGGTTTTACTCTGGCTTGCTACAAATTAGCAGGCGGGGAAGAAGTTGTTTGTGGTCCACTTGACCTCCGGAGGAACAGCTTTTAATTGCACCGGTAATTAGTTCCGCCACTGGGGTGCAAACCGCAGTCGCCTTCCGGCACATTCTGCGTGATGGGAGCTGACAGGATGGACACAAAGGCACATAGCCATGACACACAAGCAGGGATAAATGTTGTCAACAAGTCGGAGCTTTCTATTTAATCAGTCAGGCTGGACCGCCAATTAGAATGACTTGCGTCTGTGGCTATCAGCCAATCAAGTTCTGCTGTCCAAGTCAGCTGGTGGACATTGATCATGTCGCCGATCATGCTGAATTAATTGTCCTTATGTTCCACCTCGGGGGTCTTGCTGGTTATCAGTGCATTTCCTGTTTCATGTTGGGTTTTTAGGCTGACTCTGCATAATAAGGTTTGACTCCATCTGTCTGGCCTTGTCATAGTATCAGATAGATGTACACCCGCTCATCAGAGTTCGGATCTCTGCTGTTGTTGGGCGTCTGAAAGCTGCCAGTGTGAAGGGTGACGACCAGTAGAGAAATTTCCTGATTTTTTTGATTGGCATCGTTTTGATGGCTTCGTCTGTCTATGGGCCGCTGCACATTTTGCTCTTGCAAAGGCATTTGGACCAGCACTCCAAGCCCGCTGTAAGGAAATGATCAGAAGCCTTTAATCACTGTATTCTGCTGAGGATTCTGGGCCTGGAAACAAAGCTTGAGCAACTCTGAATGTGATGTTGAGCATGGTGGTGCTAAGAGAGAAAGTGCTGCGAAGGTTTCACATTCATGGATAGGAGGCTGACCTAAGGGCAAGTCTGCAAAAGACTCTGGATGTTCAGGAATGTGTCTGCAGAGGCCCTTCTGCTTTCTGAAGGATGCGTTTGAACTAACGGGGTCCGGCCTGCCATCCTTGGCCCTGCCCATGATGCATGTGGTGGAGAAGATCCATTCCTCGATGAGGAGCCCTAGGGGCCTGGGGGGGGGCAACCTCTAGGAACTCCACTTTTCTTCTGACAATTTCGCTTCAGATTTTACCCTTCGCTTCTGCAATTAATGAAACATGTACTTCTCTGGAGAGAGCAGTGTGGCGGTAAACCTTAAGGATTCAACTTCAGGGTGTTCTGCCCTTGCTGCAGTACCCTTGAACCACTTAAACTAAGTACAATCATCAGTGATGGTTTCTACATGCATAACTCAGTAATAATACAAGTGGCTTTAGCATCACATATCAGTAAAATAAAACAAAATAACCTGAGTCCATAGTATATATGTGTTCCTTCCATTCCTGCCGCCCTTTAACATGACCATGTGAGGCAGAGCACGTGAATGTGTATGTTACTTAATGACTTAGAGTGTGTCTAGTGCTTAAATGAGTTCATTAGTGAGCAAACGAGCAGGAATCAGAAACAGGATCTGGGGGGTTCTGGGATGTGTCGGGATTCCCTGAGAGTCTTTGACATTAATATGTGAAGCACTATTCTCTCGTTACAGATCTGTGACAAGGAGTGGCACTACTACGTCATTAACGTAGAGTCACCCCGGGTGGCACTCTTTGTGGACGGTGTGAGCTACGAGCCCTACCTGGTGACGGACGACTGGCCCATCCACCCCTCCCAGATTGATGAGCAGCTCACTGTGGGGGCTTGTTGGCAAGGTCACTCTGGGGAGGCGGGGTCTGCACATCACCGTCTTTATTCAAGGGCCCGTGGAAGGATGGATGGACGAAGTACTGGGAAAAGGAGGGAAAAAATGTACATACATAAAGAAAAGAAAAAACAGAAGTAAAATATTGATATTAAATAGGGCTGTAGAAAATCCATATATGTTGTTCTTAAGCCTCAGGCTAATATGAATCCCATTTTGAAAATAAAAGAACAAAGGTTGAGAAAACACAACCCAAAAAGAAAATAGGCCATCAGCAGACTATGGGCTACAGAGCACATTTAATAATAAAAAAAAACAACTATCATTTCACAACCTATATAATTACCTGCATCTTTAATGGTGTACACTGACAGAACTACTTTTTGACTTTAAGGTTGGATGTTCACTTCTGTTCATTCCCAACATCCATTTCTCGCTCTTCTCTTAAATCGAATGTGGAGAGAAACAGCTTGTCCGGATTCACAGGCCACAGACTCTCTGGCTCCCTCACCTAAACTTCATTAAGCCACAGTCGATAAGTGTTCAGACAATTAGAACTGAATTACATTCCGGAATCATCCCCTTCGACTACAAATAATCGAAGACACGGTGGCTCCTATTAAAACCAGGGGGGCCTCTTCCAATCAAAGTGAGGTCCTTCGCCAGGTACTTCTCAGTTTCATTCCATAGCAGTTCAACTGGGTTCTGATTATGGGCCTCTGAGATCTTCAGGCCTGGCAAGCTTATTAAACAGAGCATTAAGCTAAGCAGAAGAGAGGCTAGCGATTGAACATTGGGGGACATTCAAATGAAGGAAGAAGTCTGTTAGCTGTACAGCTATTATTGGTAAATTACTGGCAAATTTTCCATACTGAGGTATCCAGGTCTGAATCTGCCATATATTTAGAGTGATAGCAATCTGTATATCTCCCTCACATTGTCAATGACATACTCAAACTCAGCTGTTGTGTGCCGAAATGAGCAAAAAGGCAAATGAAGTTCTAGTCAGTTCCTAGTCAGTCAGACCATTGGGAAAGACCACTCTGAAAACAGGCCGCGAATTGGAGCGAGACACCAGAAGATTCCGCCATCACTGCTGCCAGATATACATGAGTATCAGGACAGGCTGACAGCAGCAGAGTGTAACATGGAGGAACCGGCCAGACTGAGGCATGACCAAACCAACTGGCTCATAGTACACGCTGAGCTCGGAAATTTGGCATCTCACTGTAAGAACAGCTATTCAGCTGACAGCTTCTGTCACAAGATTGAAGTGTTACAAGACTGGGGCATTTTGTGATTTGTTTGGTCAGCCTGTCTTTCAGTGGGTACAGATCAAGAAATCATTCTTAGCATTAGGCGCCATCAAGCCAGTGTGACCTGAGAGATTCTTCCAGAACGATCCGTCTTCTGTCTGGGTCCTCAGGCTCCGCAGTGACAAGGTCTTTGCTGTGATGATTGAGCCAGTTTATCTGCTTTTTGATTTAAGCTTCAACTTATTCAAAATTTGCACTGTTTTCCAGTGTACTGGGTCTTCTCGTAATACCGGCAGTCCCCAGGGTAGAACGACCGACTTATAGACAACTCATACATACCAATGGATTGCCATAAACTCTATTACGTAAAAAAAAATTGAGTTAAATACAATGGTTTGTAATAATGAACGCACTGCTTTGTGGCGGATCTCATTCGTAACCTGGAGACTGCCTGTATGACCAAAATGAAACAGCTTCACTCCGATCCTCTGTGCTTCAAGCGAAAGTTTAGCCATAATTTGCCGAAGAATCCATTTGCTTGCTTTGCATATGGTCCATGGTATCATCTTTTCCAACAAGCCCGAAAACATCACCACTCTTCCTGTCCTGCTCCTTTATTGTCCAGTTTTCACAGGCATAAAGAGTGACAGAAAATACCATATTCTGAACAATTCTGCCTCTTGTTCTTAGAGTTGCGTCAGTCCTTTTGAAGGTTTTATTTTCCATCATCACAGCTTTGCGAAGTGTCAATCTGCAATGTATCTGCTGACTGCTGGATCCTTTATTAGTGTGATTGTTCCCAGGAGGTGAAAGCTGTCTACAACGTCTCTGTCGTCACCATTAACATTAGAGAGAGCAAATGATCCTCTGGTTTTAACCTTTCTTTCTTTTACATACAGCCATTGTCTCGTCTCTTTCACTCTTTTCTCTAACATCTTCAGAAATCCTTTGTTTTTCTCATAAATGTGGTGTCACCGGCATATCAAAGGTTATTTCTTTCACACTTGTCTTCTTCCAGTCCAGTTTCTCTCATTATACGCTCTGCATGTAATTTAAATATCTGCAGTGATAGCATGCATGAGAAACACTTATTTTCCTGAGAATGTTTGTTGGACATGGTCAACACTATCAAACACTATATTTAATCAATAATGCACATGTTGACCTGAGAAATAATGTCTGTTGTTCCTTGGCCTTTACTGAACCCTGTTTGTATATTAATCAATACTCCATCTATCAATGAAAGCTCTCCTTACTTTGATATTGAGATATAAACTGACCTCTTCCAATCTTTGGGCCATTTGATCGTTCTTCCCAAAATTTGTTGTCAAAATTTCATTAGCACTTTGATTGTCTATTATGAGGGATCTGCAAATAATAATCTGCATTTATAGCTATTTAAAAATGAACTGTGTAGTAACAGATCCCAAAGGGTTAGTAAGGGGAGGTCACCAGCCTCCTTCCAAGGCATTATGTCTGTGTCTCTTCCTCCGTAGGCGGTGAGGTAAACACACCCCGATTCACCCAGTACTTTCGGGGAAGCCTTTCGGGCCTGACCATCCGGCCCGGAAGGATCGAAAACCAAAGGGTCATCTCTTGTCTTCAAGCCTGTAAGGAGGGCCTAGACATCAGCTCCCTGGAAAGCTTGGGAGGGGGCATCAAGGTGGGCATCCTGGCAGAAAGCCAGCCATACCTCCATCTGTCTGCTTTGCACTCAACATAATTCCTAAATCAATGAAAATCATTGCATTGCTATGAATTATTGCTCAGTCCAATTCATTTTTATATACCGCCTTTGACAATAGAGTCACCCCAAGGCGATTTACATATGTTATGTGTTAAGTTGTGGGCGAGTTAAATTGAAGTAATAGGTCACCAGTCGACATTTAAAGACTGAGACCGATTCAGCATCCGGAAGATGAGCTGGCAGACTCTTACACAAATAGGGGCCCCGTAAGCATTAGATTAGGATGACATGGACGACTGTATCCTGTGAAGGGAGTGTACAATGTGGCTTGTAAACATAAATCAGTTGCATTAGCTAGGAAGGTGCTAGACCTTTGAGTAAGTAGGAGAATGTTGAAGTCAGTCCTGAACCTAACAGGAAGCCAGTGCAGGGAACTAAGAGCAGTGGTTATGTGCTGAGACTTACTGCTTCTGGTGAGTATTAGAGCTGCTGTGTTTGGAAAACATGCTCAGCTGCTGAGGTCCGGGGTCCAGCCCTCCAAGTGGAATATGAAGATTATAGACAGCCTGTCCGCAGTCTTGTTTCTGCGGTTTTCTCTGTTGTCCTTTTTGTGTGTCTTAAAGGATCCTACACGATATTTTCAGTGATCACCATCATGGTGTTTCTTGTTTTCTACTACGATCAGTTCCACTTCAACCCTGCCCAGTCGATCCTGGTGATGGAAGGGGATGATCTGGACAGCATCAACGCGGCACTATCCAAAGTGTCCTACATCAACTCCCGGCAATTTCCCACACCGGGCCTTCGGCGCCTCCACATCACCACCACGGCACAGTGAGTCCGACACCCCCCGTTTGCTGAAAAAGTGCTCTGCGTGTCGAGAGCAGGCTGTCAGGAAAATTGCATCAAAACACAAAAAAACATTCAAAAGCATTCATCCCCTTGAGATATTCCTAAAAAAGAATCTTTGCTTAAATCTTCAAATCCATGTGCATGTTTACAGGCTCAGGTCTGTACTCTAACTAGGTTCCACCGGTTTATTTGTGGAATGTCTGAATTGTTAGTTTATGTTGTTCTCTGAGGAGAACCAGAAGTGTGCATAACAGGCCTGGCAACACAGCACGTCCCAAAGCTGAAACCTCAACACCCTCGCTGCCACCTCCCTGCAGATACACTGTAATAAGGACACTTTTGTGTCACAGCTACATGACAGGGGGAGATTCACACAATCAATCCCCGGACCGATAGAGGCAGCAGTCCTGCTGGGATACACAAAGCATATATACACCCAAGGAAAAAGTCACAGATCCCATTACAGGGGGATAATGTGGAAGGACCCAGCAGATAAATGAAGATGATCCCCGTGCTGATGTATTTTTGCAATTCCGCCATGAACCTGTAAATTTAAACGTACATTTATTTGAATGATTTGAGCCGTCAGAATCGCCCACGCCGGAAAGCCCTGCAAGCTATAGGTGACATCACTCCAGAAATGGGAGCAGAAAGTAGTGATTCCCTGATAATGGACTCCGGCTTCACACTGTACACATTCCCTCATGCACCTCCCCTTAGCCCCTACCTCCTTTCTCGTGACTCCCACGCTGCTTGGCGTCCCTTTAGGTGTTTCGGGGAGGACACCTGCGTCTCCATCCCAGATGTGGAGGCCGTGCTGATCGTGCTTCCCCCTGCCAAGCCGCGAATCACCATAAGCGGGACGGGGCGTCTGATTGCTCCGGTGAACGATCTGCACGGCCCTGCCGGCCTGCCGCTGTTCCCTGACCTGCACATCACCAGCACCGTGATGCCCGGTGACACTGACACCACAGGTATGGACCCAGTTGGAGGAGACTGCAGTGCCAAGGACACTAAGCAAGTTGCACCTTCATTCAGTTTGTGCTATTTGTTCATTATTTGTACTTCATTAGTAATTGTTTTACTATGTATTTGTACCTCCTCAAGTAAAGTGTCAAGTAAATTTACCTGTCCTCAAGAGAAATATGCTTAAATGCATTTATTTAATCAACACATTGCCAGTGGTTTGCAAGTCAGCCAGGGGTTTGTGTATCTTGTGTGTGTTTTGAGCACCGTGTCCCAGATGACCCGGCATGACCCGCTGCTTTGTCTGCTCACGTCCGCAGCCCCACATGCCAGCATCCTCGAGATCCTCCACAACTTGGACTACTGCGATGTGCTGCTGGTCAGGGAGGAGCTGAACCCCCAGCAGGAGAGTCTGCAGCTGCTACCTGGCGCCCTGCTAGGGAAGCATCTGGATGTGACCAATTCCTCGTCCGGCATCTCCATCTACGGTGAGAAGCTCGCACCTGAGCAATATGCAATGGGCTCAGTGGATTTCCTGGTTTTGGGCACGATCGGGTGACCTTCACCATCTTCACAGGCGTGGACTCCATGGTGCACTACGAGCAGGTGATCCGGCAGGTCAGGTACTACCACTGGAATCCTGAGGCCATTCGGGACAGGAAATTCAGACTCACCTGCTCGGAGCTCAACGGACGCTACACCAGCAATGAGTTCAACCTGGAGGTTAGTACCAGCAGGGGTGGGAGGAGTGCGGGTCCAGGGCTAATGGCCGTGCCACTTTGGGGGGGAGGGGTAACTGAGGCCTGTCAGGTAGAATATTCATTGGATAAAACCTAGATGTTGCTCCTTAGAACCACATAGAACTTTTTGCCAGTTAACCATCACATTTCAGAGAGTGATTCTTCTAGCTCAAACTTCTTTAAAGGCCCCAGAAGAAATTGTCCTGAAACTGGAATCACTGCTTACTTCTGGTTTTAATTTTACAGTACAATGATTGAAATTTGTCTCAGAATTTCTTTGCACTGCCTGTTTCTGAAAAGAGTTTTGGTTTTTGATCTCCGTGGGCAGACAGTCAGCCTGTAATCCGGACATGTGGGAGAGGGTTCCACTGCGAAGGCTGGGCAGACCTGACAATGCAACATTAGTCAGACCATTCCCTGGAAAGGCTAGGAATCTAATACTTTTGTTTTAATTAGCTTATTTTGTTTGGTTTTTTTAAGTATAGTTTTACTTATAATTAGTTCGAAACCAAGCAGAAAAGTTTCGAAACACCCAAAAACAGATGAAAACCAAGGTCAGAAATTAATACGGTTGACGTGCTTTGTGTTGTTATGTGTGGAGAGACGCTTCAGTTTAAAAATATGTCTCACTGTAGATCAGTGGTGCCTGAGAACTGTATACGTATGCATGAGGATATAACCATTCAGCAGAGAATATCTCAATTTGCAGTCATGGAAAAATGGAGAAATAAAACAACTGCATTTAAATATGATAAGCTGCAGTCCTCCTGGAATACGAAGTGATAACATGTTCCATTATTATTTATGAAGTTTATAATTATTTGTATACACTTGTGAAAATAATTGTGGTGTGAAGAGACAGAAGAATAGCAATCTAAAGGTGTAAATCAATCTTGTTAATAATGTATAAAAAGATGATTCTCATTTTTTCTGTTATAATGGAAAACAGTCATGTGACGTTTGAAAGTGTTCAATAAAAAAAAGCTTTAGTGTTAGACAGGGTGGGCCTGTGCTTCTCGCGGTGGGGTCACATGTGAAAGGGGAGCATTTGGACAGATACAGGGCAGATGTGTCGGTGTAAACGATTGTGTCGAGAGTATCTGGGTTTACTGGTGGTTAAATAGAGTACATCTGCATTGATGTATCTGCATGGCATCCCTGGGGCAGTTAGGGTTAGGGGCCTTGATAAAGCCACGACAGTGATATGGTTATACACCAGGGGACACCCTTTCAGTATGACAGAGGCTGAACACTTCCACCCCCCACAATAACACTTCAGGAGGATAATCTAATTGCTTTTGGAGTGATAGTAGTTGCAGAATATCCAACAACATTTATGACGTTCATTAAAGAATGAGATAAAGGATTGTAATATTTGTAGTGCCTATTTAAAGAGAAAATGTAAAAGGTTATAAACGCCGTACAGCATGGAAATCAGGCATGACTCTATTAATTGCATCAGTAACTCCCTGAATGGAGAGAAGAGAAAAATGTCGCCCACGTGCAGCGAAACCGCGATATTCAAAATCTTACCTGCAAGCTATGACTTTACACCTTTTCAGAGGTGCAGAAATCGCACCGACAAATCAAATGAACCTTAGAGTAAGTTAACAAAAGTACCCCGGAAATGTACTGCCACTCAACCAAAGACTTTCATTAAAGCTCCATATCCAATATGCCAGATCTCCATGTGAAGGGAAGCCCGGATTCACCTTCACTCTATAAGCAGGTCATGGTGAACACGACAAGGCATGCCAATCCATCACAGAGCACATTCTCACATTCAGAGCCAGTCCATTACATTCTCACACACTATCATCGTTTTAGACATCCCACATTTTTGGACTGTAGGAGGAAACCTGCCAGAAATGGGGAGAGGACTCACATACACAGTACCAGTCAGTTTAGACACACCTATCCATACAAAGGTTTATTTGTACTATTCTCTACATTTTAGAATAATAATAAAGACATCAAAGCTATGAAGTACATTCGGTATATTGCCAAAAGTATTGGGACACCCCTCCAAATCATTGAATGCAGGTGTTCCAATCACTTCTATAGCCACAGGTGTATAAAATCAAGCACCTAGGCGTGCAAATCACAGAGCGGGGACAACGCATGCTGAGGCGTACAGTGTGCAGAAGTCACCAACTGTCTGCAGAGTCAATAGCTACAGACCTCCAAACTTTGCGTGGCCTTCAGATTAGCACAAGAACTGTGTGTAGAGAAACTTCATGGAATGGGTTTACATGGCCGAGCAGCAGCATCCAAGCCTTACATCATCAAGTGCAATGCAAAGCGTCAGATGCAGTGGTGTAAAGCACGCCACCACTGGACTCTAGAGCAGTGGAGATGTGTTCTCTGGAGTGACGAATCACGCTTCTCTGTCTGGCAATCTGATGAATGAGTCTGGATTTGATGGTTGCCAGGAGAACAGTACTTGCCTGACTGCATTGTGCGAAGTGTAAAGTTCGGTGGAGGGGGGATTATGGTGTGGGCTTGTTTTTCAGGGGTTGAGCTTGGCCTCTTAGTTCCAGTGAAAGGAACTCTTAATGCTGCAGCATTCAAAGCCATTTTGGACAATTTCATGCTCCCAACATTGTATAGCCTCAAAGGGTGGACCAACTCCATATTATGTATTAAGAATGGGATGTCATTAAAGTTCATATGTGTGTAAAGGCAGACGTCCTAATACTTTTGGCAGTATGTAAATATGCACTCACCCAAAACATATTAAAGAAAAAGAAATTAATTTGGGGGAGGGGGGGCATCTCTGTGGGTTTGGACTAAGACAATTGCCAATTCAAGTAGAGTTATGCCACATGTGATGACACTGTCACTCCCTTTTTTAGATGGCTTAGCGTGTCCAAACTTTTGAATGGTACTGTAAAAGGGGCACAAATCAAACCCTGTCCCTGGAAGCTATAACACCATGCTATTGATTAAGCCGTATCTTCCGTTTCTTACATCAGGGAGGGGTTAAAGTGAGCAGTTTCCACACTGTCACTCCAGAGCCTCATTGATCATACTGTAACTGCATCTGGCTTTAAATTGAGATGAGTCTCTAGGTAATGCTGGTGGCTTATTATTTCACAGCACGGAGAGGACAAAGGACTCCGCATGCTGCTAAAAGCAGTTTCCAAAAGCTTATCGTAGAACATTTTTCACATGTCTTTTGGGGAATCAACCCCCCCCCACCCCCAGGAACTGCCAGATTTCCGACATTGTATCCAATTCTGGCTTTGAATCTACAGAAGTTACATTTAAATGCTGCCACTGAGTTTCCAGATTTAGCTGCATGTAGATTTTTATAGCAGGTTATAAAATCCAATTAATTTCTTTAGAGCCCATTAATTTATCCACCGGGGCAAAAAACAGCCAGATTTTTTCACTCACCCTAATAAAACTGTTTTAATTTTATACTGAATTTTATTGTTTTCGGTTGGAAACACTTATATTAGGCTCAGAGCTAAAATAGTTCTGGTTTAGTTTATTTAATGTGTTTGAGAGGACCTGCTGTGTACTTGTTGGCTGTTGCCTCAGACCTGCAGGTTGCAGGTTCGAATCCCACCCCAGATCTTCTCCAGGTTCTCCTTTCTCCTCCCTTCGTCCAAAGACATGCCGTTAAGCAAATCCGTGTCTCCCAGTCGCTCGTAGTATAATGGCTTTCCTGTAGCATCATAAGTTGACACTGGTAAATGGCAAATGGACTGCATTTATATAGCGCTTTTCTACTCCTACAAGTACTCAAAGCACTTTACATGTTATGCCTCACATTCACCCATTCATACACACATTCATACACCGGTGGCGGAGGCTGCCATGCAAGGCGCCAACCTGCTCACCAGGAGCAATTTGGGGTTCAGTGTCTTGCTCAAGGACACTTTGATGGGGTCAGGAGGAACCAGGGCTTGAACCTGAAACCCTCCAGTTGCTGAATGATAGCACTACCTCCTGCGCCACCATCTTCCCCTGGAGCTCATTAAGCTTGCTAATAACTTTCTTAAGCTTGGATAGTTTCAACTAATCCCTTTTAGGCCAGAATGTGAATTATCTTTTGTTCAAAGGCATTAAAGCATTATGCTGAGAGCGTCCTCATTGGATGCTGTTAACATTATGAACACATTACTAGTATTTTTATAAATTCTGTCTAGGACTCAAGATGTAAAGATGATTTCAGGCATTTCTTAGTACCAAAAGCAGAGCAGCATACAGTACCTGGGAGTTAAGGGTTCAAATCTCACCTGGTCTGTGCTTGTGTGGAGTTTGCATGTTCTTCCTGTGTTGCATGGGTTTCCTTGCAGTTAGACACTGGCATTTTGTAATTTCCCATGGCAGACGACTGAGTGTGTGAGCCCTGCAATGGACTGGAATCCCCCCAGTCTTGTGGCCTGAGCATCCTGGGATAAATTCCAGGCCCCCTGTGACCATGTAAAATCTGATATAATTATGTCTGGAGGAACAATTAAGAAATCAGTATTAAAATGATGCCCTACCCAAGCTTATGAAGACTCATTAAAATTACAAATATTAGGGACTGAGCAGGAAACATAAGGTATGTAACTGACAATAGGCTTATTGGCTGTTAATTACATTCAGTTTGTCTACTGATATTACATACAAATCCTACTTCCTAATGCAGATAAATGAGCACACAGAAAGCTCCCCCCAACTGTGGCTCCATCCATCCATCCATCCATCCATCCATCCATCTTCCTCTTTCCAGTACATTATTGTAACTGAGAAGCAGCCCTGTATCTACTGCTCCTTGGCCCTTCCCTAACACAGGAAGTGTTTTGGTTTACACAGGAAGTGTTTAGGTTTACACAGGAAGTGCCAGATGACTGATGGGTGCTCTTGTCTCCCTCCCCTTCCGCTCTGGCCCTGGCCATGTTCTGCAGGTGGATGTGCTCCAAAGCGCAGGATATCAGCAGCATATCGGTCACATGGCAGCCCAGGCGCAGTACCTGCGTGCCGTCCAGCACCCAGTCATGCTCCATGGTCCCAACATGGCCCACAGCACAGGTGTGTGCCTTGCCACAATGTGGTCTGAATGTGTGATGCCATATTGGGTTTCCCGATTAATCTCACTGCCTCTCTGTACCTGTGCAGGACCTCCCCCAGCAGCCACAGTAGTGATTGTGATGTGCATCGCCGCCCTGGTGGTCATTGTGGTTCTGGGCGTGTACCGGATTCATGCAGCTCAACAGGACGGCTCAGTGAATGAGGAGGGCCGAGGAAAGAGGCGGTGGGCGGACTGGGACGACTCTGCGCTCACCATAACCGTGAACCCCATGGAGGTACGATGGATGCTGGTGAACAATGCGCCACTTGTCTTTCCATTTCATTTCTGCAGCATATTGACTGTAGAACATATCGACCTGTTACCTAATGGCAGCTTACTGTCTCATATATCCCAGACCTTGACATTCACCATTTTTACAACATAGTCAACATAAAAAATAAATTATAAGTCCATAAAGCAGAAACTCAATTTTATTAAAATCTGTGACTGCAATCAAAAACCTACCAAATTTTGTTTCGTTACTTATGGCCAAAGGTTAGGGCTGGGTGGGGGTTAAGGGTGTAATTGTGATTAGAGTTATGTCCATAGAAATGAATGGAGAGTCATCTGTGTGCACTTGTGTGTGTGTGTAAATTTAAGATGCTTGTCAGCCTTCCACATAAAACATATGCCATCATTGTCAGAAATTCCTGTTTGTTGTTTTATGCTGCAGTTTGCACCTGTTGTTTTGAAATTTGAGACAGTCAGCATTTAATTTGAAATCATCTTTTAAATCTTTTCAGTAAAGGAAGCTGGAAATTGCAAATGAGGATGGGGGGGGGGGGGGGGATGGGGGCACCGAGTGAGAAATTAGGGCCAAAGATAGTCACCTTGCCATGTGAGATGCTTAGTCCTTCAAACACGTTCCTTCACTCCAGAGTGTCCAAGAGCAGCGAGGTGCTGCTGAACAGGAGGGGGAGCAGGATGAAGAGGAAGAGGATGGCGAAGACATGGAGGAGGACGTCACCAGCACAGAGAGCGAGGACAGCGATGACGAGGAGCAGGGAGTAGCCCGGTCCCCTCGGGAAGGCAAGAGGAATGGTCATGTAGAATGGAACAACTGTACGTATTAAATACGGACGCCCAGACACTCTCACATTTAACCACACAAAAGCTGAGCCGATTACATTCATGATGTGTAACCCAAGCTAATGCCTGTTTGTGCTCATATTTTTAACGAAATGTCTCCCTCTGTTGCTGTCAATGGGGTACTACACCACAATTTGCCTGAACCAACCACAGCCAGCAAGCCCCTCAGCAGTTGTAGAAGTCACAGCCTGTCCTTGTTTTGCTCTGTTATTGTTATTAGCTCATTATAGCTCCTTGACTGATTTTGATTGGCCCAAACACATAGACACGCATACTCTGACACACCCACTGACAGTTCATAACTCAGATCCACCTCATATCTCCATACTAACCATAGCTGATTTTCAGCTTCACCAGACTTTTTTGTAAATCTTGAATTTGTGATTTCGACCCAGACAAACATATATTTATGCAAGAAGTAAGTGTTCATACATGCATACACGCGGACACCGGAATCATGTGGATATTATTTAAGGATTTCTCGATACTGGAGACAAAGGCATGTCCCCTTCAATCCTGACCCAAATGTGCACCTACAGTGACAGGTATCTATACCGAGATGTTTGTGTATAGTAAGCAAAATGTTTGTCACTAGTTTTATTTCATATATGTTGAATCCTTTGCAATTTACAAGTTACATAGTTGAAAAAATCCTTTCCCTAATATATCAGACTCCCGATCCACAATCCCTTTCCCTCAAGTGACATTAATACATTTGACATCTATTGCATTTTGCTAACTTGTATTTTTTACACATTACTTTACCAGTGGAAAGTGTGAGCTAGTCACTTGTTCTTACTAAAAACTATAAAATTTAATGTCTATCCTTGGAGCGAAAATTCAGCTTGATTTATGTTCCCTAACATAAAGCTGATGTTGTTCAGATGTTAGGTTTAGGTTTACCTATATGGTCTGAGGACAATATGTGAACATCAAGGTCAAGCTGGTCAAAGAAACATCACACCTGCCTCTACCTGTGTCATTATTGCTCGCTGGTCTGTTTCAAAGGACAGCTCTCTCTCTCTAACAGAGGCCTTTAGAATACATTTCCATTGTTCTTTGGACTTTGAGGACTCAATGTCATTGTTAAAACAGAATCCTAAGCTTCCCAAAATCTTAAATTTGAACCCATAAAAGCTCATTTATTGGCCAATGTATTTCCTTTGTGTTTAAATCCTCCGTTAATTAAAAAGTCCACTCCAGTCAATGGGTCTTTAGTCATTTTTAACAATAAAACTGTCTTGTACCTAGAAAAAAAAAAAACATTTTTAAGCGCAGGGTCTCAAAAGGATTATGGAAATTGATAAAAAAAAAATTCAAGCCAGCTAATAACCAGCCAATGATAAGCAGGTATATTGTAGAAAGTAAAACCACTTAGGATGCAGGTTCGCAGGTCCATCCTCAGTGAACAGAGTCTGAATGCCAGCAAACAGGGAAATCCCACAGGTTAGAGATGGCGCTAAATGACCATGTGCAATGTTAAAATTAGGCTCCATTTGCCATTGTCCTCTATGATGCTTATCCTGCAGATTATAAAGCAGGTATCCTGGTGTGATGACAGTGTAATGGTCTGTTTGCATAATTCCAGTTACTGTACACTTATCACCTGCATTATTTTTAATTCATGTGGTGGCTCAGGTTTCCCTAACCTGGTCTCGCCTTTGCTGGTGACGCTGTCGTCTCGTGTCAACAATCCTGCTGTTCCATCTGGTCGTTTTGTCCATCTTCATTGATTACCTCATGTCAGTTAGAGAATATTTAAAAGCCATTTAAATTATTAGACCTGTATGTATACAATGGTTCTTTAATTTTTTTCTATACTTTTTGGTATTATTTAAATTTAATTTCTTATCTGTAATCACTACAGCACTTTTCTGTACCTTTGCCAATAAAAACCTGTTTCATAATCTCACACTGTGTGATTGTATCTGTTTTTTCCATATTCTGTATGTATTTTAACTTACTTGTGCTGTGGTGAGCTTTGATGTATCACCTGTGGTTAAGATTCAGCAGATACTACCCAACTGTTTCAGGTTAGGGAGTTTGAACAGTCACTTAAACTCAGGTCTGATTCAGTAAACTGCGCTCAGGTCAGTGCAGAAAACCTTCCTGTCAAGGGAACTCTACTGTGGCAAATGTATTAGAACGATAGCAAACCTTTGCAGTTCTAATCATCAGAATTTACAAGTAAATGTCTTCACCAGGTTGGATAGAGAACAGACCCGTGTGACATGGAACAGGGATTTTATTTGTGGAGGGGAGACGGGTTTAATGAACTAGAGGAGAGGAACGAAATCAGAAGATGGTTGTTTCGGATGCTGCCATCTGCCTCCTCAGCTCTCCATCTACTGCCTGTTGGTACCATGGAGGTCCTACAGGGAGTCACATGGTTGTAGTCGCCATGGCCGCCCCCCTGTGACCTATGACCTAACCTGTAATTACCCTCAGACTTCACTGATGATATCCTTATTTATTCAGCTTATTTTAAAGTACTTTATTTTTTTCTATTTTTGCAGCTTAGTGGTGAGGACATTCTGACCCCCTGTACTATTTTATTCTTGATTTTCTATGCCAACGAATATAATCCCCTGCAGTCCTTCTGATGCATTTTTCTGTGCTGGGCTTGAGGCGGAATTTACGCAGCAAACCCAGCAGGCATGAGGCTGTAGTGACAGCCAATGTCAGCCATGTGCATTTATACCTTAAAGATGCTATTTCATTATGCAGCTGCCTGCAGTCACTTATTGTTCTCAAATATTGAATTCTAAGTTACCAACATCCTGCTGGATGACTAAAACACTGTTTTCTTCATGTATTAATTGAATTTCTCCACCAGCCCCATTACTTCCATCCATCCATTTTCCAAACCGCTTATCCTTACTGGGTCGCGGGGGGTCCGGAGCCTATCCCGGAAGCAATG
>JAODJX010000047.1:17020185-17049632 GCA_026776945.1 Isichthys henryi | reverse complement strand
TAAACACGTACACATCATTTAAATAATCAATTCCGTGTCTAACAAACTATGCAATATATTCTGCACGAATATTACAGTAAGGGCTAATGTCAGATGACCGGCTGTCTTTTACTGAGCACTTAACATGGGGTCTTCCAATCTTGCAGATTTACCCTGTATAAACATTAGGAAGATCGGGCTTTTTCTGTCTAAATATGCAGCTCAGTTTCTAGTCTAGACATTTGTTATCCCACAAAATGACTACTGGCAGATCTACCAGCTTGTGCTATCATACCACTGCAGATGATTCAAAACACGGCAGCATGTCTGATATTCAGTGAGACCAAGCATTCTCATGTCACACCCTCCTTGTCACTGTTCACTGGCTTCCTATTGGAGCTCAAGTCCTTGGTGTTGGCTTACAATGGACACACGCCCATCTCCGTCAAATGGCTCCTCAAGACCTATGTCCCACCTCACCCCCTTCGGTCACCAAACTAACACCACTTGGAACTCCCATTGGCAGGTGAGAAGTGTCGCTCCAGACTGTGTGGTACCTCAGTGGTGGAATTAACTGCTGAACCACATCCAGTCATCAGACTCCATCTTCACCTGCAAGAAAACACCTTAAGAGTCACCAGTTCCATGAATTCCGTTACTAACTTGTTCTTTGAATGTGTTTATGTTACACTTACTGGCACTTGCATAGTCTTACATAACTATTATCAAAGTAAGAACCTAAGAAGTATTTGTGTAGCCGTTGCATAGTGTTTTGAACCTAGTCGACTCCTTGACAGAATAAATTTTTGCAGTGTGCTAATTGCCTTCGCTTGAATGTTGCTTTGGACAAAAGCATCTGCCAATTATGTAAAGCTGTATTAAAGCCTGAATTATATCCATGGTTTTAAAACAAAAGGTTATATCTTCAAAAGCAAACCAAGCAATGGACATGACTATTTCCTCTCTGTTCAGATGCATTCCACGGTCCATGGATTAAACATCATAACATATAAACAAGAACGTAATGTTTTGATAATGTTCACAAATGTTCAAAAATGTAAACGCACCACTACCGACATAGCCTTCAGTGGCATTACCATTGTTATTTTTTTTCCAGTTCGTTTTTAATGAACTTTTAATTTGTCACAATTAAATATCAAATTAGATGCAAATTTTTCAGAACATAAATATTAAAAATGTAGCTTTCAACATTCAGAATAATCCTCATCTCCATCCATCACAATCTGCTGCTCCCACGCGAAATAAAATGAACTGAAACCAAAGGTTCAACAATCCAAGTACATTTTTATTTCAGTAGGAAAAATCTAGTCAGGCCTGTACCTAAAATGTTCAAATGCTTACTGTTGTGCAAACACAATATCATGATGTTTACTCACTCATACATATTTGGGTATTTAATCTTTACATTCCACTTTCAGGAAAAAAACCCAAACTTAAAAAAGCAGGATTGTTTTGACCTGCCTTGTACCCATGAGCACATCGCTCAGTTCAAAGGTCATTGTGCTTTACCTGGGACATTCAGCCTGTGTGAAACACTGACTCCGGCAGCCACCCATCTGGGTGTGAGACTGGAGGGCCAGGGAGGTGACTGACGGTGACTTGCCAGCCTGATGACACTCAGTAACACAATCATCGGTCAGGTTACTAACCAGTCCAGCATTACATGCCAACCTCAGGCTCAGTAATGGGCAGCAAGCAGCTCAATGTACACATCAGCAGAAAATGCTATTTCTGTCAAGCACAGGTGTGACTGTACATGTGTATCTGTAGATGTATTCTGTAGATCACAAACACAAAACTTCATAAAAAAAATTCTGTTAAGATTTAGACAAATTATTACTAGGATTGGGGTGGGGGGATTTATTATTTAAAGCCAGGTCTTTATTTAGACTCCTTAAAAGCCAATCCATTCATGTTCCTGGTGTGCAAATAGTCCCAGAAGTGCAGCTACCCCTGGTCTTCACTCAGTGTCAGGTAAGGACTTGTACTCACCACAAACTCCCCTTTTAACCACTGAACAAAGCCGGTGCAGTGAGGGGCCAAGCGTGGCCTGTACACAGATCGCCTGCAGATCATTTACACCTTTAAAGGTATCCTTTCTCTTTCTTGTTACCATGCAGGAGATGCACCAAATTACCTACAGGGTTGCTTTATCAGAACGACACATTGGAGAAATGGTGTCCATAGTGACATTTTATGGAAAGGCTACCTAACTCGCCCTTGGCACAAACAGAATAACACACAATATCTCACAGCAAACTGGTTCTGGGAGCTGCCTCTTTCCACATACAATGAGGTTAAATCTCAATTAGAAACAAGCACTGGCATGTGCGTACACTGGGCTAAATGACAACACGATGGCCTAATGCACATGGTCAGCTTTTTGACCCCACCCGTCCCCGACATCACCCAATCAATGGCTGCCTTACTGCCTCATCTTGTGTCCTGGTGCTCACTGCTCCCCCTCTGCAATTCTCATAGCACCCAAATGAACCTGCCTACAAAATTCTGAGCCTGACGATTTCATAGAAAAAACTAAATCTAAATGCTTTTTGTACTGCCAATTTGTGTTGCATAATAGTCATGTTATATCTTATATTTACATTTTCCTTATTTAGCAGAGCCATTAATCCAAAGCAATGTGCATTTTGAGAGTACAGGGTCAGTCGATCCCTGTAGCATTTTGGGGTTAAGGGCCGTGCTCAGGGGCCCAATAGTGAAACCGACCCTGGGATTCATTTTCAAAATAACTAAATAACTAATAACTATTTTCTTCCACTGAAATGTCCACAAAGCACCCAGCCCCTAAGAGTGTAATTCACACCAATTTGACAGCCAAGATGCAAATTCAAATTCACACATGGAAGCAAAATGGCGGCAATATATGAAAAACATAGATATAAGGATTTGTGCCTTTTACATTAAAAACAAAAATTCATAGTGAACTAGCAGGACTTGAGTTGTTGAGCTCTATGCGTATGTTAGCGTCTGAAGTCAGCTTAACATTGCTTAATAGGGTCAGGAAGAACATGACGTCTGTATGAACCTACATGTGATGTGCCCAGACCTCCCTGTGAAGGCCAGCAGGGTGAGTGCTGGCTGTCACAGATTAACATATCAAATTCACATTTAAAAAAGTCAAGTAATGGGAAATGGCAAATTAATGTAATAGCTAAACAACCGAATGCATGAACAATATTCCCGTAAAAAATAATACTGGAGACTCCCAAAAAACAAGTTATTCATAAACACAGCTAAGTAAAAGATAAAGGAAACGTCTGTACTTTGTGTAGCTGATAAGCGTGTGTTTTTACAGGTGACGGTTCGTCACGGAGCTCATGTTTCACTCATCCTCGCGAAGCACGCTCACTCACTCGCGATCCTCCATAGTCTTTCAGCTGCTCAGTGTGAAGGTGGCATTAACAAGGTTTGATCTAAATGTTCATTGATGGAATTCATGCTGGCAGAAAAAAAAGTTTCTAAAAAAATGAATGAATGAACTAATCAAAACACAATCACAAAAACATACATTGTACCTACAGTATTTGAATTCTTATTTATAAATTTACCCATAAAGTGTAAACTTACAAAGGAAGAGAACTGAATATCTGAATATTCCAAAAGTGCTTAAAAAGCTGCAACGACGAGTCCGTTCACAAATAAAGCAAAAGACGCCACCCCCAAAAAAATGGCAACTGAAAATCCTGTTTCATGCTTCTTTCTTCAGTAGCAACCAGCTGTGAAAATACTCAACCCCTACAATGAGGAAGGGTTCCAGAAAGACAAATGGTGTTTGCTCCGTAAACTTCTCTCAGGCACCCCAGGTGTAGTGCGCGCCACTAAGCAGGCGTCCCTCTGGGGCCAATACTTGGGCCCATTTACTAGTCTACAATGCGACACGGGCAGGACAAAAAGAAACGGTAATGGGAAGGTTAGGTCCAGCTGGCAAGCAAAGAGGAGGCCAGACGACACTGAGGTCCCACGCGATGTGATCCACATCCATTCCAAGGTCCCACATGTTTACGAGGAAAAGGAAACAGGTCTGAAGCAGCATTTTGGAGCTACAGGGCAGCATGGCCCTGCGGTCAGTGGTTAATCCAGCCAGAGGCAGCAGGCAAAGCCCCTCCAGCCTTAAGGCAGCAGTGGCAGGTGGGCAGGCTCTGGTGAGGGCAGTGGGAGGCAAAGTCGTCTCACTGCTGCGGGCTCTGTCGGCGGGATGCTCACTCGAAGGACATCAGATTTGTAGGAACCTGCCACAGAGGGGATGGAGGGAGGGATAGTTTCTCAGGGTTAGCATGCGACATATTTAAATGATCTTCCCTTTCCCTGAATGAAATGGAAGATCTGTTGTCACCATCGTAATTAGCATAAACCTAGGCTAAGAATCCACCCAAGTTCTGACCTGATCAGATGTATTGGGAATTACCTGCTGTTTGTTGCTCTGGCAGGCTGCACTCAGGTGCTTGAACCACAGCTGAGCATTCGCCCGGCTTCCCGCCTGATACTTGTAAGTATTTCCTTAAAAAGAAAAAAAAAGACAATGAGACCTGAAACCTCAGTTCACACAGAGCTCCTTCAGAATCCTATGTATGGAAGTGACAGGCGAGATCAGGTATAACATAAACATACGTTTATATTTAATTTCACAATCCATCTTGTCCAAAGAGACATATACGTGAGGTAAATAGCACATTACTGACGTAGGTGTTGTTTAGCAATCCAATAGGTATCACTGCAGCTAGGCAGAGCTTCCATCGAATGCCTATTTACAAGTGTATACAGTACAGGAGCAAGAAAGAATTAATTACACTAAATTAATACACTTGGATCTGTGTGCAGTAGCTGGAGAGTGTTACAACACAGCTTCCCCCGATCACTGGCATCTCGCAAGATGCACCATGTGGATGCTGGTGTCAGCTGAGTCATCTGGCACGTGTCTCTAAAGTCGAAGCTGAGGATATAAGATTCCTCCTCAGGGCCTGATTCACTTTCACTGAAGGCAGTGCTCAATGCAGATGGTAAGACTACAGCACCCGTATCCTGGGACTGTGTGGCCCCATGTCCAACAGGAACCAAAACAGCCCAAGATGAGAAACAGATGGTCACAGAGTTACCGAGGCAAGGGTGTGGTAAGTTCAGAGAAAAGCCCGGCCATCCAGGGAAGCTTCTCAGTACATTCCCACAATGCAACAGCAATGAAGGGGCATGACCTCTGCACTGATTCACAATAAGCTTGAGTGCTCACCGCGTTCAGAGTCAGTCAGCAGGAAGACATCTGAGTGCTCGGGGTCGTCTGCCATCATGGACATCCAGCCTACCACTGACACACTCTTGCTGGAGGTGGATTTGAACTGTCATGAACACACGGACATAATTTGGCCGTTTTTCCAGAAAACATCAGCTTCAGTGCTTTTCTACCATCTTTACAGACACATGGTATTCGACGTGCACAGCCCATGCACAATATTTCTGATTCATGTACTAAAAATACATATTTTGAATACAAAATAGTTGTATTTGACTTCATAAAAATGATTATGTAATTTGTATCAAAATACGTGGTTGTTCAGAACTTTTGTATTTTGAAAATGCAAGAAATACTTTCCCCAAAATGTATGTATGATGACATCATGTGCAAAACGGGCCTGTTTAGTATTTTCCAGTCATTTTAATGAATGGTCATTAGAGCCAATAGTTGATTACTTGTGGTGAAGCAAAAGACTCACATGCTCCATTCAGGCCTACTAGTGTTTAACGTTTTAGGGATGTTGCTGAGTGAAGAACTTAAATTATTATTTTTTTTCATTTTAAATCTTGTTGTTTGAGTCATTCGTATCTGAGTAGCACAAAAGGAAGAAATTAAAAATTACAAGTTTGTTACTTTTTAATTTTACTGACTTAATCAGAATGTTCACGTGAGTAGTTAAATATATCCTAACACTTCAGAATTTTTGATCTTTCACATTTATATTGTGTCTCATTAAGCAGTGGAAAAATGTGGCTCTTATTGTATGCTTGGCCATTTGAGTCGGTGTGCTTCTGAAGGAACAGATTGATATAGAAGTTTTGGTTTCTTTAAATACAAAATACTGTGGTTTATTTTGACACTTTGTTTGGTGGCTGTATTTTGTAGTTTATTTTGATACTTTCAAATGGGGTATTTTGTGTCAAAATACATTTCTGTGTATTTTTGAAGCCTCATAGCATCCCAGCCATGTCCCATGACTGCTGTGACCCTGACCCACCCTGACTAGAAGTATTTGATCACAGACTATTAGGCGCATCTCTACAAACCAATTCACCGTCCTTCAGTCTTTTCAATAACCCTCTCCCTGTCTATTAGAACCCACATACAGAAACATGAAGTAAATTTACAGTATGGAAAAAGTTACCCTTTGATCAGTCTGGCTTTTACTCAGCTTTACCATGGCAGGAGTAACGGAGGCCACTTGCCGTAATCATGACCCCTGCCAGCACATGTACACCCTGCTGACACACTCACGTGTTTCCTCTGCGTGGCCTTCAGGGCCTTGGCGGGGTAGTAGAATAGCTGCGTTCCACACAGAGCCACCCAGTACTTTGTCCATGATGCTACCTGAAAGGTCACAAACACACCCAGGGGTCACCAGCAGCCAAAGTGAATGCAGGAGCCATTCTTCTATTTTGCACCATTCTTTTCCAAGTACTCCCATCCCGTTACAATATAGCTAACGGTCCTCCTTGTATTTAAAATGCAAGACACCCAGTTATAAAGGCTGACGGCTGCACCATGGTAGAACTGTCCCAACTGATGGTTGATTTAAACCAAGTAGCTCACGGAGAACTCCACTTTCATTCTGCCTGAAAACTTCCTCTCGAAACAAATTGCCCACCACTCCATTTTACACAAGCCCCTGACCAACTGTGGGCAGAACGCTCCAGTAAAACTTGCCAGAAATATTTTCAGATTGTGAAAAGGGATATGGCAAACTCTGTCAGTCGCGAACAAACGCTCAGCATAAATGCTGCTGACAGCTTGGCAGGGTGGCGTTTGCTTTAGGGAACATCAGAGGGCAGAGCTTTCAGCGTTAGCAGTGCTGTGTTGGGTTGGGGGAGGCTAAGGAGGATGCCGCTCTCTCACCGTGGGCTTCTTCCCCTCCTTTAGCAGGGTCTTTCTCCGCAGGACCCCCTGTACCGTCACAGCCCCCGGGAACAGGTGTATGGCCAGCTCCTCTGATTCCGCAGAGCTGGGGGGGAAAGGGGGGGGGGTGGTCAGCTGAGGAGAGCCAAGTGAGGCCAGAAGGGCCAGACACACACACATGCATGCATGTGCAATCATGCCCATGTGCGTGCGCACGCTTACACACACACACACACATACACACACACACACACACAAATAGGGATCATAATCTGTTACACACGTACAGCCAACCCCAAGAAATAGCACACCCTGCTTCATATGGTAGCAGAAGGCAAAAAGGTATCTGTCCAGATGGCACACAAGACATGTGTGTTGAATCATACTTTAGATCCTAGGACTGGATCATTCAGTGCTTAATATTTGTCCATGTGTATGTGTGTGTCATGCTAATGCAGCATGGACATGTTCCAGGAATAAGCATGTGTATCTACAGAACAAGACATCTCAGGACAATTACGTCACCAATATAGACAGCGACACTGACCAGATTGTTGAGGGTTGGCTGCGTATCAAGGGAAACCTAAAGACCATGGACGAGTCCAAAAACACGCACCTAAAGAATAATCAGCTATGCTAAATTAAGCAGGTGCTTATGCAGAAAATGCTCCTATTCCCAAGTGTTCTCTTCTGCACAACTGAGCGGCCCACACCCCATCCAACATCGGATCCCTCCTTTTACAGGGCAGGGGTTTCTAGTGAGCTCCCTCACTCAGCAAGGTACGGGCATCACTGCCACTGACACCTAGGAATTAAATAATCTGCCTGAGTGAATGGGTCCTTCTGAAGTTCTCTGTGTGTTTATGGACAGTGGACAGGAAAGCCCCCGTAACACAGCACAAGTAACATAGGAGAGAATGACAGAAAAACCGAAGGGGGGGGGGGGATTGCTGTGGGATGCAGGAAGCTGAAGAAGCAGAGGCTTACAGCATGTGATTCACAGATTAGCCCGTCACCAAATTTCACTGCTCTGCCAGCACTACAAATTGCTGCCCCCTGGTGGGGTGGGGGACATCGTACCTGCCAGCTTTCTGGGCTTCTCTGTAAGGAACTTGAGCCACCCTGGTCACAGGGCCCAGGGAGTGATAGAAGCAGTTCCTGTTGAATTTCAGCATATAGGTGGTTTACGGCACAGCAGGGCAGAAATCTGTTCCGGATCAAAAAGGCTGGTCTGCGCGGCTACATCTGAGGTGCTCTCACGACAAAGTGGGAGTGCACTGCTCGGGCCCTCTGGGGGCTTATATGACGAGTGACACAACCAAGCAGCAAGGTGACAAAGCCAGGCTCAAGCAGGCTGAGAGCTGGCAGGGCAGTAACTGCCAGAGTTTGGGTTACATCACGGACCGGTGACCTGACGGCTGCTGTCCCTGGAGCCTCGCAGGTTTTTCCTTAGGCACTTTTGAGTTGAGGAACTACTCCAATAAATAACACAGCTTTATCAGGAGGTGAAAAGGCTGCGTTGTACAGAGATGGTACACACCTAATGCAATAATAATGCTCGAAGTGAAATACTGTATACCACACTGAAACAACTGTAATTCAATTGCAGAAAGGTCTGACGTGCTCATGCAGGGAGACCCAAAGTGCATGTGGTGACCCCAGCTGATGCACTGATCCGTTTCACTAAATTTGGGCTCTCAAGGCAGCATGGAGAGCCGGATGTCAGGGACCATGAGCAGGCGACATGCCCATGTGTGCTCACCTTTCGAAAGCGGGCCAGGACGTCTCCTCACTAAGCTCTGAGCCGTCACTGCTACCTGCGGAGAGAGGTCAACGGTCACACACTGCAGGGATGTCTTCGTATGCGGGAGACGACTACAACCAACCAAGCGAGATGCCGCTGGATAGTGTGGAGCTCTCTGCCTGGCCCCGGGCGGATGTGTGACTCTCCAGGACGCTGTCGTCCAGCAGGTGCCTGGAGCTGGCATTGGGGAAGGTGGCGCTCTTGAACTCGGTTGTGTTTACCTTGTGGATGAAGCTGGAGGGGGCAAGCACAGATGAATGACACTTCGCTAATGCATACTGCCCTAAAGACAAGACTATTGATGAAGCACCGATCGAGTCTATCAGTCCATTCTTCCCTCACATGTGGACAAGACCAAGATACTTAATCTTGTCCTCCTGAGGCAGTAACTCATCCCTAGCCTGGAGGGGGAAATTCACCCTTTTCCGGCTGAGAACCATGGCCTAATCGTGCTAATCCACGTCTCAGCCACTTCACATGGCTGCAAATTGCCCTAATGCATGCTGGAAGTCGCAGCTCGATGGCAACAGGACCACACCATCTGCCAAAAGCAAAGATGTGATCCTAACGTCACCGGACTGCATCACCTCCGCCCCTTGAATGTGACCCATCACCACGAAATGAGTCTTATGGGTGAAATTCTACCAGTGCGACTTAAGACTCATTTCGTGGTGATGGGTCACAAATTCTGTCCATAAAAGTTATGAACAGAATTAGTGACAAAGGACAGCCCGGATGGAGTCAAACACCCACTGGGAACAAGTCTGACTTATTGACAGCAATGCAAACTAAGCACTTGCTCTAGACCAAATAGTCTTTAGCAGAAGACCCTGTACCCCAAACTCCAGAAGTACTTCCACAGGACCCCTCCCCCCGGGGGACATGGCCATATGCCTTTTCCAAGTCCACAAAACACATGCAGCCTAGATGAACCCTCCAGTACATTGTAAGGGTAAAATGCTGGTCCAGTGTTCCGCAACCAGAATGAAATCCGCAATGTTCTTCTTGCATCTGAGCTTTGACCCTGGAATAACTCTTCCCAGGGAGGCTGAGGAGTGTGATCCGCCTGAAGATGGGACACACCCTTTGGTCCCCCATGTAGTTTTTCTGGTGGGAACAGAGCCTGAACTAGTGCTGTGCATTGAGGTTAGTCTGACTATGTCTAGATGGTAGCTCTCTAACTCCTGTACTAGATCAGGCTCCTTTCCCACCAGAGAAGCTACATTCCATAACCCCACAGCCAGTTTCAGTAACTGGGTATAGGTCCACGAAGCCACTGCCTTCGTCTGCCGCCCAATCCGCAATGCACTAGACCCTTAGGGCTCCTTCTGCAGGTAGTGAGCTCACAGAAGAATGGTCCCATGTAGCTCATTTGGGCTGTGTCCGGCTGGGCCCTGTGGGTGAAGGCCTGATAAGCTCCCCCACACAGCACTGGCTTCAGGGCGGGACCCGGGTAACTCTGCTCCAGGCGAGATTTTCATTCATTGGTTTTATTCTTCATAAATGACATCTGAATCGCACCTACTCTATACCTAAGACCAGGAGCAACTGCCTTTAAGAACACCACTGTTACACACAAACCCTGCCACCACTGTAAGGTGGCGATTCATCCAGGAAATTTTTGCTAGGGACTGACTTGTATCCTAGGCTGCGGCATTTCCTGTGTCCATAGGGAATGAGGCTTCGTGGTGAAGGGGGCGTGGCCGGCCCTTTGGCCAAGGCGCCGTCTGCTGAGGTTCCTCTCCGGCCACACTGGGGAGAGGATGTATCCGGACCTGGACAGGGAAGAGGCCAAGACTCAGCATTTCTATTCAGTTCCCTCTGAACCCAATTTTTCCTGAGCGAACTGGCCAGACACTAACCTGCGAGGTCCTCCCTGGAGGCTGCGGAGCGAGGGGTGCTGGTGCCGGGTTCAATCTTTAAGGACAGCCTGACAGGAGGGATCACAATAGGGTCAGTGGACGTAACATCCCTTCATGAGTCTAGGCTGTGGCAACGGCAGGTCTAAAGGGTTCTGGCTCTTTACTTGTAGTTGTCATCCTCTACAAACTTCTGAAGCTCCTCGATGTAATGAACAGAGCTGAGATACTTCTGGACGTGGGGCAACACTGGTATATCTGTGGGAAATGGGGGAGGGGGGTTGATTTAAGGCCATTTGTGGTGAGAGCTGAAAACCGCTGTACTGAAAGGGAGATGGTGCTGCACAACTCACCATATTCACAGGAGCGTTGCAGGTCAGAGATGATCCTCAGGATGTTGTTCATCAGGTTTGATCGCTGCTCACTCTCCAGGATGCTGCCGGTGGAGGGGTAGGCCGAGTCTATGTAGGTCAAGTCTGACAGATACATCCCTGAAGGACAGGCATTGGAAAGGAGCTTGGGTCGTGGGCGCAAGATGCACCGGAAACGTTAGAATAAATAACAGCAGCTTTTCTTTCGAAGGCCAGTTGTAATCATGACAGAGAGAAAGAAGATGGAGGAGATTTAGAATCTGGACTGGGAATGTACAAGGAGGCAAGAGAGAGAACCTTCAAACCAAAGACCTTTGGAGTGAAAGACAAATACAAGCCTCTGACCCTGTATGTGTCCAAGTATGCAGCGAGCATGCGGCCTTCTCAGAAATTAAGTTACATTTCCGCATTTGCTATTTTGCTTATTGTACTTCATTTATCTTACTTGTATAGTAAACACTGAGACATTATGATATCACTATCCTACCGGAACGCTATATAAACAGCTGAACTGAGATCGGATCCCATGCATCTGGGGCTCAGCCAGAATGTTACAGTGGCAGGAGTGAGAGGAGGAGCAGTGAAGCAGATCAGGCACGTTAACGAGCAGCCTTCCAGGCTCTCAGCGACCGGTCACCCGGCAGGGGGGACTGAAGAAGCAGCCCATGTCAGCTGGACCCAGCAGCGGGCCTCTTGGCCTCCATGAATGGAACTTGAAGCTGAATGTTTACAGTACTGCACAACTGACAGACGAACACAAGTCAGAAATGAGGGAAGAGACATGATCCATGAGGGGGGGAAAAAACGCAAACTTTCATTTTGGGTAAAAGCTCATGAAGAGATGAGAGAATTTAGGAATTTAGACTTTGCAAAATGAGTCCTAGCGTGTTCAAGCAGAACGTTGTGCAGAGCAAATAAAAAGGAGCAAGGGAGCTGAGGGGTTAATCCTAGGAGGCAGTAAGAAGGAGGGCAAAGGATGGGGGGGGGGCAGCTTTAAGAAAGCAGACATCAACAGGACAGCAGCATAAGGGTGAAGTAAGAGTGATTCCCTAACAGGATTAGGAATTAAACCTTGAGATTAGGAAGCCCGATGGCATGCTTTCTTTGATGCTGATGTACGACATAAATCTTCATTACTGATCAACAACGAAGTGCAGCATGCCAGCTGTGTGCGGTGAGGGGCTGGGGTGACGCAAGTTGGCTAGGAGAAAAAGGGCAATGCTACACCATCACAGCACCCCCCCGAAGACTCATATTTGAAGTATGGGTTTTGGAAAATAGAACTGTAGGCTTACATACAGCTCTCTGTAAAATTATTTATGTGTGATTAGACTTAGAGGAAAGGACTCAAAGTTCAAGTTAAGGAGTAGAAAGTGCATTTCTATCTAGCTTTTCTGGGAAAAAGGATTCCCCTCCTCCTTAACAGCATGTACATGTCAGACACACCAAATAAAAACTGCTGTCAAATGAAAAACATCTCACATATAATTAAGTAACTGCTAAGAATGAGTCTTGCTCCAAAAAATGCAATACAATAAAAAAAAAAGATACAATGAAAAGGGGAATCGGTTCCTCGCGCCATTAGCCCCAGAAAGCTGATGGGCCAGACAGCACTAGTTTTAGTAATAGATCACAGTCCCTGAGCTAGACGTGCTGCTCTCTGGCTTTCTGAAAGCAGCATGCCCCCAGAAGTGACCCACTTCACAGCAGTGTGTCGGGGCAGGGGGTGGCAGATTGGCAGCAGAGTGTGTTATGATCATGCTGCTTGGAGGGCTTGATTTCTCTTGCTTAACGAGACACAGGGAGCAGGTCTCCTACATTCACCCCGACAAACTGATACATTACACAGCCAGCATGGCTCCGCACATACGACATCCTCCTACAGGCCCTCCGGCGCCACCTTCAGGAACACACATGAACCAACCTGATGTGGAGTATGACACACTCAGAAAGTCACTTAATCCCCTTTATTGCCAGTCTTATAAAAACGGGGGACATGATTTGCTGTGCAGAATCCTGCCCATCCATCCTATTGAAAACCCACTCATCTGCCACTCATGCACACGGCCAGAGATGAGCGGAACATGTCCAATAAGCACCCTGCACTCCAAGTGGGCAAATGTGTAAACCGCATATGTATTAGACCAAAATGGCGATGCGCAGTGACTGGGCGATAATTCCGGCGCTCTGATCCTCTGCCATTTTACACACATGACCTGTGGAGGGTGCTTTCCACAGGCAGGTCTCATGGGAAAGAACCTCTCCCCTCAGCGCTTAGCAGCTCCTGACTGTCAGGGTCAGTCTGTCTGCCCCCTGATCCTATTCTATTTTCTTTTGGGGGGGGGGGAACTACTTTTTCGAGATGTCAAACCATAGGAGGGGTCCTGCTACTCTGCTTTTAGGCATGAGTGACATCAGAGGTGGGCTGGACAGCTCTTAAGTTCAGCCACTCCCCTCCCCCCTCCCCGAAACACTCCCTCACACACTCTCGCACCCCCCACCGTTTTGTACAAAGCAGATGTAATCAGCTGTTGGCTGCTCAGTCCTCCTCAAGCTGCAGCTCCCGCATGTCCTGTTTCAGGGCAATGCCTTAACCGCCACCTTTTGGGACCGGCTAGCGAGCACCCCCACCCCGGCATGCAATGGACAGACTCTCCGGCTGAGGCCCCCTCCCAGTGAAGACCGCTTCACACGCTCTTTAAGGTGAGTGCGCTTTCCCACCCGCTCCTCAGCCTTGACCGGCTGTACCGGGACATTCTGTCACTCCCCCGAGACTCCAAGGGAAAACTGCTTCCTAGTGCATCCCAGACCGTGGTGACAGGCTTGGATTAGTTGTGAGTTTTCTCCAAAATCGGCACATGCAGGGAGGGTGGACAGACGCTGCGTCCTTCTGACGGTTTTGTTCCTCTATGTTTGTTCCACAGTCCTGTTAGGGATCTCTGAGAAGCAACTGCATGTTTAAAGTTATTTTTAAGCTAACAGCGGCATGGCCAAGAGTTTCTGCTAATTTTAGCTTGAGTGAGCAGCTAATTATAGGCGCAGGTGTCAATGCGTGTGAGCCGGACCTCTAGCTGTAAGGTGAGCGCCCACATCCCGGGTGACGTATTTCCAGCATTCAGGTCATCGATAGTAGAAAGACTGCTCACAGGGAGTGTCATTCATGAGCACCGCTGGCTCTCCCCTGCTAAGAAAAGTGCAATATTCAATCCTCATTTTCCAAATGTTCATAAACACGTGCAGAAACCTTAATGACAGCACTGAAAGTTCTCAGCCCAGAGGCTGAAGGGGAAAGGTCAGCCACACTCCCCAATGGCATGATCACCACGCCACACTGCCAAAATCTCTCCTTCAGTGATGTGAGACAGAGGTGCATCAGAAAAGGGCACTCATAGTTTCTCGCTCAAACTCAATGTTTAATTTAGAAGTACATTGTTCATTTCCAGTACTAGAGGAGAAAACCACGTTCATAAGTTTTTTTTTTTTTTTAGATCTACTTCCAGAGTGATTTCTATACCGATTAGCACAGCTGCAACGTGAAATGGGTGAAGCGCGTAAAAGCACCTTTGGTGATATGTGGCATCACGCAGACAGTCGTGATCCCAATGCTGATAAAACAGAGGGTTTGGAGAAACAGGGCCGGGACGGTGGCAGGCGAGGAACACCCAGTGAGGCGAGCCCGTCCCACACAGAGGCACCGGGCCTCTCCCAGCTGGTCCCAATCAAAGCAGGCCTTGTTAAAGCTGGGAGCATGACTTCCTCCTGAGGGGCATTCCACCGTGCCAATTGGGATAGTATGGTGAGCCCTGGGGTCACTGTGTGAAGCCATTCCCCCACCCCCTCAACCCCCCAGTCATGAGAGAAGAGAAACCTATCTAGAGTCAGTTAGCAGAGATTCGCGGTGCAGCTCGCAACCAGCAGAGCCACAGCTGAGCTCCATTGCATATGGTGTCACCAGGAGATCAGCCTCTACATCTTACTAATTTCATAGGCAGGGGACCTTCTGCAAGTACACCAGTCCCCTGGAACTTGCAGGAAGACAATGATGACCAAAACCCTGATCCACAATCTGTTATTCGTCATCTTCACCCGAGTTCCTTTAGCTTGGCCTCTGCAGAGCGGCAAGGGGTTTCTGACAGGGAGCCAACAGCGCTGCTGCAGAGCATCTACAGAAACATATCACAAATTGATGGGATGGCGATATAACCACCCGCTTTACCTAACAGCAGAGATATTATGGCTCCCCTGGTTCTTAGTTCTTAGTGCGATCTTGCATTACCGGTTGGGGCCCCAAGCTTGGTCTATTTTCATTTGGGGGCCGCTGGGATAAGCGTGAAAATCTCCCCCAATGCAGGGTAAAAAAAGGCAGCTGTTTGCCTTGCGAGTAAGGAAAATATGAATACATGAATGGTATAAATCAGACAGAACAGAACGTGATGAGACTCGACCCCTGAAGGCCCCTCCCCCTTTCCCGCCGCAGGTTTTTCCAGGGAAATTAGGGATCCTGCTGTGCAGCAAATCCTGGGACCTCACACCCACCGAAGAGTACAAGCACACTGGCCTTTAGTCACCAGCTCCCTCCTGAGCCTCCGAGGGTTCTCTGACCGCAGCCCAGCGGGAAGGCAGGGGGGGGGTTAGGGCCTCGTCCTCCAAAGACCCGGTGACACTGGGAGTAATTCACCACCATGTGGGTTTATGGCTAGAAACACACCTCTCTGTAAATGTAAATGGGCAGTTACCTGGGCACAGGAAAATATACTTTGGAGAGGAGTTTTATAACAAGGAACATTCCGGCGTGTCGACAAGATCGTGATCGCGTTAAACAGAGCAGGCCAAAGCCGCTGTGTGCCACAACAGGGACCAAAGCAAAGAGAGCCTGTGCGGCCATCTGCAAAAGCATAGGAGGCCCCCCAAGCTCAGTGAGAAGCAGGGGGAGGGATGGGGAGCCAGGCAAGGAGAGATGAGCCAAAGTCAACATGTGACAAGACGCATCTACAGTAAGTTGACTTTCCAGCTGCCTCCATTTAGGTGCTTGGGGTTAGTGATTTATTCAAATAATTGGATTTTTGAACAAAAAAGATTCTTGCTTGGTTTAGTGGTTTTTAGCATCAACAGACCTGTAATTAATGAGCCTTGACTTAGCTGTTAATGAACCAAATTAATTCAGGCTGAATGAGCCAGCTGAAGATTTGCTTTACATTTTCAGTCAAACTGAACCCAGCATTTGTCCAGCATTTGCTGAGCGAATCTCAAATATTCTGACATTTTAAATTATTATGCTTCCACTTTTAATAACAGGTCCGTCATTGAACCTATGATTACTTATTCAAAATGTGGAAAACTATTGTGTAAAGGACTATAACAGGCCATAATAAAATATGTAGTATGTTTTATTTAATCATTGGTGAAGCAAACAAGCCCTAAGAAATTAGTGCTGGAACTGGTATCAGTGCTGTGATTGGTAACAGGTCACTAAAAGATGGGCTTCATTTAACACCAGGTGAAGCATGAAGCAGCACCTGGCTTAATCAGAGCTAATTAACTAAGAGCTCAGCTGTGGAAAAGGGCACACAAGCTACAGGCTGCCCGAAACGGCACTGCAAGCTGAGTGCTGAATGCAGGCGTGGCACACATCATAGACAGGAACCGGGAACCGGGAATAAGCACAGAGAGAACGCACACACCATAGACAGGAACCAGGAACCGGGAATAAGCACATAAAGAACGCACACACCATAGACAGGAACCGGGAACCGGGAACCGGGAACCAGCACAGAGAGAACGCACACACCATAGACAGGAACCGGGAATAAGCACAGAGAGAACGCACACACCATAGACAGGAACCGGGAATAAGCACAGAGAGAACGCGCACACCATAGACAGGAACCGGGAATAAGCACAGAGAGAACGCACACACCATAGACAGGAACCGGGAACCGAGAATAAGCACAGAGAGAACGCACACACCATAGACAGGAACCGGGAACCGGGAATAAGCACAGAGAGAACGCACACACCATAGACAGGAACCGGGAATCGGGAATAACCACAGAGAGAACGCACACACCATAGACAGGAACTGGGAACCGGGAATAAGCACAGAGAGAACGCACACACCATAGACAGGAACCGGGAACTGGGAATAAGCAGAGAGAGAACGCACACACCATAGACAGGAACCGGGAACTGGGAATAAGCACAGAGAGAACGCACACACCATAGACAGGAACCGTGAATAAGAACGCGGTGTCATAGTGACCAAGCTGAGATGGGGATTCTCCTGGCTGCAAAACCAAAGTTTTAATATAAAAAACGGAAGTGCCTGACTAATCTGCCTCTAAACGGGAGGAGGCGTATAGGATACAATACAGCAAAGTTAAAGGTTCAACTATTTGTCAAAACTATAGATGGGGGTGGAGGCAAGTACTGTGGATTTACGGGCTTCATGCAGGAACCCAGGTTGGGCACAGCCTTACAGTCACACCCCCACAAACGCAAACTGCTCAAACGGATTTTACACTGCAAGGGTGGGGGGTCTTTCAACAAGACATTATCCACAAAGGCGACTCATCAGGGAGAGAGAACTTCCAACATAGCTATTTAAGAGAAGGTGCCAGTTGGAAATGAAACAAACACTGAATTGTTTATAAAGGAGGGGTAGGCCATCCAAACAGCAACCCGCCGATTGGCTGGCCTCCAACATCACGTGCTTCTACAGAACACGGGACCCAATCAGCCAACATTATATCTTCCCAATCGTTCCCACTCCAGCCTTCCAATTGCTCATCCATTATGAAGGTAAATTCCTTCCCAGGATAAATTTCGGTAATAATAACCTCCAGTCCCAGTGCGTTTCCTGGGGGGGGGTTTGGCTTAATAAATTCACCGCAGGACACTCAATAGGGGCAAGGCTGCCAAAACCGGTCTGCCTCGTTCCCTCCTGCTCCCCATTTAACATCCGAGACTGATGACGACCACGAGTGAAAAATTAAGGAAGCTTCCTGCCTGCCTTGCATCTTCCTTGGTGGCGTTTGTAACTGGTCGTTCTCATAGTTTTCCATGTGGAAGAGTCACCTTTTCTAGTTCCTCCGGATTCATTGTTGGCTTAATTTCCATCTGCCATGATCTGACAGGATTGCAACAGAAGCTACAGACACTGACCTCCAGACACTGAGTTTTTTATCGCAGCTTTAATTTACTTGTTTTTCTGGAAAGAGCATCCTGAGTCTTGGCCTCACTAATTCCAGCCAACAGAAGTGTGGAAGTACAGTACATTTACACTACACCATAAATCAAAGAAAAAGTAATACTGCTTCCCTATGGGGTTTTTCTCATTTTTTCAAAGACAAATTAAGTTTAACGTGCAAATGTCTGGAATTATCTCAGTGAGGTCTGAACACCAGATGTGGGAAGGTTGCATTTTGATGGCCACTAATTTTTACAACCAAGAGCAAAATTTAAATCTCAATAAACTGTATTCTTGACGCAGACCATTAATGTCAGCTGTGCAATTTTAATTTAACACTCCTGGGTTTATATAAAAACTTTCCAGTAACACCCCGCATATTAAAATTGTAGTATTCATAACAACACAAGTCCTGAGGAATGCACACTGTTACATAGTAAAATTACGATTTGACAAACATGGCGGCTTCACCATTTTAGTGTATTTGGGTTAACAGTACTTACTGAAATACTAACTAGATGAAGAGTACCGCTGTACTTCAGCTTTACAAACCCAAAATCCTCCAAATGTAAAGCAAACAGTCAGAAGTTATTTAATAATGTTTGGGACTTGGCGGGGTGGGGTAATATTACCGTAAAACAGGGAAACTGATAGAGGACACTAATATGTGCATATGTCTCAGGGTGATACAGATCAGCCTGATCGAGAAAACCATGTTTTTTAAACTGTGCGTGTACAAAAAGAACATAAATTTACAAACAAGAGGCCATTCGGCCTATCAAGCTCGTTTGGGGAGAACTTAACTAATAGCACAGAGTTGTTAAAATCTTATCTAGCTCCGATTTAAAGGAACCCAGGGTTTTAGCTTGTGCTACACTAGCAGGAAGACTATTCCATACTCTAACTACGCGCTATGTAAAGAAGTGCTTTCTCAAATTTATTTGAAAATGTTCTCCTGCTACAGTATTTTCCACTTACGGCCACGACCTCTAGTATTTAAACTAATTTTGAATAGAATCCGCCTAAGGTCATAGTTAGGGTGACTGACAATTTTACCACTAAGCTGCATTAGCTTCCTGGGTCAGAGGTTGCTGACCTCCCTCATACACAAAAGCAACGGTGACTGCTGAGTAAAACTGAGCACATAAGATATCAAAAAGACCTTCAGTGACACAGAGCCAATGAGAAGACATCAATCCATCAATGTGACAGCATATGGCACCAGTCAGCACTTGCCTGAGCCCAAGTCACAAGCTCTGTTGACATGTCAGACATCATATTACTCTTGCTGGATCAGCAGAGACTTGACTGTGTTATTATAAAATTAAAACCAGGCAGTACAATTATCATTTAGTTATTTTCCCATAGATACATGGGGTATATCATTAAAGAGATTAACTGGTAATTTATATTGACGTTTGGAGTTTTCACAAGCATTGTTGTAGAAGCATTGATTGTGTGTTCTTAAATTTGGCCATGATTCCTGTTTGGAGAAAACGGGATCTACTTGTGCAGCACATGCTAGTGATAAGCATTAGTGAGGTTCGCCTGCTGTTTCTCTGCAAGCTCGGCAGTATGAGTCAGTGGGGATGAAAACATCTAACTCCTTGCTGACATGGAAGCACAGATTTTTACACTCATTGTAATATCATCACTAATTAAGCAGGGAGGCTGAAAGATACCGAAGCCATTCTCCAGAAGTGACGTTCCTGGGTTGGGCACTGCCAGAGAGACTTGACGTCCTGGCAAATTCAGTCACCTTCCCTGACTTTTCCCACTGGGTCCTGCACTCAGTCTGATCCCAGGTCTGCTTCGGGAGTGTGAGGCACCTAAAGGAACATGAGCCTCAGAGCCACAAGGTCTCCGCACCGTGTCACTGTGAGGGGGCGCGTGTGTGTGTGTGTGTGTGCCGCAGGGTTGTGAAGTTAAATATCCAGAATGATGACGACCGTCGCCATGGGAATGGGGGGGGGGAGGCAGCGCTGGACTCCACACTCTGGCCCTTGGTGTCGCTCAGGGAGACGCTGGAATGCCTTTCATCTGAGTCCGGGGAAGACGCACGGCAGCGCCACGGAAAATACACAACACGCTCAAAACGAAACCATATGACCAAAGGGCTTACTATCCTAACTCTCAACGTTCAAGCAGGCAGAGGGTCTATAAGAGAAAGCTCCAGAGGGAGAGGGGAGGGAAGCAGCTTGTAGTGCTTGCTTCTGTGCCGAGGGGACTGTAAGAGAAAGCAGATCAGACATAAGTCTAGAAGGAAATGGTGGGAATCGGTGAGCCCATTTGTCTGAGCTCATAGTACAAAAAGTACACTTATTAAATGATTTACGAGGACCGAGCTTTCCCATACGTCTCTGCACTCCAGTACCCCGCCCGCCTGCCAGCTATGCAGTTCATGGCCCGTTCTTAGGTTTTGGTGCCATCATGAGACCAAAACAAAAATCACCAAAGAACAGCAAAGCATTATGGGAGAGTTACAATCAGGCTGACAAATATGGGTTTTCTGCTCCCGCTCTGCAGGTAGGAGGAGGTGAATTGGCAGGATAACGACGGCACGTTGGAAGGAGAAGAGGTGACCATGAGACGCTCGGCATGGACCCTGTGTGCTGTGCTTTGCCTTTCCACCTGCAGCGGGATGCAGGGCCTGGCTGGGGAATCGCTGGCGCGTAGGCGCAGGTCGCCAGAGGATGATAGTCCTGGCAAGTGCTCCTACACCTTTCTGGTACCTGAGCAGAAGATCACGGGCCCCATTTGCGCCAGCTCCATGGGGCCAGTTGGGGACAAGGACCGTGTAACGCGAATGGACATTGCCGATGTGCGTGACGTGCTCTCGCGACAGCAGCGTGAGATCGAGATGCTGCGGCTGGTGGCTGACGTAGACGGTGCCTTGGTCAGTGAGGTCAAGCTGATGCGCAAAGAGAGCCGCAACATGAACTCACGCGTGACGCAACTCTACACTCAGCTGTTGCATGAGATCATTCGCAAACGCGATAACGCGCTGGAGTCGGCTCAGCTGGAAAACCGCGTGCTGAACGCCACGGCTGAGATGTTGCGGCTGGCCGCGCGCTACAAGGAGCTGGAGGCACGCTTCTCGGCGCTGGCTGCATTGGTCAACAACCAGTCAGTGTTGATCACCGCACTGGAGGAGCAGTGCCCCCGACTCTACAGGCGCCGGACCCCCCTCGTGGGACCCCCGTTGGTGCAGGTGGTGCCAGAGAACCTGCCCGTCAACACCTTCACCAATGAGATCCAGAGGGACCACAACAGGGCTTTTCCCCGAGACCGAGGCCCCCGCATGGATCCGCCCCCGACCGTCAGCCCATTTGGTTTTGCTATACCCCCCCAGGGCAACTTCAGCTCAGAGGGTGAGGCAACCTCAAACGTACGGTTTACCCTTGGTGCTCAATGCTGGGAAAAAGACAAATACATATTACAGAAACATTTTTGACTTCCAGTCAGAAACTACTAAAATCAGAGATATTAAAATCCCAAAAATGCCTTTATACTCAAGATAATGTGAAAATTCAAGGTATGATTTAAAATGAAGATATTTGCTGACATGAATAAAGGGCTTTTCACAAAGGATTTTCAATTAACAGCTTGGATCTGCTTTACAGGGCCAACACGCAGGCAAGGAGCATGGATCCACAGTTATAGTGCGTCTGAAACCAGAATGAGCACGTCTGTTGGCTAATGTGAAAAACAGACATAACCAGAAACACGGAATGCAGCTACACTGAAATTTTTCAGCATGGTACAAAATTATGTGTCTCTAAAATCATTTAAAATGTTTATTCGTGCTATAGCTTCAGGCGGCTATAAAGCAACGTGTCATTATCTGATGCTCATCTGGTGCGTATTACGGACTTACGATTTGTGGGGAGTGCGGTAGTTTGGGTCTCGAGGATGACAGCGGAATTAGCGGGGAGGTGGAGGAGGAGGTGGTGGTAAATCTCTTCATCCAAGGGGAAACTGTCACCACAGATTCCTCATGGGGCTTTAGGAGAGCTCTACTTCAGTACAAAAACAGCCCCACTCTCCAAAGCCTCCATCCATGCCGACTCTCAGACTGGCGAGATTACTGGTGGAGCTGGGAGCATATGAACAAACTTGAATCTCAGTCCAACTGGCTGATAAATGCTGTGAAATCGCTGTAGATAACGTGACACTGTCCGGTAGGAAATGAGACAAAGTATGAACACCCTGAATGGAATTTGGCTTGGTACCTTGTGTCTGTATAAGAGCTAGATGTGAGCTGACTGAACTGACGGGACAACCAGGCCTGAGTGAGTTTGTGAAACACACAATCATACACTTTAAGCAATTCCAATTGGCTGCGCTGAGCTACTACATGCTTTGCTATTAAGCGAGTAAAAAAAAGCGCTCTGCCCTTCTGAAGGAGGCTTCTGTGTTTCTGGCACAGTTCAGTGGTTGGACTCTAGACCAGTTCAGAATTCAAACTGAAACGTGCTGACTCAAGAGAAGGTAAAAATCTGAATGTCTGAAGGCAAATTGGGAACAGGAGGGCTGACGCTTTGAGATCAAGAAAAACACGACTTGGGGTTTCCATCCAAGAGAGAGATTGGGGTCGTTTGTCATACTGGCCCTAGAGGAGAGCCAGGCAAGCTGTACATTTTCGGGCTAGATTGACAGATCAAAAACACCAGCCGCCACCCACTGCTTCCCTTAAATACTTTGCTGACAAGGAAACCTCTCAGTTGTACTTTCCTCTCACAATCACTGCCCAGCTCCTTTTTATCAACTGCAAGTTAACAGGAAGCAAGTAAAAATAACAAGATGTAGTAAAACACACACACACACACAGCCACTTTCACAATGCCTGTTCCGATATTAAACTCCCTCTGTAAGTCCTCAACTTATGTGCCTTTTCTCTGTCAGGAGTCCACGTTCGCAGAAAGAGACTTCATTAGTCCCTAAAGTTTCCCAATGAAGACCGAAAAATAAAACACCTACAATAACACAACCCAAAACCTCCACAGAATGAGCCAGATACATTATTTACCAGGCTGATGACTCAGCTCCCACGTGGATAATTGTTCAGTAAATTTGACATTTTGATGGAAGATGAAGTATGTGGGAATTTATAAGTTAGGATGCGACTGATACTCGGCCAAACCGTTAAAGTTAGGAGTGACATGTTCCGTAATTTCGACAGCTGACACAAGGCTGAGAGAGTAGGGAGACAATGCCATGACTTGGGAGGCAGGAGATATGCCCACTATCTATGCCTAGACATATGCCCAAGATAATGTTTTAAATCCACACGACTAGAATGAAACTGGCACTGTTCTGGCGAAGCGAGGTTTAGAATGACTGAGAGTTTGTCTTGGCTATCCACCTCATACAGCAGCTTCACTGACCCGTCAGGCGCCAGCAAGTTGGTGGGCTGTGCACTGCTCGTCCAATTGGACTTGAAATCAATTGAATAAATCAAAGGGTCATGCACCATCACAGAGGTGTTCTTGACAGCACAGTCTGACAGCCAATTAGAAGGCATGATGTGCATAACGTGGCCCGCGTGTCCTCTCTGCATTCCCCTCAGGGCCATTCGGGGATTGCTACCAGGCACGGCGGGCAGAGTTCACCACCAGCGGCATATACCTGCTCAAGGCCGAGGGTATGGAGCACCTGATGCAGGCATGGTGCGAACATGGGCTGGACAACGGGGGCTGGACTGTCATACAGTGCAGAAGGGACGGCTCCGTCAACTTCTTCAGGAACTGGGACACCTACAAGGTGGGGCCCCACAAAGCGAGCAAGAGCAGCACAGACTGTGACCACAAGCTACTTTTGAAGGGAAATCTAACAATCAAGGCACGTGACACTCTGAGGGCCTTTTCCTAGTAAAATGCGGTTATTTATCTAATACATATGCTCTTTAAGAGATTATTCAGAAGCCAATCCATAGCCCAGAAACACTGGAGGCTGTTTTAAAAGCAAGCTAATGATGCATAAATGCAAACCGCTACAACCCCCAGTGGTGCAGGGCATCCAAGACCAGACACGATCTTAATGAGATACAGATATATTCTAGGGTTGGGCTATTGTATTAAGACCTTCCAAATTCATAGGGGAGAAGGTGATGGCTATAACGAAAACTCAGTGACTCAGCCGCGCTGCCTGGAGGGTGTCTGACTAGCCAGCCAGCTGCAGCTGCCACAGTGCTCACCATGTCACTTAGGATGGCCAAAGAAAACAGCACCACTCCTATCACTCCCCACTACATAGCCACAAACAAAAAGCACAAATATGGAACTGTGCGGCCTGTCATACAACACAACACGTGTATACAAGCAGTACCTGTGCCACTCAGAATTTTGAGGGAGGCCAAAGTCAGACTAAGGTGAACCTCTTGTTACTCCAACAGCTCAAAGCTTCGCAGTGACGGCCAACAACAAAAGATCTCAGGGTAGGAAAAAGGCAGTTGTGGTTTGCTTATATTCCACAGAAGCCTTCAAAGCATGTCAAACACACAAATAAAATGTTACAACACACTGTGACTCCCAGTCCCACTGGAGGCATCTCACAACGTCTCAGAATAATGATAATAATAATAATAATAATAAATAATATTTAAAGCGCACTTTACATTTTACAAATAAAATCTCAAAGTGCATACAGACAGCGAAAAAACATTAAAGCAATCAGAAATACCATTAGGGCAGCGTGATTACACACTTACACACTGCCATCAAAATAACACACAACTCTAAAATAGAATGAAAAAAAGGCCAAAAACACTTATCTGAAACTGACATCGTGCAGAAACTGAAAAAATAAACAAGGGGCAAAAAAATTCAGCTCAATGTTCATAAACAGCATCTCTGTATTCTACTTTTGTCTTTACAGAAAGGGTTCGGCAACATAGACAATGAGTATTGGCTGGGTCTGGAGAACATCTACAGCCTGGCGAAACAGAGGGACTACCGGCTGATGGTGGAGCTGGAGGACTGGTCGGGGAAGAAGGTCTACGCCGAGTATAGCAGCTTTCGCCTAGAGCCCGAGAGTGAGTTCTACAGGCTGCGCCTGGGCACCTATCAGGGCAATGCTGGCGACTCCTTGAGCAGCCACAACGGCAAACCCTTCACCACGCTGGACCAAGACAAGGACACTTTCTCAGGTAGAGTACAAACATCCTTATTTGGTCTTTTTCTCAGTCTACCATGATATAAGTCATCAAATTTAATGAGAACACCCTGCATCAGTTGTTAAACCTGCATAAGTCCAGAGAAGGCTGGCAGGAGGGATTAGACAGCTTGCAGTCCAAAATTGCATGATACAAGCACAGGTAAGATCTCTTCTCTGATGAACATAAAGCTACATTAATAAGACAAAGCCAGCACCAGATAGTGGTTGCAGATCAGTCTGAATCAGCAGAGAGAGAGAGACCTAGCGATTATCGGCATCTGGTGAATTGTAACACTGAACTACGAAAGACCTAAAATCAGAAGAACAAACAGACTGGTCTCTAACTGAATGAGATCTCGGGAATTTGAGGGGATAAAGCAGACAAAAGAGAGATCAGAGTCAGTAACATTTAGGTAGGAGCTCACTGCCACTGTGTGTGTGACTCCCTTACCCCCCTGCAGGTAACTGTGCGCATTTTCATAAAGGAGGCTGGTGGTACAACGCTTGCGGCCAGACCAACCTCAACGGAGTGTGGTACACTGGGGGCGTCTACCGCAGTAAATTCCAAGATGGCATCTTCTGGGCCGACTACGGGGGAGGCTCCTACTCCATGAAGGGCGTGCGCATGATGATTCGGCCCATTGACTGAAGAAGGATGGACCGGAGCCTCCTGACCCCCCTGTGGCACTGGCCTCACCTTTGAACATAAGCAGCGCTTTGCCCGACACCAGTTAATGGGAGGGCGTTCTGGACCCCCTAACCCCCGGGAATTCCCAGACACTCTTTCCGGTGCCTTCAGGGGTGGTACATGCTACAACCTGCTGAGAACGAGGGAGCAGGCAATCTCCCCAGTGACCCATGGGCATGTGACAAGTGTGCCAGCGGCCCTTCACCCCAAGACAAACAGGCAGCGGGATGCCACGCTTCTACTATTAGCCAGGAAATTGAAATACCAGGGAAACTGGAGAATCATTTAACAAGCTTGGTAAAAAATTCACATTATTATATATATTGTGTTGAAGTCTATAACTGTTCTTTTTTCCTTTTTCATGTATTTCATAGCGCGTCGCATTGCTCATTAGTATAGAGAGCGATGATCTGGGATGCGTCTGCCCACCGAGAGCCACATCAGCAAGCCGTGCTGGCGTTGTGCGATCTGCCTGAACTTTCTCTCACTGCTATTTGTCAGCCGCCTTAGCCTGGATGTAGCCTGGATGTAGCCTGGATGTAGCCTGGCTCACACTCTGCTGTACCGCGAAAGGCTGCTGTTTCTACGCCTCTGTGCCGAGGCACACGCTACTTCTCTTTCTCCAGTTAAAAACACGAGCGAACAAGAAGTGAGAACCCGGTCTAGCTTGGTCACCCACTAAATTGCCATGCAATACTAAATAAACTATTTTTAAGTACTTTATTTGTCAAGTTCCTTGTTCCATTGGGATGCTGGCTTTCGGTTTACAGGGAACAGGAGTTCAATACATCAGCAAATATCATATGCTATAAATCGCTCGTTACACTAAGATGCAAGGCCAGGAGTGCACTGTATTTTATATTTTGACGTTTATGAAGCAAGCCGTCGAAAACAAGCAGCAGAACAGTGAACGTGGCGTACTCCGTTCTGGACAGGGACTCAAAGTTGGGGCGTGAGAGAGGAGGCGAGAGGCAGAGGAACAGAAAATGAGAACCAGATGATGATTCTACGATCTGGGACAGGGAATGGAAATTGGTCATTTCATATGCCCACCATTTCCTGCAGATACTTTTAGTGGCAAATTCACATTTTCACATTAGGCGCTGAGAAACTCTGCATACATGCTTCTGTTTAAACAAGTCATAGTTTCAAGTGATTGGTAATTTCAGGCTAAATTTAAAGTTACGACACCTGTAAGGGTAATAATTTGAAAACAGTCTAGTGTGTCATACACTTGTACTTTCGTACACGGATGCCGGTCTCTTTTAAACTGCTTTTCTGATACACAGAGTGTTCGGAAATGAATACAATTAAAAAATTTAGCAACACAAATGACCAAAAAATAAATAATAAAAATACTTATAGCTAAAGATTGAAATTTTACTAGAACGGTTGTGACTCAAAAGCTAATTACATTTATAATTCCAATTATATTCTGATAATGGTTATATACCTCAACACAGAAATGCCTTTTGCTATACTAGATAAACTAAAAAAAATCTCATATACTTGTCATCAAGAAACATTTGTTTTTGATATGGTGTGGAAGGTTCAAAAAAGCAGAATTTACGAGCTCTGCAAATCACTGACAGTGACATCAGAAACACTGGCTGAATATGCTGCTGACGGTGACCTCATGCTGACACCTTTGGCTCCGTTTATTGCTTTTAAAATGAGATAAGCGACCTAGTTCCAGGTCCAACCACATGTGAAATCATTGGACTCTGGAGGACTCCCCACCTTTCATTTTTATATGCGCTGCAGCCTGCTGGAAGAAGCCAGCAGCTCTTCCACCTTTCAGAAGCACTCCTTAAGGAGCAGTCCACTGCAGGCGGGTTTCTTTATTCTGCAGTGCGCCCCCTGTTGATCCCAGCCACTGCAGCTACCGCTGCTGACACCGAAAGCACAAGCAATGGGGGTATGTGAGTTCATATTAATGTTTAATCCTGCATCATTTTTACAGAAACTTCATGAAAAACAGCCCATTCCCTATCGCTTAGCGACGATTCACCTCACTCCTCCCCGGTGAGGTGACATAAGCAGCCTCTGGCTTTCCTTTTCTCATAAAGCTGCTCTTAAGGTGTTCCGTACAGAGCGAGCCTGACTGAGCTGCTGCACCGGGACTAAGGAGCTCCAGCGACCTGAGCTGTCACTGTCCTGGGAGCGAGGGCACCTGGACCATCACCAATGATTGGCTAATTCAGCACAGCCGGCAGAGTCTGTGAAGGAGCAGAAGCACCAAGCAGAAACCAGAACATACATATTACTGAAATTCCGCACTCAGCCAAATCTAACCTCTGGTCTGCGTGAAGTTTTCTACCAAATTCGAAAGACATACCATTGGGTTTCATGACCCCTCTAGGCCACAGGGAACGACCTACAATCATGGGTGGATGCCAAGTCAGATTCTGGAAGGGTGAGTGGCTCTTATTACTCTGAGTGGCTGCAGAACACCAGCAAAGAGCAAACCTAGGATGGTTTTCCACCACACCAGGTATCGAACTTTTGGTACTTCGAGAAAGTACTGAAAGTACAGTACTTCAAGGTGTTCTCCACTTGTGTAAAAACTGGTACCGGTGCCAAATGACATTACAGTGCGGGGTCTGGTTTTTTGTAACGAATTTGAAAAACGCCTGTAGTATTCTGTAGGGCTGGACGATGTGAGATATTAATACCAACATCACGCTATGCACATCCAATTCTTACATCACTAGTCATCTATATTAAAATAAGGCTTACTTCTTACTTCAGTACGGACATTATAGCGCAGGCGTTAAAGTTTCACAAAAAATTTTTACTGTTATAGTCTGTCAAGCTACATTAATAAGCTTTGCAATATTAATTATTATTCCTTTTATAGGTTCTTATATGTTTAAAAATCAGAACGTTTACCTCCACTTTTGCATGAGCGCTACATACGTTCTCCAAAACAAGCATAGTCATTTTCATCCTTGCCGTTTAAATCACTCAAAGATGGGTTGGTGAGAAATTTATGAAGTCCTTTTTTGTTTTATAAATACCCTGATATTTTTTACAACAAAATCACATTGCTATATATACACTGCTCAAAAAAATTAAAGGAACAGTTTGAAAACACATCAGATATCAATGGGGAAAAAAATAATGCTGGATATCTATACTGATGTAGACTTGGTAATGTGTTAGGAACGAAAGGATGCCACATTGATTGATGGAAATGAAATTATCAACCTACAGAGGGCTGAATTCAAAGACACCCCGAAAATCAAAGTGAAAAATGATGCG
>JAODJX010000047.1:17006982-17019339 GCA_026776945.1 Isichthys henryi | reverse complement strand
TTCCTCCTTGCACAAAGGAGCAGATACTGGTCCTGCTGATGGGTTAAGGACCTTCTACGGCCCTGTCCAGCTCTCCTGGAGTATCTGCCTGTCTCCTGGAATCTCCTCCATGCCCCTGAGACTGTGCTGGGAGACACAGCAAACCTTCTGGCAATGGCACGTATTGATACGCCATCCTAAGGAGTTGGACTACCTGTGCAACCTCTGTAGGGTCCAGGTATCACCTCATGCTACCAGCAGTGACACTGACCATAGCCAAATGCAAAACTAACGAAAAAACCATCAGAAAAGATGAGGAGGGAAAAATGCCAGTGGCCTCCACCTATTAAACCATTCCTGTTTTGGGGGTTGTCTAATTGTTGCCCCTCTAGTTCACCGATTGATAATTTCATTAACACCAAAGCAGCTGAAACTGATTAACAACCCCCCCTGCTACTTAACTGACCAGATCAATATCCCAGAAGTTTAATAGACTTGATGCTATACTCTGATTAAAAAGTGTTCCTTAAATGTTTTTGAGCAGTGTATAATAAAATTACATCACTAGGACAGCACGCTATATGCCTGCTGTATTAGTTTATTCAACAAAATACTTTTTCATTTCTTATCATGCCATCCAGATCTTTTTGTTTTATATGTTCTTACAACCAAATCACATTCTTTTTTTTCCTTTTTACTTGGTTTATCATTAATTTCTGAGTTCACAACTTTGGAAGTGGCAAAAAATAATCTTCAAAATGGCACTGTTCCATCACACCTCCAGGTTTGGGATTTAGAATCCCAATTTAATTCAAAGTATGGAACTTGTTCTGCCCATGTGATGTGGGTTTCCTGCCATAATGCAGACACATGCAGTTAAATAGCATTTCTAAACTGTTATCAGTGTGACACCTGCATCACATGCAGGCTTCACCCGAGCCCCATGCTGCCTGGGATAGGCTCCAGGCCCCCGAGATCTTGACCAGCATAAGCAGCTGCAAGATGGATGGATAGTTTTTCTTCTGCATTTTCCGTAAATGACTGTGACTCAATGGTTTGAGACTGACTGGCTAGCAAAAAAAAAGTGATGCTAAATAAAAATTGATTCGTATGCCCAGGTAAACAAACATCCCAACAGCTCAGACGGAAACTTCTGTATGGGCACGTCTGAAAGCGGCACCTTAAACGGCCCCCGTCTTTCAAAGCCGGCCCTACGTTCTTCACGAGACCGCAGCTTCACGACAGCAACAAATGACGCCATTAATGTGTTTCAGATCCAGACAGAGGCCGGGTTTCCCGGCTGGGGCTGTTTAAAACTTCAACACCTTCTCCCTGCGTCTGGACTCACAGAGCTGCCTTAAATCACCTCGCAGCCCATCAGCTCTCACCGGTCGTCTCCACTGTGCACCAGGAAGCTGAGGCTGACATCACAGGAGGCTAGAACGGGAAGCTGTAATTCAGGGCTGCCACAAACCCCTCAGCTTCCAGAGGCTGAAGGCAGCTCGGGCGGAGGCTAGGACGAGCACACTCTGCTCATCTAATGGCGAGGTCCTTTACACAAGTTCCAGAGAGCAGACTGTAACCCTACAGGACATTGTAACCCTTGCACCCAGCACCTGGGTAGGAGCCCAAGATGCATGCCAGCGACTTTTTAATTAATCTGCCATTTACTTCCCAAGTGGGTCACATTTTGTGGACTTTTGACAGGTCCTGTGACAAAGCACAGATAAAACAAAAAGCTATTTTTGTCAATTTTTTTTTAAATTTACCACATCAGAAAAAGCAGTGGAATTTATTTACAAAAAAAAAAGCCAGTCGATTCAAAAGAAAACTAAAAGCACAATAAAAGTCAGTTTATTTATTTATACAGAAAGCACCAACCTCTCAAAAGTGTCCAGTGATCAAAATCCACAAAACAAGCTAAATTGCGCAAACACTGCAAAAACTACCACTATGTAATGTCCCATTCACACATTGTGCTTTAGGGACAAAAAACATGGGAGTGGGGGTAATAAGGGTAAAAATATATAGGTTAATATGGACAAACAAAAGCTTTTATTTAATTTCAAAGTGACTGGTGTGTGAGTGTGCCCTGTGATGGGCTGGCCCCCATCCTGGGTTGTTCCCTGCCTTGTGCCCATTGCTTCCGGGATAGGCTCCGGACCCCCCGCGACCCAGTAGGATAAGCGGTTTGGAAAATGGATGGATGGATGGATAATCTAAGTAATACTACATGAGGGAGATGAAATAATGGGGAAAAAAAGCACTTTTTTGTTCGAGTACTGTTTGCAAATCCTGCACTTAAAAAGCGCACATAAAAATGCAGACACTATTGCGATGGGTTTTTGTCCGTCATTGATGTTAGTTATTGTTAATGGATGTCCCGTTCCTTCACTTGCCGTTTACCTTCTATTAAATCCCCGTTTACCCCGACTTTGGCCTGCTTGCCTGCCTGTGCGCCTACCCCGCTTAACCGGCAACTCTGACAGATCTCCAGTTCCTCCAGCTCCAACCCCTGTCCCTGCTCCAGTCCCTGAGGAGGTCCGTCATTCTGTCAGAGTTGCTGGTTAAGCGGAGTAGGCGCACGGGCAGGCAAGCAGGCCAAAGTCGGGGTAAACGGCTTGGCCTTGTCAATGACGGACAAAAACTAAGGCAAGACATGGACTGAAATAGACAAGACTGGGCGAAAATAATCGGACACAGCTGGGCAAGATCAGGGAAGCACATGTGGATAATCAGGGGACGTAGCACACACGGGGATCGTACGAGCCGGGCATGACAACTATTAATTGTAATAAATATCAACAGCTAATGTTGAGCGTATATAAAAACATAATATTTAGAATTTAGCTAATGTATTAAATGTTATTTTTTTTTTTAAATCTATTATTATATCAATATACCGCTTAAAGGGCTTGGTAAGCAATGGAAATAAACGTGATTCTATGGCGTGAATGTCAGTGTTTGGAACTATTCACCGTCCCCATGACCTGGAAATTTCTCCACCATTTTTTACAATGGGTCCCTATGGGAGTGTTGCCGCTCCATTTTTTGTACCGCTCTGTCACACATAATGCAGTTTATGCACATTGTGAGACAGTAATAATCCTCCCTGTGAAACACGGGTGTATTTATCACCGAGCAGTACGTGTGAAACACGGGTGTATTTATCACCGAGCAGTACGTGTGAAACACGGTGATCACCGAGCAGTACGTGTGAAACACGGTGATCACCGAGCAGTACGTGTGAAACACGGTGATCACCAAGCAGTACGTGTGAAACACGGGTGTATTTATCACCGAGCAGTACGTGTGAAACACGGTGATCACCGAGCAGTACATGTGAAACACGGTGATCACCGAGCAGTACGTGTGAAACACGGTGATCACCAAGCAGTACGTGTGAAACACGGTGATCACCGAGCAGTATGTGTGGATTAAACGAAACATTAAAGCAAAAAATTTGCATCAAGAATATTTTGTAATCGAATTATTCGAGTTACTCGATGAATCGTTGCAGCTCTACCACAGTATGCCTCCTTACTGAGCACCTCTCTCACTTCAGCAGATCACTCCGCAGGGCAGATCTCAGCCTCCTTACGTGTGTCACTGTTGGCCAGAAGATGGCGACCTTGTGGGCTTACCTAGGTAGGGGATACAGGACGTCATACTCTGGCTGCTGATGTAGTCCCTTAGGCGCTTGTAGTTGTCCTCCTTGGACATCAGGTATGCCAGCCTGTCAAAGGTGGCCCTATCTTTCCGGCTTAGCAACTGGGTGGAAACAGAGAGACCTCGATCAATATGATCTGATTGATACATCCATTATAACAGCAAAGATCAGCAGCACTTTGAACTGGCTGCCATTTGAAAAACATATGAAATATGCTCCCATGTAATCCTTACAGGTTTCACCCGCTTATATCGTTATATGTTCCAGGAGCACCAGGGGGATTTTAAAAACAGTGAGCATTTTATGAGGACATGTCATGAACCACTATGCCACCTGCAGATTATAAAAAACACCTGACTACATTCCAGGCAGGTAACAAAACTTTCACGGCCTGTGCCTGCAGTGGAGCACGTCTGAGTACAGCTCCCTGTATCTGGGGATACTCACTGCCCACGTCTTGGTCAGTCTGTAGATGGGGGCACTCTGCAGTGCTGACACTACAGCCATCACCGCATGCAGGTTGTTAATGTCACACAGTTTCTGCAAATACAAGTTCAGCATCCAGGGCATCTGATCTGTAAATCAAAGCTGCACTGTGTTTTTCACTACAGAGAATAGCAACATCTATGAGGATGCTCACCTTTGCAGTCTTAATGTAAAGGCTCAAGACTTCAGCTCGGATCTTCAGAGTCTGAGCATGCAGGATTTCTCGGACTACCCAGAAGCTGACCTGTCAACACACATGCAGACAACTATGAGCTTCCATGTGCTGCAAGAGCCACCATATTTGGAAGTTCAGGTACATCCAAACTACCAGAAAAGGATACAGCACATGAATTGGTTCTTGATGGACATTCATGCATAATCTGAACAAATCCAGTGGCTGCAATTAATTTACAATTGTAAATTGTCCAGCTGTTCTTAGTATCAAAATGTATAAAATGTTTAATTAATGCAAATAAAATGAGAACTGTAGTGTTAATTTTTTAATAGTAATACAGATCTGTTTTTTTCTGTAAAAAAGTCACGAATTCATTTGAAACTGTTGCTACAGGAGTCAACTGTAGATCAGTGAAATGCACAATGTTGTTTATTGTCACTGAAAACAGGATTTAACAGACGTAAAACATTGTTATTTAAACAATGCGAGAACCTGGTGCAGCTTCACTGTGGCTTTACATGTGCTTGTACCCTTCCTCCTGGAAGAGCACTATCACACAACTGGCTCAGCACTGTCCCCAGGGATGCGGGCCTCACCCTAAGCTGAGGAAACAGACGACCGAGGCCCCACCTGTGACGGCAGACCTCCGACACTGTGTGCGCCTGCCCTAGACAGGCTCGAGCTAGATCCCCCTGCCGCCAATGGAGATATGCTCTGTCGAGGACGAGGGATGGAACTGTCAAGAGGGGCCTCCGAAAAAAATGGGGCCTGACCGAGATGATGAGAATAGCAAAGCAGCTGCAGGGTAGCGGTGTACAGCTATGTCTGACTTCCACAGAGGGGGCCGGCATCCCCACACTGGCTGGCCTGGCAGGATTCACTGCACTTCATACTAGCAATTTCAAGTGATTAACTATGCTTCCCATTTCCCACCAGATGCAATGCTGCACTTCTCAAGTCACTTCCGGACAAAATTGCTGTATTTCATTTCAGAGCTTAGGAGGAGAATTAATCTGCTTTATGTACCAGCTTGATTCTCCAGGCACTCCTGAGTATTATTTCAATAGAACAGCTGAAATCGCTTCAGTAGGGACCCTTATGTCATTAGCCTGAATGGCCCCAGGAAGTCTACTGGCCAGTGTGATTGGCCATTTAGGATAACCACCTAACAGTAATAATAACAATAATAGATTAGGTTTTATTGTATTGTAGGAGTGATGCCAAAAGCTGAACACTAAGTCCCCCAGTCCACATGCAGATATCAGTGACAATAAAAACAACACGCTCACAGTCACTGCCCTTCTGCTCGAAAGGGGAAACGTCCGGGAGGAGAACCACATGCAATCCGCAGCACGGCTCCAGGACCGTGTGAAAGAGAAAGTCAAGATGGACGACAGCTGAGGATCAGGCAGAGGTTAAAATGGCTGTGGCGAGTGGGGGCGGGTCAAGATCTCATTAGGCCAATGACAGCAAGACCCCCAGCTTTACAGATTTCCATGTCGACATATACTGAAACCCATTAAAAGAAGGATCAGCCAGCTCATTACTAACAGCATGCTTGATTAAATAATCATTTCAAAACGGAAATCTTGATCAACCCTCACAATGTTTGTGTAGAACAAAAGTGTCTATATGAAAGGTTAAAGGACAATGCAGCATACCGCACGAAGAGGTCCATTAAAGGCAGACGTCCCTAGTTACAAAAGCTTTTGTATTTTCATCCAGTATAACTACTGTCCACTGCAGAAGAGCTGGCATCAGGAAAACCCGGCATCAGGAAAACCCCAGTTTATTTTGAAAGTAGTACCATCAATTGAGACACTGTACAAAACCACTTATTTCCCAACCAGGGAGAGCATCTGGCTGGTCTAGATGCCTAGGATGTGGGTTTAGACCTTTGTGAAGTATCACCACACAGCCCAGCCTTGGTAACGGACAAATGGCCAGAGCCCAGCTGTGCCTTAAAGCCATACACGCTTGTTAGGCTTCTCCAACAAATGACATCTTGAAAAGCAGTTAGAGAAAAAAAAATAATGAAATGAAACACTGTTATAAAAGTACATATTTTCCACAGGATATTCAAAACACATTCTTTGCAGATTTCCTAATATTTATACTGGATGGCATCGAAGCTGGTCTCGAGCGTGAAGGACGGCCGACGCGCTGGCCGAGGAGGTATGGTGACCACACGAGACCCAGCCTATAGCCAGGTAATATCGAACCTTTCCATCTTTGCACTTCAGCAATGAGAAACAGTAGTTTACATGTTTTACATGTTTCCAGAAATCAGGTAAATGCACGCCAATATTTTAAGTCATTACCCTTATGCAAAACACTTTTGTTTCAGGTAAACCTGTTGATGACAATGCCACAAAATTAGGGCAAAAACTGGATAAGAAGACATGTGTTTCTACACTAAAGAACATCTATGAGAGTCCTGTCTTTTCAAGTCCTGCCTAAACCCAGCACAGATCCCAACAGCAGGCCCCTGACATTCCCTACTCTAAATGTAAAGTTCACCATTTAATGAGGTATTTCAAATTCACATGGAGTTGATTTTTTCATTGTTTTCAGCCAAATCACCGAGCCCATACAACCCACTAAGCTTCCGTGAGACCCACCTGGTTGAACCTACGAGTGAAGGCCACGGCATTGGGGGCTGAACTGTGCTTCTCTTTCTTGCTCCACCCGCAGCTTGACAGCTCCTGGATAATAGAATAGACACATTAAACAGTAGTAATACCCTGTTTCTCCCATGGTATCCCAAACATGAACAATTCATAAATACTTGTTCCATCAAGTTCTTCTAAGCATACCAAGCCTATATGAGATACTGACCCTTCATAGAGCACTGTGGTTGACACCCACAAACAGTTGCCATTTTACCTGAACCATCTCTCATCTGACATGTGACATCTGTGATCTGCCATTTTCAGTTTTTTGATCACATTAACAGATTTTTATATAAAGTGGGCGGTATCATAGTTATTACAGGTGTGATTGTGCACTACGATATGGATTCACACTATACCATTAACACTGCGAGAAGTCAATATAATTATACAACATCCTATTAATACAAATAAAGCATTTTATTTTCTTCCAAGCTTCAGTTATAATCTGAATATTTGTTTTTATACAGTATGTCACCGGTTTATCTGCGTTGTGTGAATATTCTGTTAAATAGACTCTGACCCCATGTCCTGATAGCACATTAACAAATTTAAAAACAGATTTTGTGTAATTATACACATCAAACAATAACAACCTGGTTACATATATGTAAAATTTTATTAAAAAGTAAAACATATTTTATATTTATCACAGTTTATGTGTTTTGAACAAATGTACACAATGTTATTTTTTATACAAATCAACTCATGTGAAAGAAGGTCCAAAACCGGTATACACACATAGATGCAGACACGCACACAGAGTTGGAGTCATATATTTGATTCTACAACTCTGGAGAGGAAGCAACAACTAGACCAAGCAAAATGCAGTATAAAAATAATTTACTAAATTATACAGGGAAACAAAAGACAAGAACCAAGGACCTTTTCAGCAACTAAATACTCTCGTAGAAGCACCAGATCAGTTCAGAAATTACCGCTCACTGGTTCTAATACCTGGATCACTACAGGCAGGAAAATGGGAGCAAGGAAGACAATGTTGCACCAATGAATAATTAATAATATGGATGCAGCTGAAGATAAGAGAATCTTTAAGCAAATCAGAAAGAAAATTAGCCAACAAAGCAATTGGGCCTTCATTCAATTGATGAAAACAGGGCAATGGATATGGTTCCACAAGAGTATTGGGAGACCAAACTGGCAATACTGGCAGGCAACTGGGGACCACTGTTGGTCTGAGGGGCTGGACTGAACTGTCAGCCAGTGGATGCCACGAGAACCGGACTGTGAAAACACAGAGCTGGGGGAACCAGTAGGAAAATCCGGTCTAAGCAGCATTCATCACGTCCACCCCCTTTCCACAGGTCTCTGGAGACTGGCTTGCTTGGAACAAGCAGCCATCCCCAGACCCCAGGCTCCAGCAGAGCAACCAGTGCTAATCCAAGTCAAACAAGTTACCATTTTGACAGATCTCAAATGCTCACAGTAGTTACTCAGAAGCTAAGCAAGAGACTGTTAACGACAGAATTGTTCAGCAGGGGATGCAGAGATGTTCCCACACATACAATAAATCCTCTCTCAGACCAGGGACTAGACAATAAAGTCATTTATTCATTGAATAAATAAACCAAACGCTGAATGCAAAAGGACTTCACATATAGTAATGACTTCAATCAGACCATCTTGGACATAGACCAATAAAAATAAAAGTATGCTGGACTCCTACATACAGCCTAATAGTGTAACAAGTTAGTTATGGAGAGCTTTTAAAATAGTATATCTGATGAGGTGTGTATAAAAGAATTTCAGGAATTTCCCCATGGGAATAATCAATTAAGTCATGGGACTAACCTTAATTTTAATCTTAAAATGAGCAGATGCAGTGTGTATTTCATGAGCATTTTTAAACAGGTTCATTCAGGAGAAAAATCACAGGAATACTTGGACATTCACATAGTCAGCAAGGGCACAGTAGTGGCAAGGCTGTCTTGGGGAAAGCATTAATTTCCAGGAAACTCCCCGTCACCAGCTCCTCGCAGATCCCGCTTATTTCTTTAACAGCTGCTCCTTAAACAGGCCGTGCAAAGCGTCCGCCTGTCAGACATATCCCCTGCCGCGGCTCCTCTCTCTCACTAACGGCCGCAACCTAGGTTTGCCTCTCAGAGGCGGCCCTGTTGGGCGCCCAGTTTGCGGTATACCTGACGACTGGATCGCTGCAGAGGGGAAGCTGTGAATAAAGGCCCCTGTGTTGCTAGCAAGCAGACATCGTTGAGCTGGACTATGTGAGAGGCTCACATTATGTCTGCAGGGCAGGGCCACATTGCCCTCATGTATTTAAGCTGGGTGGGAGATCTGGTTTACAACTGGTGGGCTGGTGGAGCCTGGTATCTAAGCTAAGACGACACCTCGCTCTGATGATATCCTACTGAGACACGAGGCCCACATTCAACAGAAGGAAGCAGACAGAGAACGTGGTTTTCTTTGAGTGAAGTCCCTCGCAAAATTGGGTGTCTGACATCTGGAGGACTATGTTGAGCAGAACCTCAGGTACCTTCCTCAGTGTGCCATATGTGGTGGCAAAAAGTACTGGATGACCAATGTGGAGCCGAGTAGACCATTTACAAAGGCCCACACATTCACACACAGAGGGGTGTTCTTTGCCAAAATTCTGTTTCTATGACCAAAACATTCATGTGCAAGTATTACATTTAAACAGTTTGACATATGCGTGTACTTCTACATTGTTTTTCCAAAAAACGAGACCGGCTGCACTTGTAAATTTGAGGCGTTGTTGTCAAACTACATCACCCTCTGCAATAGATTCCAAACACTAAGCCGTCGTTTCTCAGCAGTGATGTATTAGTTCATTAGTTATTGCAATAGTCAGCTAAAACTAGGGAAAATGTCATCGCTGAGAACAAATTCTGGCAACGATCACAACAGCACATGGATACAATAACCCTGCTACACTTATAAGGGCTCTTCTGGACAGAGTCATTGGGTGAGAATAGAAAATATAATTCATCAGAGGGACTTTGATGGTGACATAAGGGACACCGTCATCATTCAAATGTCAGGGGAGCAGGTAAAATATCAGCATTGCATAGTGGTTGACAGACTGTAACATTCAACTAGACTTAGTTTACCCAATTAAGAAATTGTTACATTACTGTTAAAGTTATAAGCGAAATCTGAGTAAAGACAAAAATCCTTATTGACCAATTATGAAACTGCAGGGCTACTTGTGATGTGAAATCTCATCTGCCTAATCATCTCATTATTTATTCCCCCTGCAGGGAATGGGAGGGAATTCACTCAAAGAAAACCACCTTCTCTGCCTCCTTCCTTCCATTTTATTTCGGCCTCATGTCTCCTCCCTCTGAAAAGGAGAGAAAGGACAGTGCAGACTAGAAGTCTACCTGAAAAGACCGTCTACTTGTTTAAAATGCATTGGAAGATGTAATATTCACCAAGTGTGTAAAAACCAAAAAGCAGAGAGTTGCAAAGAGAACCATGTGAAGGGTGGCCTGAGCAACACAGAAGTTTATGACTTGGGGTTTTCCTTTTCAGGGACGATGGGGTTGGAACAATGCATAGATCAACACTGCGAAAGACAAAAAAGGGCCGTCTGGAAAGTAAAGAAAAGCATGGAAATGAAACTCAAGTGGGGTTGAAGAAAGTAGAAGAGCATGGCTACTCGTTTTGGATCAGGCACTCAGCAGCGTGATGAAACATAGCAATTCATACACCACAGAGGGAAAGAGGGACAGACAAAATTAATCATTGCCACAAATCCCAGGCACTGGACTATCCTTCCAGAGATTAATATAAGCCCCCCTCCCTATAAAAACAAGACACTTTCCTATGGCTTGTATTTAACACAACGGCAGTCCTATACATCCTCAAGCAAAGGTGATCAAATATACAGCTGTGCCACCCCCCACAATCCTGTCTCCATCACACAGATCAAATTTATCACATTAGGCTTATGCGACTGAAAAACACTAGACCCTGTTGGCCTTCAAGAGCATACAGATGGTGTGGCAGGTGGTTTGGGGTCACTCCATCCATCCATTTATCCATCCTGAGCAACTGCTTCCGACACAGTCGGGTTTGTGGGGAAACATTGGTACCAAATGTATAATGGACATACTGACTTTTAAAGGATACCAGTGGAAAACTGGAGAGGGCAAGGAAGGATCTTGTGACAAAACAAACGGCCTGCTGAGTTTACAAACTTTTATGACATGTCCATTCATTTCCTTGCTTTATTTGATGCACCAGGCTATTTTTCTTTGTAAAATATTTTAAAGACATTTTTCAGTCACTAAATACAGCACACATGGAAAGTCAATTTGCCTAAACCTACTGCCACATCTCAGCTTACAAATGACCTCCTACACTGTGAATAGGAAGGGAGCAATGAATGATATGATCTGCTTAGCCAGTAATGATAAGTGGCCAACTCCTTCACTAGTGTCAAATGTGGAAATGAAGGGGATTCCGGAAATGATCACTTTGGCTTGACATTTCAGTTATGCACCTAACGCTGCTGAAAAGGAACTGCAGAAGACAACAACATGCCTACAGTGGTAAGAGAAGATGAGAGGAAGGCCAGGCAGTTTTCATATAACTTTTTTAATTAATTATCATGTCCCACTCACCCATGGATTACCTTTTCCGGAATAAAACCTAAGAAGAGAATGAATTTTTGACACAATAAGTACAGTATCTCTGTCATGAGGCTCCTTACTCCTTCCAATAGGCTCCTCACACCACAGAGGTTTAAGGAAAAGTCACCCAGGATCTGTGCAACCAGAACTGAGTTAAGAGAAGGGTGGGTCAGTTACTCACACATGCTGGAAATAGTGTGTACACTAAAAGTTCTGTGATTATCGTAATTCAGGTTACGTATCTGTGCAAGACAAGTGCAACTTGGAAATTTAGTTGTTTTCCAACTGAACATGCAACAGTGCAAAGCATGTCAAATTCATAGCTTGACATTAAAACAGACAGGCCCTTCTTGGACCTCTGTGGTCATGGATCAAGTTCCTCCACCACTGGGCTACCTGTTGTCAAGATAGAAACATGAAAATAGTTACCTATTTCAGGAAGGTCGAGCTCACGCAGAGACATAAAAACGCAGGTATTCAGGTCCTATACTGCTGTGGTCTTGGGGGAGCATAGAGTGCAGTTGTTAACCACCGAAAATGAATAACTATGGATATGGTGATCTGATCCCGCAGACACATTCTTCTGAATCAGGCTTAGTCAGCACCTGTTGGGGGGGGGGGGGGGGGAATGGACTGGTTTATATTTAAATTGAATAAAACAGAGAAGGGACCCAGAAAAGGTGGAAGGGGCTGGGAAGGGGATGGGAGGGAAAACACGGGTGTTTTGTGGGAGGGCCAGGG
>JAODJX010000047.1:16964647-16976316 GCA_026776945.1 Isichthys henryi | reverse complement strand
GGTGCCCCAGGTGAGTATGTCCCCCCATGTACAGTTCCAGTACCATCCCAAACCTAATGGGGGTGCCCCAGGTGAGTGTGTCCCCCAGTACAGTACCAGTACCATCCCAAACCTAATGGGGGTGCCCCAGGTGAGTGTGTCCCCCCCGTACAGTACCATCCCAAACCTAATGGGGGCGCCCCAGGTGAGTGTGTCCCCCCCGTACAGTACCAGTACCATCCCAAACCTAATGGGGGTGCCCCAGGTGAGTGTGACCCCCAGTACAGCCCCATACTGACCTAACGGCCATCGGTTCTTGCTGGAACATTGTCTCCTTGTTGTCAGTCTCCCTAGTCACACCGCTGACAGACAGCTCCTGCAATGCCACTGGCTTCTGCTCAGGCCAGCCCCACCCCACATCTGTCACTTCGTTTTCATCCCTGATCTCCTTCAGGTCCTCTTCTGCAAAACATACATGTTGTAGATGGCCATTTTTACATATGGTGAGGTTACCCTGACAAAATAAAACCAAGCTTAATGCAAGACGGCGCTCCTGAAAGGCTTCACCTTTGGCTTCGTGGTCTTCTTCCTCATTCTCATCCAGCATTCCTTTCTCCTCTCTCTGCAGTACATGGGAGAGTCCTGTTATTTAAGTCAGTTTTGACAGCCGGCCCACCGTATCCACGGGTTTCATGGGAATCAACCATGAATGAAATGGTAGAGGCATACCCTGTTGTGGCTTGTATCTCTATGGAACATATATAGTTGTTTTTCCTTCTCATTATTCCCTAAATGCGGTATATTTACATAGGATTTACATTGTATCAGGTGTTGCGAGTAATTACTTATTGAATACGGAAGGATGTGCGTAGGTTATATGCAAATACTGCATCTGTTTATATTAGGGAGTTGAACATCTACACATTTTGGCAGACATGGGGGGGGGGAAATCCTGGAACCTCCCATGAATACAGAGGGACGACTGTACTGTTCTACTCTACAGTAATTCTCAGAATGATGCACATCAAATCCATTTAAAAAATAAAAACCAAATGACTCAATTACTTTTCATTCAAAGTTTATTGTTAAGAGAACAATAAAACACGTCGGCAGAAGAGCGTGGGAGCCGTCTGAGCTGGGCCATCTGCCCTCTACTCCATGCACTGTGTTTTGCTTTGAAGCTGCTGGAATCGCACCTTCACTCGCCGAGAAAGGGTCCTCACCTTACAGTCGTTCTGGTCTGCCTTGCGTGTCCTCCTCATGATTTCCTCGATTCTCTTAAAGAGGAGAGCACCGTACATGCAGACATCAGTGCCCGGTTCTGGGTATCCTGGAGCGGGCGGACCAGCCGGCTGCTTACCTTCCTCCTCTGCATACGCTCCTGTTGGTTCTTCTGCAGGATCCTCTCTCTCTCTCGCCTCTGTCTCTCTGCCTCCTCCGTGGCTCGGGCATCTGCCTCTTCACGCTGGGGGATGATGTTCCCACAATGACTCTCCCAAATCAACCAATTACATGCAACATATGCGCAGCCACAACCACGAGAAGCATTTAACGGGGATTAATAACGGCAACCAGAGGCGGAAAGTTGGTTGAAACAAAATCTTGGCCGGGATTTGTACTTTCTGGACCTGAACTTTCCATCTCTGATGATAACCATACACTGGTTACCTGTCCTGAGAAGGCCTGGCTGAGGGTAAGAAAAGGTCCTGACATACGGTGTTTCCCAGACAGCGTTTCCCAACCCAGTCCTCGGGGAACCCCGGACAGTCCACGTTTTTGCTTCCTCTCAGCTCTCAGCGAAACTATACCAGGTATTCGGTGTTCCTGATTGGCTGGGAGCTGTGAGGGAGCAAAAATGTGGACTGTCCGGGGTTCCCCAAGGACTGGGTTGGGAAACACTGGTCTAAGGCGTGGGATACTCTGATCTGATGCTCACCTCCTTCTGCACCTCCACTCGCCTCTGCAGCTCCTCCGCCTCCAGCCGCTCTCTCTGCTCCTCTGCCAGGCGTGCTTGCTCCTCCTCCTCCTCCTTCCTCTCCTCGGCACGGATCCTCTCCTCTTCCAGCCGCCGGGCCCTCTCCTCCTCTGCCAAACGCCTCTCCTGCTCTTTCCTTAGCCTGTTGTGAACCGTGCACCAACCGATATGATTACTAATGTCACTACGGATGACCCCCCTGCCGCTACCATTCTGTCATGGCACCAAATGTCATTAGCTGGTGGATAACAGGGTCGTTCAGAAAGCACATTACATAAGACGACACACGTTTAATATCTGTGAGCCCCGTGATTCCCAATTCAAGATCTAGAAAACATGCTGTCAAAATCACAGAGCATTGACCCCCTCCATCCATCTATTCCCTACTCTTCCCATACCCCTCAATTTCTGGAATTACTGTATGGACCAACAGGAAACGTGAATGCAAATTAATGCATTTTTACCTGAATGCTGAGTCCTGATTGTGACACAACTCTGAAATTACACCTGATTAGTTACTGCCCATTCCACTTACATGCCAATTTGTTCAATCCTTCCCCACCGATTACATGATTAACTATGTTTCATTGTGCACCACAATGTCCACGTCTTAAAATGTCTTATATTATTTAAATAGAATATAAATATTTAGACATATATTTGTCATTTGCACTACGACCAACATAAGTGATTCGATCACTTCCAGTTTGTGACCCCTACAATATGCCTAGATAGTTTGAAAAAGATCTGTACAATACTTTTAGAGTTACTGTATTCACAAGACCAAGTGTCTCCTACAGTTGCCATTTCCTTCCTTTGCTGCCGCACAGCACTGCTTTTTTGCTTGACTTTTGGGGCAATTTGATATTAAAACCTGCTGTAGATCTTCATCCATATAATGTTTTTGTGAAACAGTAATAAGATACATAAAATACATTCACAAAGTCAAATGGCATCTGCTTTCATCCTTTCCTTTCCTGCCACTTAGGCGTATTGCTTCAATTTTTAGGCCAATCTGTCACACAATTCAAACAGCTCCAGTTTATTTATGCATGCAAAGCCTCTCTAAAGTTTGACAAAGATCCAACAAACACTTTTTAAGTTACTGGATTAACGATATGCAGCAGCAGACCAATTCCAATGGGATACGTATTCCCTGTTTGGGGAATATAAGAACTATGTTCCCAATGTCTAGAATATACACATATTTTAACATCTTCTGAAAAATATTGGATGGCTATTAAGAGACATGTGAAAACCTTTGGAATTTGATTTGACTGTAAATCATCTGCCCCTCTGGGCCCACCACCAGTGTGGTGTGAGTGGAAGGAGGCCTTGGCATCTAGGTATAATCAGTTTCACCTCCTGGAGAGGGGCTAGACTCTATTCCACTCTGGAGGTGCTCTGTGTGAGAGGTGCCGGGCAGGTGTGCGTTCTCATAGCCTCCCAGTTCTGTGTTTGTTCTCTGGGGTGAACTCTAAGGTATGGAGGGTCGACTCGCTTTCAATTATAGTCAGGACATGGGCTCTGTCTGCAGTCTGTGCTTATGCACAGAACATCAGTTCAGATTATCTGGCGGTTTTAAAGGCCTCTGGGGGCTCTGTTGTTCTGGGGGGCTTTAAACAACAGTGAAACCTAGAAGGGTGTGATGAAAGAAGGGTGCAGAAACAAAAACCTGGGTGTCTGTGGCCAGGTGGAATCCTTTGCTCTCAAGAAAACATGGGTGCTTCACTTACATTTGGAATCGAACATTGCTCTCAGTGTTGGGCTTTCAAACCTCAACCAAAAATCCACACACACAGCCACAGAGCACGACAATCTCCACCCCAACTCAGTCACCCCACGACAGGCTTCCGTATTGGGACTAATTCTGAGTCATACTTCTGCAGAGTAGAAGCTGTGCAAAAATAAAAATAAATAAATAAAAAAGGTATATGATTCTCGACTTGGGTTTGCTGTTGACTGGAGGGAGGGGTGTTGATGGTGAAAGTAACAGTAACTTGGAATAAGCATACCATGATCTTTGCTGCATTCACATTAACAATTACAGCAGAGATGATATATGAATATATGACGATATCTGAAAGGCGAGGGGAGGCTCACTGCCTCTCTCTCAGCCACTGCACCATTCCTCACTGGATATATATATGAAAGGCGAGGGGAGGCTCACTGCCTCTCTCTCAGCCACTGCACCATTCCTCACTGGATATATATATGAAAGGCGAGGGGAGGCTCACTAACTCTCTCTCAGCCACTGCACCATTCCTCACTGGATATCTGAAAGGCGAGGGGAGGCTCACTGACTCTCTCTCAACCACTGCATCATTCCTCACTGGGTATCTGAAAGGTGAGGGGAGGCTCACTGACACTCTCTCAGCCACTGCATCATTCCTCACTGGATATCTGAAAGGCGAGGGGAGGCTCACTGACTCTCTCTCAGCCACTGCACCATTCCTCACCGATCCTCCTCCTCTCTCTGTATCCGAAGCTGTTCCTGCTTCTCCTTCTGCTCTCGTGCCAGCCGGCGGTTCTCCTGCAGGATCTTAGCAGCCTCCTCAGCCGAGGTGGAGCCGGCGATGGGCTTCGCAACCGAATCTGCGGTACAGTTGGCAGTAAGGCACCACGCTGCTGTACGAGTAAAACGAGGCACTCAGACCAGGGACTGAGAGAGGGGGCAGTCACCCACTTAACGTCGAGATTGGGAGAGCATAAAGGACGTGTCACTGCTAAAGAGCTCATTCACACATCCTTCACTACACACATTCAGCCTGAATAATTCAGCCATTTGGCAGCATTTCAGAACAGTGATTTTCAGTACATTAATTTGGACAGCAGGGGGGGGCAGAGTGCAACAAAACAGTGACAGTACAGGGTGCAAACAGTCCAATGAGGCAGAACGTGAAGGACACCTTATTAAATGTTGGACTTCTCAGGTCTTATTTTTTGATCTTTATTTTTTAATTTAACATGTTTCCATGTTGATTTTTCTTTTAAAACCATAACTGAGTGATTAAGCAAAATCAGTAAAAAAAAATAGTTATTTATATGAGGGAAAGCTCCCTGCACATCACATCTGAGAGCGGACGGATCACCCACCGTCTTTGGTCTTGTTAGGTGCTACGCTGCCCCCTGGTGTATCCAGGCAGTATGGTGGCAGGAGCTGCCCTGGGGATCCATCCTTCTGCTTGGCATCCCGCTTACGGAGAGTGGGGGGGCCGGTGGGGGTAAGCGCGGGCCGCTGGAGCGGAGGGGCCTTGCAGCTCGGCTGTGGGGACGGTGGCTGCTGTCGCCCCGTGCTGGGTGAGGGGGGCCGATGGCATGAGCCCTGCCTGTTGGGGGGTGGGGGGGGGGAGACATTACATACAACTACTGAGCCCTGACTGGCAGGAGGCGCTGTTTGCTGTTTCCTGTTGTCTCAGCTGCTTGAAATTGAGGTAAAACTAGAGCATCCTACCTGGCTGAGGCAGGAGATGGGGGCCTCCTCTGGGCACTGAAAGGGGCCCCGGGGCCCGGGGAGGTGGCACGTGGCACGCTGGATGGGGAGGCTGGCCGCTTGGCCCCCGGGGATGAGAAGCGCTTCTCTTTGTCTTTTTTCTGTTGCGGTCAGTGTGGGGGGGGGTGGGTCATCAGGTACAGCGGATCAGGATTCCCTAATCAGGACTCCTCAGGGTGTCACTTGGGGGTGCAGACCCCCTGTGCCAGGAGTACCAGGTGTGAGCACAGGCCAACTTTATAAGGGGGCTTCCATGCCTTTGGGGTCAACTTGACCCCGGGGTAGGTGCGAGAAATAAACTGGGGCGGACGGAGCGCAGTGACAGGGCCAGTCAGAGCCACTGCAGCTGTAAAGCATCTCTGACTTGCATGCTGATTGAACCTAATAGGCTGTCTTTCCATTAACCTACTTCACAGGTAAAAATAGCCCTGCCTGTATTCCTACAAACCGTTACAGTCCCCGTGAGCCCCCAGTCTAAGGGGGGAGGAGGGGGATTAATGTCTATCTTTCAACATATCACCATAAGGGGGGGATTCACCAAAATGTTTAAGTCCTGAATGAACCTTATAACCAAAACACATTGGAGAATCAGAAAAAGTGTGTTAAATACTGGAACCCCATCTTCAGTGTCCTGTGCTCTACAACAAACACAACAGAACGAAAGATTAACTTATCTCCATGGAGAAATTCTCTTCTCACCTACCCCATCTTGCTCTCCCCGAGACACACTGACACAAATATAGGCGAGAGTAAGTTTGGGGGTCACAGCACTGGGTCGGCCGGCATGCGGCGCCCCCAGAGCTGGGGGTTAAGGGCCTTGCTCAAAGGCTCAACGGCAGCATCAGTGTACCGAACCGGCAACCGTCCGATGGTGGGCAGAGAGCCCCAACCTACAGAGCCACACCCCACCCCCCCCCTCCCAATACCACAGCGCTCTCTATGGCTCACTACGCTCCTGTACTAGATAAGCACCGATCTGTTAGACGAGGGGGAAGTGCTCCAAGCTACTGGGCCGTATGATGCCGCCAGCTGACCGAATTCACAGCTCCTCATGCTGTGCTCGTTTTCCAGGTCACGCAGTAAACATGGTAAATATGAGCGATGTGAATTACGCTACCCATGTTCTGCCTGTCCGCTTGGATGTGGTGCTTTTGGGTCCTACCACTGAAATAACGGGCAGAGGACACTGTAGGAGACAAGAGGCCAAGATCCCCCCCAATCTGTGAGGCTGGCAACCTGGCATTACTGGAAGCCAAACTCAGGGGAAGCCGGACCAGTCCAATGAAGCCATCTTAAGGTGAAAATATTGAATATGGACTATGGTATAACCCATTTGGGCTTTTAATAGCTTAAACAGTAGCACTTAAATGGAAAACGGCACAATATGCCGTTAAACGCAGCACGAGATACAATCACTACGAAGACTGAAAGCATGACTGCCGCCATCGCCCAGCATCAGTAGACCGTACTGAACGTGCATCCCTATCTCACCATCGTAAATTCAAAATATCGTAAGTGAAATTTATTTATAAAGCGCCTTTCACAGACAAGAGGTCACAGCGCGTAGTGCAGCACTAAAACAAGGTAAAACAAGGAAAAGTAAAATTAGCAAAAACATTGCTAAAAAAAAAAAAAGATACAAGCAAAAGACTAAACTAAAAGTCCCTTTTTAAATGAGTCATCTGAGGCACAATCCCTGCGTATCTCTAGCCAGGTACATGGGACAAAGAGACCCTGTAGCCCAGACAAGCCGTGTAGCAGTGCAAGAGGCCAGCAATGTATTTGTACGCTTGTCCATCCACAGCACTATAGGCGAGCGGCAAAATTTTAACACGAACTTTACACTCATCCAGAAGCCAATGCAGTGTACACAAATTCGGGGTAATATGTGCTCTCCGAACAGATCTGGTTAAAGACCTAGAAGTCACATTTTGAAATAACTGTAGGCAAGAAAGGGAAGATTTGTTTTGACGTGCACAAAGCAATATAGTAATCAAGATGCAAAGAGATAAATGCATGAACAAGCATCTCCTGTTCTGATTAGGAAACTACAGTCCTCAATTTGGAAATTTTTCTTAAATGAAAGAAACAAGACTGTCACAGACCTTGCATATGAATCTAGGTTTAGATCAGTGCTTCTCAAACTCGGTCCTCGGGCCCCACTGCCCTGCTTGTTTTCCAGCTATCCCTGCCCCACACACAAGTCCCAGCTGTCTTTCAGCTTCTGACTGACTGAACACACCTGATCCAGATAATCAGCAGCGTGTAGGGTAGGGATAGCTGGAAAACAAGCAGGGCAGTGAGAGACAAAACAAATTGAGATGCCATTTAGCGACTTCACATTCCTATCACAAGGACAAACCAGTGGTCTGAAAACAGAAGCCCTGCTTTTAGAGAATTTGCAGCGCACACAGCAGGCTCACCCCCATCAGTGACAAGACTGCAGAACAACACATACAGCTACTACATATAAATGTTAATATTCGTTATTTTTAAGATTTTTCTTCTCTAACTTAAGTTTCTGCAGTTGGTTTTAACGAAAACAGATGCAGAAGAATTTTCATTAAAATGTGGACATCATTTAAAAAAATACATGTTGCATTACTTTTATGACGTGTGTGGGTTGGGGGGCAGGCACAACAATCATGAGGAAAACAAGGGAGGGGGGCTCGCAGAAAAGTTTGGGAATCACTGCTGTACAGATAGCCAGAGCAGGCCTCGTGCTGAACTTAACCCGGTACAAACAGAAAGCAGGGGCCGGGTGCTTAAGGCTATTGCACTCTCCACAAAAGTAAGTAAACAAGGAAAATAAAAGTATAAAAGTTTCACAGTACATACACAGCTTCTTGTTTATCGTATGTATATATTAAGAAACCATGTGCAGACTTAAACGATCCCTGACATGGCCGCATAACCCTGTCCAGCGGTGACATCCTGACGGCCCACCAACGGACACGACGCCGCCCCCCACATTTGCGATGCCTAAAGGAAGTACTTGCCAACGAGACACCTATTCTCCAGGTGAGAGCCCATCACCCGGTCGTAAAATTTGCTCTGACTTAAATAACCGAGGGTTAATTCATGTTTAGTGTTTCTGAAATGAGCCACTCTCTAGTTCGGTGCAGCTAACGAGCTAAAATCTCAGAAAAGACTCCAACACATGCTAATGCTACTGCTAAGAGGCTGATAACAATCAAAAGGACCACTTTACATTTTTCTTGACATTAAAGAAAGAACAATTACCCGACTGCTGTTCTACAAAACAGGTTTTATGGGATCACCACGTTATAAAGCTTACAAGACACCACACAGGGGCTGCCTGACCGGGCTCCCTCTCCCAGACTTATTATCACAGCTAGCCGCCGAGTGACACTATTCCTAGTCCTTTTCTGTCAAACTTGCCGGTTTTCATGGGTCGTAGACGCCCCCGGCACAATAGAGACACTCCCCGGATCTGGGCGGGACAAGGATACGATGGCAGCCCGAGCCCCTAGGCCGTCGTAGTGAGGGGCGGCTTGGGATTGCGGAGGGATAGCGTAGGACGCTACGGTCAACTGGGCTTCAGAGAGGCGTACACTGTCGTACCGTAAAAAAAGCGCGTTATACCAGAACCCACCCGGGGGTCGGCCAGCGAGCTCGCAGACGCCGTACTAACCTCGGAGGGCGCTGTCGCTTAAGCTGCGGCTGCATGTGACGGGGTACCCATTGACACCCGGCGAGGCCGAATCGGTCCGTCTGGGAGAAGGCTAACGGACCACACTTGGAGATACCACTTCGCACGCGCACCCCAGCGCGCGCTTCTGCAGTCTGTCAGTCAAGCGGCGACGCGAGCGCGACCGTTACGCTCGAAGGGGGAGGAGCCGGGGATCTGGCCCCGCCCAACTGCCGGCAAATTTCACCCCCTTTAATACTGGCGTGCTATCGAAAATTCAACCCAGATTTAATTTTTTTATTTCATTTTTTAAAATGCAAAACAGAGACAGAAAAACAAAAATACAACAACCTTGTCAATTTGAGCGTTGTTGGATTTCAATAAAAAATATATTTTACAATCATAACTTTTATTATCCTGGAGAAAATTTGTTAAATAATGTGCTCGTTATTATTCGACGTTTTGTTGACATTCACATTTATTTATCACACGATTTATCCAACGCTACATACAGGCAAGAATAATACACCATATGTTTTGTATTGTCTGTTACTGACGATGAATGTATGCGGTATTTTTCGCCTAGCATTAATCTACAAACTCTAATGTAGTTGTACGTGTAAGTAGCAGTGATGCAATATGTGGGTTCGTGTCATTGCTAAACCACAATGTCGCAATACACTTTTGTGCACCACAACACCATAACTCTTATTTTCAGATTCGCTTTCATTTATACAGATTCAGCTATAGTTAAATAGCGTTTACATTTCCACTCGATCAAAATACGTCAATATATACTTTACGACGAGTTGTCACAGCTGAATAACATCTAGCTGTATTTTAAGGACCTAAGCTGTAGATACATGTAAGGTGTACAGTATGATTCTATGTGCCCTGCGATGTACTGGCATCTCATCCCCAAACCTTCCAGCTGTGCTTCCTGGATTAGAATGTGGATACCTCCTTGACCACAATACATCGTTAGAAGATAGATGGATGTTTCAGGTTTAAATGGAAAGCCGTAAAAGTTTAAATGATCTGTTTCATCAGTCTGTAGTGGCCAGCATGCTTTTATGTGCTGTGACCTGCTGGGAAAGTGCCATCAGTTCAAGAGATGCCAAACGCCTGAACAAACTCATGAGGAATGTCTGCTCCGTCACAGCACATATCCTGAACAAATTCATCAGGAAGACTAGCTCCATCAAAGGACTGAACCTGGACCCACTGGAGGCAGTATTAGAGAAGAGGATGTTGACCAAATTGGGCATATTATGAACAATTCTACTCTTCCGGGGTCACTATCCTGGATCACATTTATCCACCGGCTCATTCCCCCAAGGTGTGCTACTAAAATGCTACTGGGGATCGTTGCTGCCTGTAGCCGTCAGATACCAGAGCACCTTCTGCTGACGCGCTACTCCCACACGCCAGGAAGCATCCCAATTGTTATAATACAATATGGTGCTTTCTGTTCTAACTGCACATAACCTATTAGCACATAATCATTATTCTTACCATTCCCTAGTAAGCCTTTCAGTACAACTGTTATATACTAGTACAATGTGCAATACCTGGTCTGGTGTTGGTGGTCTACTGGTTAGGACGCTTGCCTCTAGACCAAGAGATCTACCATCATTAAGTCCCTGAGCAAGACCCTTAACCACAGCTTGCTCCAGGAGGACTGTCCCTGAATTTGGAAAAATGTAAATCGCTCCGGATGAGAGCGTCCGCTAAATGCTGTAAATGTCTGCGGCTAAAAATTGGTGCAATAACTAATAATTAGCTCATCTGTTATATACAAATGTAATGTGCAATGCCTGGTCTGCTGATAATAATTTGTGCAGTAACTATATCCTGTCACTACATTGAAAACAGTTAACTTCTCCCCTGATGAGTTTATACGGTAGATTGTGTGACTTTAAGTCTTTAATATGTTAATTTGTTTTATGTGATATTTTTGTCTGTGATATTTTAGCTTCGAATTTATGTTGTGTCCATCCTGTCTATTGTGTCTCAGTCTATCTGTGCAGTTTTAACAGAAGCCATTTCCCTCCAGGATCAATAACGTTTTTCTGATTAGGATTAAATGTTTGTTTTTAGTACCACATTCTCATTTTCAAAATATTTCACTTAGGCATTTTTGTGTACTGTGTACTTTTGTAATGTTTGCACTACGTTTACTTTGCACTATCTGTACCGTTTATGTACCCTGTTTGGCTGGCAGTACAGTATATGTATGTTCGTTCATCATGGAGTTTTATGCAGTTAATCTTAATCTTATTCTCTTCTGCCCTCTTGTGATTAGATAGGAGCATTGCCCTACCTACGAAAATACTACAACGGACACATTAAACCGTATCACTGGTCAACAAACATTGTCACAGAACTATGTGTCTGCCTTTTTATGCGCATTTCATAAGCGTACATAGTTTTACTATTACCAATACTTCTTGAGAGACGTCAATTCAGGCTATAGGGGCGACATGGTGGTGCGGTGGTTAGCACTGTTGCCTCACACCTCTGGGACCCGGGTTCGAGTCTCCGCCTGGGTCACGTGTGTGGAGTTTGCA
>JAODJX010000047.1:16947035-16964547 GCA_026776945.1 Isichthys henryi | reverse complement strand
TGCTTCCGGGATAGGCTCCAGACCCCCCGCGACCCAGTAGGATAAGCGGTTTGGAAAATGGATGGATGGATGGAATTCAGGCTATATTGATGGTATGTAATTCCTGACAGCATGGATTTAATTTAAGAAATATTATTTGTATTTATGAACATTTTTAAGATTTTTCAGAGTGGTGCAAAGTACAGTAAGTCTGTTTTTCCAGAGTTTACAGTCCATAACACATTCGGACTTGTCATCAGGACATTTCTGATATGGAAAAACAATATCAAGGCAAGTGGAGTGCCAGTATGCTGGCTGACTTCTGCTGGGCCCTTAAGAGGGAGGTTCCTGAGGCAGTAGAAAAACAAACTCTACTGCCTTGATGAGTCAGTCCCACAATAGACATTTAGTGCAATTATATGTATAGCACAAACATTGTCACCTTATGATAAAGAAATTCCAATCAGCTATTTGAATTCAACACAAAAAAACACTCAGATTCACCTTTGATTCATGTTGCAAAAAGAAAACAGTCGACCAATGTAGTCTCCTTATAATTTATTACATTTAAAATAAGACCTTTTGTAAATTCTATAAACGAAACCTATAATAAAAATACTAATAAAAATTAAATTATATAATTTATTATTAATTAAAAATAAAATGAATTTCAAGCAAATTTTCATTAAAGTACAACTTGTTCGTTGCCGGTAGCCATAGGAAAACGGAATACGTCACTGAACACATTTTTTCTGCCACTAACAAATAAATATGCCACAAAAATTTGGCTGAGATAAGATTTCACCAGGAGCATCAACGTCAGAAGTCAGAGCTCTGAGAGGAAGCCCGGTCCTCTCTTACTGTCCGAAAGCCAGCTGGCGCTGCTGCTTCTGGCCATGCAGTTCTTTAGCACGGTTCTTCAGCTCCTCTGCCTTCTGATGATCAGGCGCAGTGCCGTCGCCCAGCTTGTACATGCGGCTGGCGTTGGCGCAGCCCCACACGTGGCCCAACTGGCAGGCCTGCAGCGCATACCTGAGGGCCTGTGTCATGTCCTTGGAGATGCCCGGGGCACCCTGGATGTACAGTGTGCTCAGATTGAAACAGCTGGGGGCAAAGCCCCCTGCACACGCCTTCTCGTAATACTGCTGGGCCACACCAGTATCTGTGGTGCCTTCAAGGGCACGCCCGTCATGTACCAGCAGGGCCACATTGTGGCAGGCATTCACTGAGTTCTTCCCCCCTAGATCGCACGCTCGTGTGAAACAGGAGTAGGCTTTCTTAAGGCATTCAGCAACACCACCTGTTTGAAGTTTCAGAGGACTTACAGTTAGTACTGTAACATGATCCTTAAGTACACAGGAAATATATCACAGATTGTGCATGTTGGAGGAAAGCCACTGGAAATGGAAAACCCAGGCTGTGAGGGCTCTGATAAACAACTACCCGTGGCTGTAGAGAAAATGGGACAAGATTTAAAGCTATGACGAAGTTTATTCCCTACAGTTGCTCAAAAGGGTACCTGTTTTACCAGATTTTTCGAATATGAATGTTACTAATTAATCATAGCAAAGCTTTACTTTCATTAATGACAAAAAACGACATCGTTATCCTTAGTTTCGCTCAGTTCCTAATACCCTATAACGCTCATTTACCTTTGCCGGTAACGTGGTACGCGCCCAGCTTATAGCAGCTTTCGCTGTGACTGTTGACTTCGCAGTTGTGTTTGAGTACCTGAGCTGTCGCCTCGTAATTTTTCTTTATCCCTTCTAAGTAATCAGCCAGCCGCTGGCATCCTGCACGGAGCAAGAAATAAGGCATTAAACATCCGGAAGATAATAAGATGTATATCCAGCAACACCACAAAACAGATGGCAAGTAAGAGACCTTTCTCTTTCTGCATGCCAGTAACCAAGGACAGAGTCTTACCTTCAGGACTCTTCTCACGGTAACACTGATAACTGTACTCCACCCCCAAGTTATCCAAGAACTCTTTAACTTCTTTTTCATCTTCAAAGTTGATTAATCCCGCCATTGCTCCAAACTTCTACTTTTATAAGAGTTTTATGCAAATCGATCAACTGAGATCTTTTATCCTCGGTGGTCCTAAGTGACCTTGCTTAACAGACCTATCGGAAGAGAGAGTTAGACATCTATCTTAAAAACACTGTAAAACCTCCTGAATTGATTAATCACAGCAACAACCTAACATATATTAATATCACTTAGAACACGGACGAAATAGCAGTAATTAACGTTGACAAATGAACCATTTCCTTTCACAGCTTACAGTATTCATGCGGCTGCTGCAGTAACTTCCGTGTTTCATCAAGCTTTCCGAGAATATATTTCCGGTGTCATAGGTTGATGTATGGCATTCTGGGATGTCTGCATATGTAAACACACGTTTATAATTTTACGCCCTATGTTTTAAGGTTTATGCAGTTCTTGTTCTTTTTGAAAATGTTTCCAGATCATTGAATATATACAACATTGTTTGATCCTTTGTGTTTCTTTTACGCTGTTTTACTGCCAGTAAGGTCCCAGATAGGTTCTTAGAATAGCGATATTTTTTATTGCATTTCAAAAAGCAATATCGCTTCGCTTTTCCTGCGCGGTAACTTCATTTTCTTACATTTAGCAGACTAGAAAACTCATATTACTTATTTATTATGGTATTTTACAATTCAACCTTAAGCTAAGATTAACAATCTCCTTTAAAACATTGCAGATATGACAGTTAGTGAGTTACTATTTTTTCATTCGCGATGCAACAATAGGATATCTGTTGCAAGCCGGATCTATGTTGTTGTCCCATGTACAGCGAGAGAGACCGGCTGTATGTTAGTAGTGTGCGTGCATGTGCCGGCGTTTAATTAAAATTGGTACCTCATTTGAGCACCCGATATATTCAGTAGTCCGCTGTTCTCTTGTGTACAGAGGCAGAACATAACACGCGACAGAAGTGCTTTTCTTTTCGACAACGCACGTTAATATAGTCGCCTTCGGTCACAAGAAGCGATTCATTTACTTGAATAATATTTTTGACACTTTGTTGAATTCATTCTGCCTCAATATTTTTCCTATTCTTTTTTCATACCTATAATGCGGGGATTAGCTTCATATTCGGTACCGTCGCACATGGAAATACGACATCGAACCACATACCAAAAGTAATTGAAGTCAATTTTAAACTATTCACTGTAAACACCGTTCATACAGCACAGATTAGAAGTTGCATTGCAAGTTGTCCAGCCATGACGTCACCCCTCCCCTCGTGTGCTACCTAAAATACAGATACCAACCGTGCACCGTGAGGACTAACAAGTTCTCCGAATTTCTGCAACTGACATTATTTTGAACTGGGCCGTAAGGAAAAAAATTCTTGAGGGGGGGGGGGATTATTTTATAGCAGGCCACTCTACCACAGAATGCCCCCCATCTAGCTCTGGTTTGGAAAATCGAACTTTAACCAGTTACGGATATTTCTCCCTTATTGATGCTGCAGAAATCATTTGAGGTGGGGCATAAGGAAAAAAATGTAGACAAGGGGAGCCTAGAATAGGAAAGTACTCTGAGATATTCATTGTCTTATAAATAGAAAAATATAGAATTTGAAGAACTTACTTAATTACTCTGTTTTTAATCCAAAACAATCAAATGAACAGTAACAGCACTACAATAAATACAAATGATGTGCAGTAATTAGGAAATCAACATTTCAAACATTTTTAGTCATCGAACAATAACGCAATAACCAAATAAATTTCGTCATAGTTCTAAACAACTTTGTTTTTAATCAATAACAATAAAAGTAACCGCAAAAACACTAAGGAATACAAATCATGCGAAGTAATTAGTAAATCAACATTTCAAAAATGTTACCGTCATTGAACAATTAATACAACAACCAAAAAAATCAGTATGGTCAACTTGTAGGAAGCAGTTGTGTTGCTATAATTTTACACTATTTAGTTTTTGCAGTCATCATGGGGGGGGCAAAAAACTCTCAGAATAGGAACAGTCGGCTTTATGTACAATATTTAAAGAACACTAGTCATCACGCTGAGTAATTCCGGAAATGCGTTTGAATAAATGTAGTAGACCATATATGTTACGTCGCTTAACGCATATAAAACCCAGGGAATAGGTTTACTAATATTTGCGGGTTTTTTTTTTTTTTTATCAAAGTAATTCTATTCCACTGAATGCTTTGCAGTTTTTCCTTGGTACTTTGCAATACTTAAAAGGGAAATAATACTGAAATACTTAGACCAATTTTAAGATCATACCATTCTGAAGTGAAATTATTTTACATAATCATCATGACTGAATACAAGGTGAATGTGTAACGTTCAAGGTCATACGAATACCCAAACCAATAGAAAATGACGTGCATATCTCCCAGAAAAATTACGCAAACGATTATTTGTCTTCTTAGTGTAGTACAGAAATAGTTAATATAGACAATACGATATCCGTGTTCCGGGGTGAATTACAGTAGGCAAGGGCGTAAATTTGGCTGGAGCATTGGAGGGTTGAGTTCCCCATCCATTACGGGGGAAAGATGATTATTGGGGGGGGGGGAGTTGTATTAACTTCTTTTTGATTTATTGGTGGCTGTAATTTACGCCCATGACAGTAGGCTTATAAGCCCATTTTGGAATATGATTGCCTTACACCTCACGGTTTATAATGGCCTGTGGTGAATACAATCACTGATTGACACGAAAGCGGTCATAAGCGTGGGTACGAGCTTTATCAAATCATTACATATAGCTGCTGATGGTACATGAAGCTGAAGGCTGATGGTAAAAGGTAAGACGTAAAGAGCATCAGCCACGCCAGGGAGCAAACAGGAGGATTAGGTAGACATGGTGGCCAAGACACGACATGTCTACCCGAGACAGCGTTTTTCAAAGCAGTCTTCAGGGACTCCCAGATGGTCCACGTTTTTCTCTCTCCCAGCTTCCAGGGTTCGTGTCCTACTTTACGGAGTTACTCAAACTGAATCGGTCCAGTACAAGGGCATAGGTTTGGGTTCAAGTTCAACGTTGGTAGGGACCAAATCAGCCCAACAACCACGGTACTCTCTCAATACAAATCTCTACCGTCTTTAACCAAATCTATGCCTTCGATCAAGTAAAACATGCAGCTGCATAATTTGATAAAACTGTAACATGCTTTTGGGTCAATGAATTAGACAAAATTATGCATCAACATAAACAAAAAGCAAAACCTTTTATGGGTATTAGTTAAGGCCAAGACATGTTATTAGTAGCATGCTAATTATGTTTTTCGGCACATTTATATTAGCCTGGCCATGCCTCATCTTTGTGAGGAAAATCCATCTTTGTGTTGAATCCATCCACTTTTAAGTGCTTAAGTTTAATTATTAAACTAAAATGCATACTGCAATTAAATTGGGGGAAATTTAGTGTATAGTCTTCAGTGTTTAGTATCTAATGAAGCTCTGTCTGGATCTTTAATAAAATATTACTAATTTGCATATGTGAAGCAGGTAAAATCAAGGTGCTCTTATTAATCCTTCCCCAGCCGTCTGGTAAATAACTAAAGAACCTCCCTAGACTCAGAAGGCATTTACTCAGGGGTGCCAAACCATAAATGATTTATACTGGAAAAAACATCAGAAGATTTTCCTCATAGGTTTAGTACTGTATGTACTCAGCTCCATGATGTAAATCACAGGATCCATTAAACAAAATAACCTGTTTTTCTAACACTGCCAATATTACCAATTCCCAGTTATCTTTTGTCGACACCATTGTACACTTCAAATGGACTTTTATCTTCTCAGTCCTGGGTAGCATTACTGAAACACAAGGAAACAACCTGGAGCAACAGGGCCATTGATATCTAAAGGGATACCCTTACGAATGGAGGCCTTTGGTACTTTTAACGTAGCCAAACAGGTGTCTTTATACTAAGGACTGTATCACGAGACAATGATAATCATAATTTTTCTCAGGTATTATTTGGTTGTGCCAGGACACTGTGCTAATTGCAAATATGAAAATAAAACAAACATAGAAACTGAATTTGAACGAATAACTTTCCGCGAGGATATACTGGATAAGCAGTTGGTGGACGGGTGGATGGGTGCATTGCTGCTTCTCGCTATACCGGAGTACCACGTTATTATTCTAGTCTTTCCACTAGGAGGAGCTGTTGTTCTGTGCCAAATTCGTCTTCATTTTTTCATGAAAATGGCATTTGCCTCAGGGAAAAATAAAACCTTCTTGCATATATATACCTTAGAGCCAGCCTGGTGATTCTTCCTTTTCTTCGGGTTATTCGCATTTAAAATTCACACGCACACATAGTCTCTCTCTCTCTCTCTCTCTCTCTCTCTCTCTCACACACACACACACACACACACACAGGTTTGTAATTATATCCTAGTGAGGACTCTCCATTCATTTTCCTTGGGGAAAACTCAACTGTAACCCCTACCCAGCCCTAACCTTACCCTAAAACATGAGATTATTGGCATTTTTACTTTTTTGATTGCATTCACAGATACATTTGGTCCCCACAAAGTAATATAAACCTAACCTACACACACACACACACACACACACATACCAAAATGAAAAGCGCCATTGGGGTAAATGTTAATTTAAATTCTTCATTAATAACTCTCCATAATGCACAAATTACTATATCAGCATTAAAAATGTAATTTCTTGCAGCCATTGTTATTAATTGCTTATCCAGGCGTAGGGCGTAACTCAGAACTCAGAGCAAACACCGGATGGGACGCCAAGGGCACGCAGACGAAGATGAAGATTCACTTAGGCTCTAAGGGTTTTGAGAGATTTTAGAGTAACGAATTCACCCGACATGTCTTTTGGAATTGGAAGGGGGTAGCCGGAAGACCCGAAGAAAAGTTGTGTACAATCCTCAAACACTGAACTGATGTTTGAATAGAATCTACACCCTAGAAGGTACCAAATAATGCTACCCACTGAGGCACGATAGCATCACTGTAAAATTTTAATTATATATCACTGCATTACTCCTCAATTACACAACAAGACAACTGTTCAACAAGCTTTTACTGTGTTTTAAACGTTTGCTTTAGAAGGCAGTGGCATTTCTGAAGTTATGGCATTTGAGAGGTCAGTGACAAGAGGATGTTGTCTCACTGCATGTTCCTATGTGTACTCGCTAATGCACACCCTATAGTTTGCTTTTAGGAGCTAAAGGTCTGCAGATCTGGAGAATTTTGCATCAAAGTGCTCTTTGCATCATGTGCACTTTGCGCTTAATTGTAATAAAAATATGCAGTTCCTCTAATTCAGACTTTTATTTGCAATATTTGACATAAATCAAGTTTAATGCATTAGACAGACATTCAATTGTGATGTTAAAAAAGAATCAAGGAATTGACATGCAGTCATTTTTTTGAATAATTCATTGAGAATGCAGTTGAATTTTGAAGTTGTGCATCAAAAGTGTTGATGTGTCCACTAAAAGAGATGCTTTAATACTTTATAATACTGGGTATGTTTACAGTTAGGCATAAATAACAGCTTTTGCCTAAGGATTTAATGCTCCTACTTGTTCATTTAATTTTCTTTTACTGAGATTTTCTAAAGGGGTGGCATGGTGGTGCAGTGGTTAGCACTGTTGCCTCACACCTCTGGGACCCGGGTTCTAGTCCCCGCCTGGGTCACATGTGTGTGGAGTTTGCATGTTCTCCCCATGTCATCGTGGGGTTTCCCCCCCCACAGTCCAAAAAAATGCTGAGGCTAATTAGAGTTCCTAAATTGCCCGTAGGTGTGCATGTGTGAGTGAATGGTGTGTGAGTGTGCCCTGCGATGGGCTGGCCCCCCCATCCGGGGTTGTTTCCTGCCTCGTGCCCATTGCTTCCGGGATAGGCTCCGGACCCCCCCCGCCGACCCAGTAAGGATAAGCGGTTTGGAAAATGGATGGATGGATGAGATTTCTAAAACACTGCTATGGCAAGAAGTTTGAATTTCAAATTTAATATAACAATTTTTTCATTCTTAATAAGCTTATTCAGGAAATAAGCCACCTGCATACAGTAGTAAGCCAATGGCCGTCGGAAGGCCTTGGAGTATGTGACAAACTCAAGGAACCCAGGACTTTATTGAACCCTCATAGTTATGTTTTTTGTTTTTTTTTTAACAATTTTAAGCAGACTGAACAGTAAGTATTGGTGGGGGGGGTAAATTTAGATAAAAGCATAGTCAAAAATAGCATGTTCATTAACTCATATTCCAGTAATATCCTGGACAATTTACAGTTTTAATTCAAATAGTTGTGTATGCAGTGTGTATATAATTGATTCTTTGCTAATTGGCCTTACATCTCATATAATTGATGTGTGCAATGCATTTCCATTTGAACTGATGCCTAGCCACGGCATAATCAATGTCAAGTTTTCCGTTCACTGATCCATAACTTCTTAATTAGGGTCATGGACACCATGTTCAGGACACACTACAAGGTATGAGAAGTTTAAGGTTGTGAGCTGTGGGAGAACACAGGAAATCTAGTCACACAGAGTCAGTTAAGGAATCAGATCCATAACCCTGGAAGCCACAGTGCTATCTGTAATATAATGTTTGATACTTAATTGATCTCCATGGGGAAATTCTCTTTATGCTTCCCCCAGCTTGCTCTCTGTAGGTGAGTGCAAGCTGGCTGTGAAGGGCAGCCACCTATTGCAGTACCCAGGAAGCTGCAGGTTAAGGGCCTTGCTCAAGGACCTGCAGATGTACTGAGACCAGGCTTGAACCAACAACCTTCTGATCACAGGCACAGAGGCTCAGCCCTCTGAACTACATGCTGCCCCCTATAGACACATTCACTCATTATAATATTTAAATTACCGAATAGCACACAAGCCTTTGGTGCCGTGGGGTAGAGCATGCGATTCTGCTCCGAAGCACACAAAGCGACCTCTCCTGGACTGGCTTCACCTGGTTGCCATCACCTGATTGGTAAATGGTGCCCCAGTATTTAACAAGCAGAGAGTGGAAAGGCCACAGGTCTCCAGGTATCGTAATGAAGAGTCCATGGTTAATATTTAACTGACACCCGAGAGAAAGACCCACACTGCCATCTGAGTTGGGAGGGGGAACCTGTTTAGTTGTAGCGGTTCCTGGAAAAAACCAGGGAAATCTTCAGTGTAGAGCTTGTTTCGCTCAACAGATAATTGCGCAGCTCGCTGTCAATGCAGAATTAATCAGAATTTTTAAGGATCTCGTTATCTGGCTCCTCGGATTAGCATAATTAAGACTAGTCTAGCTGCCCAGCACACTCTGGTAGGATTTGCATGCTGAACAAAGAAGATGAAGGGAGGGGGGATATGGTAGGGATGGGGCGGTTGTATGAGCTGTAGAGTATGAGAGATAGGAAAGTTATAGAGGCGTGCAGGAACCCGGGGGGGTGCTTGACGTGGGGTGTGGGGTTGTTTCATTATCAGTGAAACTGCTGACCTGGGGGAGAGACCAGTATCACATAGCCTAACAAAAGGAGGTGCCATAGCTACGCAATCCGGCAGCTACAAACAGCTCTTACACACACACACACACACACACGGTGACCCTATTCCCAGAGTATTACTGATTAAAGGTCACGTGCTTCTCAGTCACGTTCTTTTATGGTTGGGTAATTAGCCCTGTTTTTTTTAGCCAAATAGTTCAGTTCTTTACTTCTCTAAGGTTAAGTTTAACTGACTACCATCTACATAGAGAGCAAAACTCATCACCCTTAAAAAGTATAAAACTATACAGGAAATAGTTCAACCACAACAATGAAATGTGTCTTGTGTATTTAACCCATATGTGACATAACAAGAGCAGCTGATTCAGCACCAGGGGAGCAGTGCTTGGGGGTGGTACCTTGCTCAGGGTACCTCAGTGGTGCTTTGCTAGTCAGGGATTCAAACCTGCAATCTTTCAATTACAAGTGCACATCCATAACCACTGAGCCACCACTGCCCAGTATCAGTGAAGTTGTTGTTATTTTAACTCCTCCTAGTTTGCCAGCAATGACTCCGCTAAATGCTACTCTGCCTGCTCTATGGCTTGTTAGCAAAGGCGCTATACAAAAGTATATTTACAGAAGTTAACAGATCGGAGCCATGCAAATACAGGGCGGACAACCAAGTTATACCTCAGCGGCAGTGTGTCGTTAGGAAATACGTGTATGCCGTCCATTTTATGACTGCTTATCTTGTATTGGGTCACAGAGAGCCAATGCAAAGGGACAGGAGGCCATCACAAAACACACAGTGTGGTCATTTCGGAGATGGTACTCAGCCTAACTGCATATTTCTGGATGTGGGATGAAAGTGTCTTTTGGTGGAATCCCACGCGGCACATTAAAATCATGCAAACTCCACATGCAAACACATAGAGTGTGCGTGGGGGCTGACCCCCCTAACCTGTGAGCTATCAGGACTACCCTCTGACTACATCCATTTGATTAAAAGCATTGTTCCCCAACAGCAACTCTTTTCATGTAAGGTATGAAGATCTGTATAATATCAATGAGCAGATCAATAAGAGTTAAGTACAAAATAAAATATAGTGAACAACCACTTCTTTTGTAATTGCAGCGTAATCAACAGGAGTACCCAGGTATTATCGTATGAGCCACATTATTTTTTTGCTCTAAAACCAGACAGAAGCAACATGATGCTCAGCCTCTAGGGAACTTCGTCCCCCCCGACGATCATGAGTAACCGCTGGGCAATTAGGGTCATGCTCACGGAGTTCCCCCTTCAGTCCTCGATGACAGACTTCACTCGGCGAGGCCTGAATCAAACAGACCCGAACGTTTTCCCCTGGAGTTCCGTGGTGTGGTAAAATGGCTTGAAATATGCTCTAAAACACTGTGCGGGCGAAATTAATGTTTTTTTTTTTTTTTTCGAACTCTCCAGGGCTTCGATGGGCTTCTATGCGCATGTGTCATCGGTGCTTTTCCAGCCTCTAGAACAGCAGAAATTGTATATCCAGATACACCTACTGAAAACACTCAGTCGGAAGTGACTCTCTCGCTCCGGTTTGTTTAACAGCTTTTCGCTCTTACTTGTGAGCGCTTTCACATTGTACAGTAATGGTACCGCAACCCTGCAATGGATTGGCGTGCCTATCCGATGACTGCACCCACACCTCAAAGCCTTTCCGTTTGTAATGCCGGGGCTGCAGATTAAGAGGCTAACCTAGGAATTTATGAGCTATCGATTTGTACTCACTTCCATTTATGTTTTTCTGCTCCAGGTTTACATTAAACGTCCTATGTGATCCGCACAGACCTTACAATGTGGCATTGCTGTTTACTGTAGTTGGGTTCCTCTGCAACAGTACAACAGGCACAATACTGTAGCCTATATTTTCTTGCCCCTGGCTATAGCCTACATACACAAATAAATGGTATAATTGCATAATAAAAATATAGAAATGCATATTTTAACGGCTCGCCAATGTAGGCTATATTTCATTTCTGACACACATGAGGCCATCATTAAGTAATAAATCTCAGTAACGTGTATTTTCAGACTCACTCACGGATAGGCACAGTGCAAATTTACTGGAATTACTAGTAAAATATGCAGCATTGAATAAATTTATTATTTGTGTTAAACCACTTTTTCCCATCTCATCGAGGTACAGCCTCTCCACGCCCGTCCTGTTTAACCCTTTTCAGCACTTTGAATGCGATACACGTTGTTTCAGCAGTGGTTACGAGGAGTTTGTCTCATCATATATTCATACACAGCGCCAGATTACTAAGTAGTCATACCATATCCTGTCAATGATCTGGCGTTTAATGCTATCGGTAGATAGAGTTGCACCCACACTGTATTAACCAGCCTACAATTACGCATATATTTTGAGGGGAAAAAAACTTTTCTCCTCACGTTAAAAATGCTGTCAGTAGCCTAATTCAAGGAAGATAATTTGCGGCATCAATGTCCTTCCTTCGTACATTAAGTGGACATGTAAACCGAGGGGGTTCACAGTTTCCGTGTCCCATTCAAAGCGCGGGCACCCAGGCAGACATGTGAAACATTTCTTATGATAAATATGCTTTTGACGAGAAATGCGGCGCACTTGTTTAAAGCTGGTATATTCAGAGGGCGAATCATCTCCCGGGGGCAGCCGAAGATAAAAGCGCCTCTCCAAGTGCCAGGCTGGAGCACGTAAGCCTGGGTGACGGTGGGTGGGGATCCGGGGCAGAAAAAAATGGGCCAGGGGTCTAAATTTTGTCTCCTGCGTTTCTGATCCGCTGATTCAGGGATGGTAGCGGGAGTATATCTCAGTGAAGGAGAAACACTGCGTACGGCAGTGTACGGCCATGGATTTACCGATCCAGAAAGGGCTCGACTTTCCGAGGGCTCAGTTGCTTGAAGGGTGGGTGGCGGTGGCCCCCTCAATAAATTTTGATAATCAATAAGGAACATTTAAAATGCCAAAATGGGACACTTTTAATTTTTCAAGCAAAAGGGACAGGTGTTCAGGTACTCTAGGCTGCTTTTAAGGAGGTTCGATCCGTAATGCCGAGTGAACGCAGGAACGATCGATCTTCCCGAACTGTGAAACAGGAGATGAAGCAAGCATATATGTCAGAATGTACACAATGTATCTGTTGAAATATGCTTACCACCATTTAATCAAGAGATTTCGTTTACTCTTGCATACAAAATGTTTGTGCAATATTGGAATAGATGATATTGTTGTCAAATGGTGGCAATTCAATGTTCATGAATGCTGATTCATCTCAGTTTTATGTTGCGTGAATGACACTGCACTGCGCAGCATTGCACTATTAATATTTCAAGGCTTCCATCTTCTGTACTCTTAACTTGAAATTCAGTGTTTGTCAGTTGTGCAGAATGAGCTGTTTCTCTCAAAATGAAACAAGCATCTATATCATATCAAGGTATAGTCCAAATTGTCTATTTTCCTGGGGGGTGGGCAACTATGTTGTGAACTAGCTAGTTTTGTTTGACAGCGGTGCTTCAAAGTTCACTCTATCTCTATTAATTATGAAAACAGTGGAATTTAAGGAGGTTTGCTGAGTTTGGAAACGTGTCAAGGCAGCAAATGTCTCTCTGGCTTTACATATTTAGAAAATGTGCAATGAATTATAAACTCAAACGCATTTTTTTCATGTCCTCAGGTAATGTGTCCTATCTTTAGAGAGCCCTATCTTTAGTATGCATGGATGTTCTTATCTTGTAAAATGTGGGTCTTTCTTAATCAAGTGCAGACCACATGACAGAGGTCACATATCAGGGAATGGAGGTCAAACTCTGGTCTGCATTAAGACTGTTGTGTTTGCTTCCGGGGAGAACAAAACACTTTTTCCCCGTGTCTGTTGAGGGCTGGATCATATGATCTTCATTTTATTTACTTACCTGTTATTCATGCAGAATCTCAAAGGAGCTCCTGTGCGAGTGTTTTTTTATGTGTACCAGTCAGCCAGTGAGTGTGTGTCTATCTGCTTGTCCACTGTGCCAGTGGATATGCACGCTTGTCTTCCTCGCTCTCTGAGATGAAAGGAGGGTCTTGTTATTTCATGAGCCACAGAATAAGAGCTGCTGTAAAACTGATAGCCCCTCTACAGTTTTCGCTCCTGCATTTTAATATAAATTGTTGCCCTTGTAGGTATTCCTGTGTGTGTAAAGTTGATGGAAGGTCTTTTGCACATCAGGAACTAGGAACAAAGATCATTGTAACCCACTCATTTGTTTTACATGCCTCCTCCCCCACGCACATTGAGTTCGGGGTAGGGGGCGGGGGGCTGTGGACAGCAACGAAGCGCAGTGACCGGGCATCAACGAGGAATATCTGCAGTCTAGGCCCCTCCCCCACTGCCCGCCAATGAGTGGCCTTGTCTAGGCAATCACTCACCTTTCCACTCCCAACACTGTCCGTCGCTATAGGGCCCTTGGACAGGAACGTCAGTGTTGCATGCCGAGCGGGAAGAACACGAAAAAGCATGTGTGCAAAGGTAGCGGAGGAGAACGGGCAAACATGGGAGACTGGGGTGGTGCAGATGGCAAGAAACACAAACTCCCCAGCTAGAAGAGTGACGCACGGCGGACGCAACCTTCACCCTGTGACCTCTATTGATGGGAGACAGTATGGAGCTGGCAGGTGTGTCTGCATGCGCAAAAGAGGCCGTCCAAATGAACAGAAGCTGAGGCTGTCTATATGCGCAGAAGAAGCTGTCTGCATACACAAACAGGACCGAAGCCGTCCACATGCACAGAAGAAGCTGTCTGCATGCACAAACAGGACCGAAGCCGTCCACATGCGCAGAAGAAGCTGTCTGTATACACAAACAGGACCGAAGCCGTCCACATGCGCAGAAGAAGCTGTCTGCATGCATAATCACGCCAAAGCCGTCCACATGCGCAGAAGAGGCTGAGTCCGCCTGCATGTGGGCAAGAGACCGTTCATATGCGCAGATGTGATTGAGGCCATCCGCATACAGAGAAGCAACAGAGGTTGTTTGCATATGCAGAGGAGGCTGTTCAAATGCACAGGTGTGACTGAAGCCATCCACATGTGCAGAAGATGCCGTCTGCACACACAAATGCAACCAAGGCCGTCTGCACATGCAGAACAAACTGACCGCATGCGCAGAACAGGTCAAGCCCATCTGGACACACAAACGAGACCGAGGCCGTCTGCATACACACATTCTGTCTCTGCACTCAGGGACGGTTCTGGGGGGGGGCGCGCCTGGCGAGGCCAGTGCCCCCGTGACAGCATAGTCATGGCCTCCTCGTGGCCCCCCTAAATATCTATGCTACTTGGATTTGAAATAAATGTATTATTATTATTATTACTGTTTTTTGACATTTGTATATGTGGGCTAAAATGTTGTGCACAGGGAACAGGCGAAACACAAACATAAGCGCATTTTCTTGACAGACTCCTAACACGTGTGCACTGGGTAGTCGAGTCACTTCATTTGGTGAAAAGCAAAGTTAACGACAGAAAAAAAATGATCATGTTTGTGGAGGCAAGGCAGTCAAAACAAGAGTGAGCTACATATTTCTAAAAACTGCAAAATGTCACTGCAAAGCATTGCATAAATAACTTGTTGGTTTTCAAGATTGTCTTTTGCTTCTTGTTGCTGGCAGTGCAGTGTAATACATGGAGGACATTAAGGTGAAATGCATCCGCCCCCCCTAACAGAGCAACTGGCCCCAGTCTGGCCCCCACAGTTGAAATGGTCCAGAATCTCTGCTGTCTGCATTGCCAGCTACACAAACCCTGCAGACAGAATGTGGCTGGGGTCTGAAACCCCTGAAAGACAGGAAGGTAGTTGCAGAAGGTTCACAAAAAATGTGAAAGTGAATTTTTTTTTCTGGGGGAGCAAGAAATGCTAAAGCCCCTCTCCCCCCCACTCACTTATGTGATCATGCATTAGTGGATGAGATCTCTTTTGTCATTTTGGGGTCCCAGGGTTAAGAAAGGCCAAAAAGTCATACCGTATTACTCCTAATAGATAGTCACTGTATAAGTTACTTAGGTTTAAAGTAACACTGTTGGCCAACAAAAACAAAAGGCTGAGCGGCCCCCACCTGCATCTTGGGTTACAGATTCCCTAGTGAGATGAGAAGCCGGTGCGGTGGATGTCACAGGGTCGCTGATGTGAGTACGCTCCTGACCTGACAGTGACCCAGGCAGGTATATGGCTATTGGGGAGGGGCCCTGGGGTTGTGTGCAGAAAGCAGAGGACATCGGCGCAGAGGCCGCAGTGTGTGTCAGCAACAGCATCACACACGCAGAGGTGGCATCTGCTAGCCGGGCGGCAGCGCCATTCAAAGTACAGCTTTTCCGACACTCTGAGGAGACCTTAAAACATCAAAGGCCAGAGCCACTGCTAACCTGCCTTGCATTATCGCATGAAACCATTTCTGTCCCCCCCAATGCCCATTCAGAGAGACATGACAGGCTCCCAGTGCACCATGGGAATTCATCCTGCTGTCCAGGCTGTGCGAGTGGCTAATCTGACGGAGGAAAAGTAATTCCGGCTTAGTCACGGTGAGAAGAAGATAAGCGTCAGAATACAAAAAACGAATAAACTGCTGCAATTCCCAGTACCCCCCCTCCCCCAGTATTTCCTAATCTGTTCTGGCCAAAGAGAGCAGACTAATAACAGTGCAGATCTGATGTGGACCATATGAGAATTGTCCCCATGGCCTAAATCCTACCTACAAACAACCTTTGTAAGCATGTTTTTCCAGAGATGTCCAGCGAAACTGACAGGAATATGGTTTTTATTAAGCTTCAAGCTCTAGTGAAAGATTTGGGATTCATTTGGAAGGAAAGCCCCATTTTCGAGAGACGCCACACTCAGGTGTCATAGGAGGGGAATCTCCTGTAATTCCTCACTTTTTTACCACAGAGTGTTTTTATTCAGTCATTGAAGGGTGAGTTCAGGCTTCCCCGTGTTCCCAGCACAATCCAGGTTCTTGGCCCTGTTTCCCCAGTATCCCGGGCTTCAGATGTTAAGCAGCTACATCACGGTCCATGGCCTCAGGAAGTCCTCCCAAGGACACCCCACTCGGCAGAACCTCTGTATGTCCCACAGATGCAGCCAACAGAGTCTGCTAACCAACCACAGATTTTTAAAAGGCTCCTGCATTGATCTGAAGCAGCTTTCTAATTACTGCAATTTACTCCGTCATTTTGTCTCCCCTAAGGCCACTGCTGGCTTCCAACAAGAGGCAGACGCACTCCCAGACGGGGCTAAACAAGGAACCGTAATCCCTCTCACTGAACAATGACGTCGCTCGCATTGAAACATGGAGTAACCGCAAGCATGCAATCGGTGTGTTTAGGAAGCAGAGTGCTTGGGGCGCTGCCGCTTACATATCCGCACAGTCGGGCCCGGATGCGAGTGAGTGCATTCACTGAGGGAGCATGCAAAAGATCAGGCAGGTCACAATGTTGGGTATCACCACCTACAGAGCACCGCGCATCCTCTGCCGCGAGCCAAAGAGCATCTCCACCCACGCAGGCGGCCCGGCTGATGCGTGCCGCTCTCACATCATCTGCCAACGGGGACCTTCCATGTGAGCACTCTCCATCGGGCCGTACAGAGCTCTTCACCACATGTCACTTCTGTTTGTGCAGGTTGCCTGATGATATTCAGTTGATTTATATGTTCTAAACATACATACCACATGTATAAAATAATATACAGGCAGTCACCAGGGTAGAACGCCCAACTTACGGACAATTCATATGTACACACAGTTTGCCATAAAGCATATTATAGTAAAAATTTGAGTTATATACAATAGTTCATAGTAATGAACACACCCATCATGGAGATACTGTGTGGCTTCAGCATATCAACTTGACGTTCAATACAGTATTGTTTGTAGTTACTTTTATTACTGTATTATTTTTATTACTATCCTTATTGTTATGTAATGTATTATTATTACTATCCTTGTTGTTGTTGTTATATACTGTATTATATCCTTGTTGTTATATAATGTATTATT